>JAYEVH010000063.1:0-117843 GCA_036346255.1 Ampelocalamus luodianensis
TCGGATGCCTTGTGGGTTAAAGGCACACCGATTGGCTTTGTTTATAGCCATCTTATGGCACTTTTGCTTCCTACCGTCGTTCTTGTCTATTTGTGTATCTTGTGGCCAGTCGGCCTATGTCCGTAATATTGTTACTATTTGTTTATCTTCCGCTTGTAGTGTAATGTTTGGACTCTATGTTTTGAATGGAGTTGATGTCTAATTTTGTAACGAGGTGCGATACCGCTTTCGAAGTATACATATCTCGAGGATCGCTTTATTTGATTTGTGATGCTAGGACCGGTGGTTGGTTAGCATTACAAGCCAAATAAACTAGGGTCCTCAAAGTTGGTATCAGAGCCATTCTCGACATCGTAGCAACCCAAGCATAGTCGTTTTAGGATATTTTGAAAAAGCTTAATTTCAAAGTATAAAAAGGGTTTATGAAAACCTAGGCAGATCCTCAGATTTTACTCCTTACCTATCTTAGCCTTCTACTTATCTTACTCTAATTTGAGTTTAAAACTTGGTTTTCCCTTTCCTTTCAAAAGATAGTTGCTACTGTAGAATCACTTTGGGAGAACCATAGAGAATTAGTCTAATTAAAATTGTGGGGCATAAGGGTAAGATATGTATGAGTTTGCTAAGTATCCGACTTTTTGTCAATTGGTTTTGTAACTTAAAAGTCTTGTGTTGGTTTTGTGTTGTTAGTAAGCTATTTGCGAGAGGTTGTCGACTCGTGTTTTCCGGCTATTGTTAACTTGTCTTAGTGAACCAGATGGCCGGAGAACGCTGCGTGGCCAGCAGCCAGTTTGGTCATGATGAGGAGCTTCCTCCTCCGACCATGGTGAGGTTCTCGCCGATCGAGCGAACCGCATGGACCGACGCGCATCTTGGAGGTTATTGCTAGGAATACCTCCACTCGCCCGGTGGTGGCGGCCACCGACTCATGGGGACTTGCAGAGTTCCTTCGCCATACACGCCGCCGACTTTCTCCGCCTCGAGGACCTCTCGATGCGGATGATTGGTCAGGCATGGTTGAGCGGAAGCTCAACATAGCTCGATGCCAGCGCAGACAAGGCACTCTTCGCGTCCCACCGGCTGAGGGCGGCACTCTCATGGTGGGAGAACTATCTCGCCATGCAGCCCGTGGGCCATGTGGTCGCGTGGGAGGAGTTCCGTCAGCTTTTACGTCGGGCCACATCCCGGATGGCCCGATGAAGTCGAAGAAAAAGGAGTTCCTCGCGCCAAGCAAGGGCGCAAATCTGTGACGAGTACCTGCACGAGTTCAATCATCCGCTCGTTATGCTCGGGGAGGTGGCCTCGATGAGGCTAAGCAGAGAAATTTATGGATGGCTTGTCCGAGGAGCCACAGACAAGCTATCCATTGTGGACTTCACACTTTCAGCCTTGGTAGATAAGGCCATTGTTGCAGAGCATAAGGCAAAGGCGCTGGCGAGTCCCAAGCGCAAATGGGAGGCGATCACTCTACTCACACCACCTCGCTCGTCCTCGGCCGCAGGGCCAAGACCACTGGACCGTTCTTTTGCTCCACCGCGCGAGACCATCTGCACCAGCCTCTCGCCCACCGCAGCCGTGAGCCAGCCACGTGCGCCGCGATCCAAGACAGAGCGGCCTCGCAATCCGGCGGCCGAGGTGACTTGTTTTCACGCCGCACAACAAGGGTCATTATGCGCACGCTCGCCTCGAGTGTTGCAGCAAGCCCTCGCCCTAATGGAGGACGCGGGCGGAGCGGTCACCCACCGACCTAAGATTATCCGTAAGACCTGAGTGCGAGCAGTGCCGAGTGAACCACCTTTCACCGAGGAGGCTCGGGAGGCGCCGATGTCGTGATTGGTACACTTTTGTTAATTCTCGCCCCGCTGCAGATTATTTGATCTCGAGCATCGATTCTCTTTATTTCAAGATCATTTGCTGCCGCTAGTGGTCTTCTTTGTGTTCCTTTGGAAGTTCCTTTACTCATCCGCTCTCCGGGTCGGAAATGAGAGCTGATTCTGTGTCGGGATGTTCCTATCATAGTTGAAGGAGTGGATTTTGGCAAATCTCATTCTCGCTCGGCTCAAATGAAGTCCGGATGTGATTCTTGGCATGGATTGGTTGTCCCAACACTTGGGGCAAATCGACAAAGCCAGAAGATTGTCTATCTTACCACTCTTCGGGTGAGCAAGTCGGGTTTCGCCACGGCTTCAGTGGCCCGTGTCTATGTGCATTAGAAGCAAAGCCACCTTGCAAATTCAAGATGTTCCCATAGTATCTCGACTTTGTGGATGTTTTTCCGATGATTTACAGGATGCCTCCGTTCGAGACCTTGAGTTTGGCATTGAGTTGCGCCCGGCACCGCTCCGATTTCAAGGCGCCAGACGGATGCCTCCCAATGAGCTAGAAGAATTGAAGAAGCAGCTTGGTGAGCTCCAAGCAAAGGGTTTCATCCGCCCCAGCTTCATCTCCTTGGGGTTGTCCGTGATCTTTGTGAAGAAGAAGGACAAGACTTTGCGATATGTGTTGATTACCGCCCTCTCAATGAAGTGACGGTGAAGAACAAATATCCTCTGCCCCGCATTGATGATCTTTTTGACCAGTTGTCTGGAGCTCAGGTGTTCTCCAAGATTGATCTGAGATCGGGCTATCATCAAGTCCGGATCAGGGCTGAGGATATTCCGAAGACGGCTTTCACTACTCGTTATGGCCTGTACGAGTACACCGTCATGTCTTTCGGTTTAACCAATGTTCCAGCTTTGTTCATGAACCTTATGAATTCAGTATTCATGGAGTATTTGGATAAATTTGTGGTGGTCTTTATTGATGACATTCTTATCTATTCCAAAACTGAAGAGCATGCTGAGCATCTCAAGATTGTTTTGGGCAAGTTATGGAGCATCACCAGTATGCAAGTTCAAAGAAATGTGAGTTCTCGCTGAAGGAAGTGGCATTTTTGGGCCATGTTCTTTCACCGAGGAATAGTCAGATCCCAAAGAAAGTCAACGATGTTCTATCTTGGGGCCACCAAGTCACCATCGATGTGCGGAGTTTTTTGGTTTAGCGGGCTACTATCGCCGCGATCGAGAACTTCTCCAAAATCGCAAAGCCAATGATCGAATTGCTCAAGAAGGACAAGAAGTTTGTGTGGTCCTCTCGCTTGTGATGAGAGCTGTGAGCTCAAACAGCGATTGACTTCAGCCCAGGCCTTACTCTTCCCGATATCCACAAGAGCTTGATTTTTATTGCGATGCCTCGTCCGTGACTTGGGTGTGTCCTTATGCAGAAGGCAAGGCGCTTGCCTATGCATCGTGCGCTTGAGACCTCACGAGCTCAATTATCCCACCCATGATTTAGAGTTGGCTCTGTGGTGCATGCACTCAAGATTTGGCGGCATTATCTCGATCGGTAATCACGTGAGGTGTATTCCGATCACAAGAGCTTGAAATACTGCTCACCCAACAGATCCAACCTCGTGCAAAGGAGATGGTTGGAATTGATCAAAGATTATGACATGGGTATTCAGATCATCCCGGCAAGGCCAACGTGGTTGCCGATGCACTTAGCCGAAAGGTGTATTGCAATACTGATGATCCAAGAGCAAGAACCGCACTTCTTGCGAGTTTCTGCCTCAACTTGGGTTTGGTTGAGCATGGTTCCCTTATCGCCTTGGTTGTGCAACCAACCTTGGTGGATCAAGTCAAGGGCAAAGACAGCGATCCGATGTCGGTGTGAACCAAGTCAAGCGTAATATCAAGGATGGATAGCGGTGTGTTTCTAAGATGAGCACGGTGTCGTATGGTTTGGGCACGCTTGTGGTCCCAAAGGTCCCGAGTTGCGGATTTGATTCTTCAGAGGCCCATGATTCGCTTTGTCTATTCATCCCGGCCACCAAATGTACCAAGATCTGCGCCGAGATTCGTGGACTCGCATGAAGCGCGAGATTGCTGTGTTCGTGGCCGATGTGACATATGTTGTCGCGTGAAGGCCGAGCATCGCCCAAAGCAGTTCTCCCACCTTTGCCTATACCAGAGTGGAAGTGGGATTCAGAGGCATGGATTTTATCAACGGTCTACCCCAGACTTCTTCAGGAAGGATGCTATCCGGGTTGTTATCGATCGATTGACGGCGTAGCGCACTTCCGCTGCGATTTATCACTCTCAATGTCGATCGATTGGCGATCTCTATATCTCCGCATTGTGAGCTTGCATGGTGTGCCACTAACGATTGTGTCGATCGTGGCTCTCTTTTCACTTCTGGCTATGGCACGATTTACGTGAAGCCATGGGGACCCGCTTTTCTTTCATTTCACCTATCATCCTCGATCGATGGTCGACTGAGCGAGTCAACCAAGTTCTTGAAGATATGCTCCGTGCTTGTGTTCTTTCCTATGGGAAGAATTGGGAGAAGTGCCTACCGCTGCCGAAGTTCTCCACAACAACGACTTCCAGCTATTCTCGGTATGGCACCGCTTGAGGCTTTGTATGGGAGGCGATGCAGTAACCCCATTGAACCGTCGAGACTGGGAGAGCAGTTCTTTGGCCGCATTCCATCAATGAGGCCGAAAGTCAAGTGCGCTTGATTCGTGAGCACTTGCGCGTGGCTCACCCCAGCGTAAGAGCTATGCGGATCGGCGCCGCCGTGAGTTGAGTTTCCACCAATGACTTTGTGTATCTCAAAGTTTCACCTCACGAAGGGACATCGCCGTTTCGTGTCAAGGGCAAACTAGCTCCTCGATATGCTCCGGACCGTATCGCGTCGCAAGAAAGTGGGAGCCGTTGCATACCGCTTGAGTTGCCGGCTACACTTGAAGGGGTGCATGATGTTTTCCATGTGTCACAATTGAAGAAGTGCCTCCGTTCCGTTGAGGAAACACCATTGGAAAATATCGATGTGCGTGAAGATCTGCCTTATCGTGAGCGTCCCGCTCAGATCCTCGAAGAAGCTGAACGCAGAACCAGGAACCGTGATCAAGTTCTCAAAGTTCGGTGGTCAAACCACTCCGAGGATGAAGCTACGTGGGAGCGGAAGATCGCCTCCGAGCAGACACCCGCCCTTCTTCTCCAGTGATCGTAATCTCTATGAGATTCCCGTAAGGGGGAGATTTGTAACAGCCCTAACTTAGGGTTTGTATTTCCAATGTAAAATTTTGAGGAGGAATAAAACTTTTGTTGCCTCTTCAAATCATTTGGAAGTTTTCCAAATTTTCCTAGCAATTTCCATTTTCTAGAATTAAATTCTTGTGAATGGAAATTGTTGTTATAAATTCTTAGCTTTCAAACTTGTGATCATCCTCTGAAATTATTTTCCTATCATCTTGATCATCCTATCTACCTCCTGAATTATTTCACAATTTTTAGATTTTATTTGCTATTTCAAATGGCCAAGTCAAACTAGTTGAAAATCTGGTCAAACCCTAGGTCAGCATGCTTGTGAATTTTCTGCAGAACTTTTCATTGCGTAAAAGTTCTGGAAAATTTATGCAATGTTGTTCTCTGTCTCAAGTAGCTACCATAAAAATTTCGAAATTTTTGGAGCTCGAGAGCTACCTCTAAAATTCCCCAAACCTTCTCTGTCTTTTAAATCAAATTCTAAAAGCATCGCCTCGGCCCAACCCAACTCGTGCTCGAGTCCGACTGCACCACTTGACTCGGTCGTCAACTAAACGCACCGCGCGGAGTCCAATCGATCGTGGTCGTCCGATGCGATCGAACGATCCACGCGGCGCGCATGCAACCGACTGTCGAATGCATACATCAATCTCGACCGCCCATCTCGCATCCAACGGCCGAGTGAAATGGTCGAGTCAAACCACGGGTTTGCGCCGCACTTGACTCGGGCTCGCACCATTTTATTTCGCCACCGCGCGGGCCCTCTTGTCGTCGTCACCTACCTCGCTCAGAAAGCCGAGCGCCGCGCAAAGATGCATGCGCGCCACCTCGCTCGCCGCCCATTCTCGGTTTCCTCGCGCTTCACCTCGGCCGCATCACCCGCCGCTAGCCCATGCCCGTGCGTGCAAGATTAATCGCCGCCATCTACCTCTTTGTCTCGCCGCTTTTCTTCCTTGCATCTCGGTGCCGAAGCTCCGCCTCTTGTTTCCTCCGCCTCGTCCCTACTTTTAAGCTCACCCAAAGCTCCTCTTCCTTCTTTAGACACCATTGAGCGATCCCCTATCACTCATTGCTCCTTCCGAGCTCAATTCATAGTTGTGCTCGAGCTCGTTCACACCAGTGCCGCCACCGCCGTGTCAACACCACAACCAGTGAAGCTCATCTTCTCCTTTTCGCGTCGATCGTGTTCCGCACTCCTATCATGTCTTTCCTCAACTAATTTGAAGTTTTATTCTCGTGAGCCGTTGAATTTTGGTGTCCCCTTCTTCGGCCGAAAGTTTTTTTCGTCCCCATCTCCGGTGAGTTAGTTCCTAGAGCAATTGCTCGCGCTTAGCACCATCTAGTGCACTCACCGAGCTACCTCCATCTCTCTTTCCTCTATTGTTGCTCAGTTGTTCCTTCGTCGTTAACCACCTTGCGCGTGCCGGGCTCGTCGCGGGCCATCTCCGGCCTCTTGAGCTCCGCGTCATTCCGGTGAGTTCCTGGTAACTCACTGATGCCCATGCGCGCGCTAAATTTCATTGTCTTCCTCTCTGGTGCAGCCGCACCTTATCACCTCCACTGCCGGCCGCCGTGCTCCGTCGCCGCGCCACCTCAGTGCATCTCCGGCTGCCCCGCGACCACCCTTGGCTTCAGCAACCTCTGGGCGACCCATTTTGGCCGTCGCACAGCCCGCGCCGCCACTCCTTCATCGGCCGAGTCCAGTCCGAGCCTCTGCTCTTCCTTGTGTTCCTGTGGCCGTTGTATTTACGCTGGGACCCACCTCCCTGAGGGTTTGCAGTTAGCTGCTTATCATGTTTATGATTGTTCATTAGTTCACTCTCATGCATGATCAAAGTTAGTAATTGAGGTTTGAAGGTATTTTAGTGCAAGTTTCCCTGTAGCTTTTCTCTGTTGTCAGTTTTAGCTGTTGTCAGTAAACTGAAAATTGGTTCATACTTGCTAATTAGGTCTTGTTAGACTTGAAGATTTCCTTAGGAAGTAGCGTTTGGCAAGGGATTATGTTAGTTAGTAATTCTAGATTTCAAAACTCTGTTGCCATGTTTGATCATAAGGGATAGTTAGTCGCTCATTTTATTGTCTCTCATTTTTGCTTTATCAGACATTAAAATTTGGAGTAGTAGCATGCTGAATTTTGATAACCTTACAATATGTTGGTATGTTGCTTAGGTGTGTTAGTAGCTGAAATTTTATTAAAAGCCCATCCTTAATTAGAAAATTGTTAGCATCCAATAGTTGGCTAATTATTTAGTTAGTGTTTTTAATACCTTCTTGTAGGTTCTGTGCTCTCAACTAATAATGGTTGTTTTGGAGTAGCTAGTTGTTTTTGATGTGTTAACTTGATGATTAAATAATAGATGTGCACACAATCACCTTCAAGTCTGTCCATAGTTTAAATCATGCTAGAGGTTTGATTTTGTGATTAACCTAGCAAATAAGTGAGTGGGTCTTTGTAGCAGTTAATTGTCATTCTTTTTGTGATGGTTTAGCCTCTGTGTATAAAATGGTGTTTGTATTTGATCTTTGAGTCTTGCCGGTGTTATTCGTTCTTATTCGCTGTTTTGTTCAATCGTTAGGATTCGATATTTGCGGCAACCCTGAGGACGATCCTCCGCACCATATTGAGCAACAGCAGCCAGGCAAGCAGTTTGATCATGTTAAATCCCAATATTTTAAAGTCTAATATTTTGTTTCAACTGTATGTATGCATCGCTTAATTTGTGTTAAATTGAGTAGTTAAATCCGTAGCTGCATATCCTGTAGACAAAATATTGATCTCTACTACCTGAGCCTAGGTTATTTGCTGTGATTAGAGGTCGCTGGATGATCTCTTGTCACTTAGTAGATCCGGGTCAACTTGCTTAGACATGCTTAGCTATCGGTAGAACTGGGCGGTTATCGACTTTAGTCGGTAACCTTGATCACATAAAATCTACTATAACTTTGTGTTTCAAAGATCTTTGCTGTGGTTTAATTGCAAAACTAAAAATGAAAACAAAAATGATTTAGACGGCACAATGGTAAGATTGGTGTGATCTTTTGGGTGTGATCGAAAGGTGCCCGGTCAATCAAGGACCGAACATCTTGTGAGTGAATTTTTATCCGTGCATTTCGGCGCATAACCAAACTAGAGGGTATGGGACCTCTCTTGACCTAGTACTTTACGTGTATTGGTCCCGGTCGCAGGAGGTCGCAGGAGGGATGGAGGTGGGAGCATGGTAGTTGTCCAAAAGCTTTATCCCGAGTGGGTAGTTGTCTTTTCGGCTTTACCATGTAAGCGTATGGGTTTCTATCCATACGAGCGCTCGGGTTGATACACAATATTGGAAATAGTCTCAGAGGACTTAGTGTGCCGGCATACCTTCGAAGTGTGCTTTGGCTTAAAGGCGATCCGAGGTGTGGTACATGGTACACCCCGCAGGTTAAAACTATTCGAATAGCCTCGTCTAGGTGATGGACACGCTTGGGTAAGCTTTTCAAGAGTTAGACTACAACATTTAAATTAAAACTTGATGGGTGGTACTTAACTGGATTCGTGTTATTGTTGTGGTGACTATTGGGATAGTCACTTCTAGGTTGTTTTATCTTTCGCTTTTGTTAATATCCGTATCTGTTATTTCAATCTTAAAATGAATTGCAAACTTGCCTTCAAACTCATTACACTATTGCAAATAAAGTTGGCTTTATGCAAATAAAACATATGGCCTCCACTAAACAAGCTCGCATGTAGCATATGAACAGTCCGCTAGTTCACACGCGGCCTTAAGGGTACAAAGACAATCTTTGTACTCGTGTGCTTTGCTTGATGTTTTGGTTGCAGAGGAGCAAGGTGAGCCTCGGGGCCTCACTTCGTGGAGTCAGGCTGCCGTGGGTGACGACTAGTCTTGGCGGTCCGGTCAGATGCCTTGTGGGTTAAAGGCACACCGATTGGCTTTGTTTATAGCCATCTTATGGCACTTTTTGCTTCACCGCCGTTCTTGTCTATTGTGTATCTTGTGGCCCGTCGGCCTATGTCCGTAATATTGTTACTATTTGTTTATCTTCCGCTTGTAGTATAATGTTTGGACTCTATGTTTTGAATGGAGTTGATGTCTAATTTTGTAACGAGGTGCGATATCGCTCGGGAAGTATACATATCTCGAGGATCGCTTTATTTGATTTGTGATGCTAGGACCAGGTGGTTGGTTAAGCATTACAAGCCAAATAAACTGGGGTCCTAACAGATGGCACATCAGACGCATGAGGCGACGATGACGAAGAATGAGCGGACGACATCTTCACGAGAAATAGAGATTCTGTCACAAATCAACATATTATCATAAGATTCTCAAGCCCACTACACCACATTTCAAAGCCAAGCAATGCCGTGATACTCACGGAGCACCGGAGCAGCAGGGCGGCGTCGAAGGGGAGGAGGGGTGCTGGTTCGGGAAGCGGCCGCTCGTGCTCGGGGAGGAGGCGGCGGGCTCGGGGGAGGAGGCACGCCGGGCTCAAGGAAGAGGCGGCGGGCTCGGGGGAGGAGGCACGCCGAGCTCAAGGAGGAGGCGGCGGGGTGGGCTCAGGGGAGGAGGCAAACGAGCTCTGGGAGGTGGTGTTGGAGAAACTTAATCGTTTATGTGCGGCAAACCCTAAGTTTGAATGTAAATAGGGTTTGACATCACAGACGGTTCTAATAAATAACCGTCTGTGATATATGTATCACAGATGGGTTGTATATGGAACCGTCTGTGATATCTGCCTTATCACAGACGGGTTGTATATGGAACCGTCTGTGATATATGCCTTATCACAGACGGGTTTTATATGGAACCGTCTGTGATATCTGCCTTATCACAGACGGGTTGTATATGGAACCATCTGTGTTATACGCATTATCACGTACGGGTTTTACATGGAACCGTTTGTGATATAAAATCACAGTCGGTTTGTTGTAAGGAACCGTTTGAGATATTCTTTTGTATTGCTAAATCTATTTCTGTTTATTGGCTAGCCTCAGGAAATGGAGTTTTGGACACTATTGACCCATGAGACCACCTAAATTCCTAAAGTAGCCTTTCTAGCCACGAATTCCACTTTGACCTCTCTCTCCCCTGCCGCCTGCCGGGCACCGTAGCAAAGCCACCGCCGCACTCCGCCGCCCCCCACACAAAGCGAGCAGCACTGCTGCCGCCCCACACAGCAGCAGCACTCGCCGCCGCCCCACACAAAGAAGAAGTCACCGCCGCCGTCCCACACGCAAAGATGTCCTCTCTTCTTTCGCAAGATGCTAAATCTAGTTAAAGAGAGAAAATCTATTTAAAAATATTTTTTTGAGGAATTTTTAAATGTAGCTAATGAGCTCAAAAAAATATGAAATTTTTTTAGAGCCTCCAGGCATAGTGTGCTTTCTTGTGTAATTTTTTCAGAATTTTATCAGCTACGATTTTGTCTCTAAAATTCATTTAAATATACTGTTTGTAGGAATTTTAGAGAAAAAAATCGTAGCTGCTAAAATTCTGAAAAAATTACACAATAAATTACACTATGTCAGGAGGCTCTAAAAAAACTTTCATAATTTTTTGAGCTCATTTGCTATATTTAAAAATTCCTCAAAAAATATTCTTAAATAGATTTTCTCTCTCCGCTTGGATTTGTGCGCCGTGGGAGAGGACTCGCATTGTGGGACGGCAGCAGGATCGCTTGTCAGGCTGCTCGGCAGAGTGCCTGCTGCGGTACCCGACGGTAGCAGGAGGAGAGAGGGGGCCAAAATTGGAATTCTGTGGCTAGAGGGGCTACTTTAGGAATTTAGGTGGTCTCATGAGGCCAATAGTGTCCAAATTTCCAGGAAATGCTAGTCATGCCCTCTGAAATAAGCAGAAACACAACAAGTACATGTATACATCCAATTCACATTCATTTCAGAAACAAGCACATCTATTTCACAAATTCAGATATGACACATTCTCATATACATAAATGCAAATTCACACATATGACACGTTCTCATATACATAAATACAAATTCACATGTGACACATATTCTCATATACATAAATGCAAATTCAGAACATATGACACATAAACATTTCATTCAGTATTCCACTTGCTTATCTCCTTTAAAAATTAGCCCTTCCTGATGATCGACGCATATGTAGCTAGTTTCGTCACGTCGTTCTTCCTCGACCCTTATGCCGTTTCCGAAAGGAGGCAACTCGTCAAATTGATTGTATTCTTCCTCGTCCACTACATTCTCAACTCCGACAATCCTCCTTTTTTTCATGAAGAACTACATGACGCTTCTTATTTGCCTGGTCGGTTACATAGAAGATTTGAACAACTTGGTTAGCGAGTACGAATGGTTCGTCTTTGTATCCAACACGTTCGAGGTCCACGGTAGTGACGTTGTACCTATCGACCTTCACCTGTAGGAGATGGACCCAACGGAACCGATACAGCGGGATCTTGAAAAGCACATAGTCGAGCTCCCAAATCTCCTCTATGAACCCATAGTAGGAGCTCCTCAACCTATCGGTACTAAATGCATCTATACTGCACACACTGCTCGTTAGTGTTTTTCATATCCCGAGCTCGCAGATAGAATGTGTACCCATTTATGTTGTATCCTTGCCATGTCACAATCAAATGTTGGCCCTTTGCCAACCATGTCAAGATATCACTTGACTAGCTCGAAGCGTAGTCGTCCTTCAACCATTGGTTGAACTGATCACAGTTGTCTCGTGATCCAAACATCCGCCGCCCGATTCTCATTGTCGGCACGCCCCAGCCGGTCGATATACGGGACACTTCAACCATGTGTTGCAAGACCGTGAAATGGGCTTCACTTCTTACCCTTTATCCCGACAAGTTTTAATTGAATTTACTCTCATTTTCAAAGACTTTTACTAATTAAAGCTAGCTGTCCGAAATTCTTGCTTGCTGTCCAGGTTTCTTTCTTCAAGCTCTTGGCTGAAGTCTTCACTTCCAGTATCTCCTAATCTTCGCTCCAAAACAACCAAGACTCAATTTAAAGCTCATGGTTCTCCCAAAACCGCTTTAATCGATAAAATGTCTATCTTTGAAAAGAAGATGAGAGGGAAAACAATTTTCCAAATTTAATCAAGAATAAGGTGAGATGAGCAAGCTAAGATAGATGAGAAGTAAAATCTGAGAATCTACTTCAATTTTCATAAACCATTTTGACACTGAAAATAAGTTTTCAAAATGCCCTAAAGACGACTCAAGCTAGGGGTTTCACTGGCCAAGATGGCTCGATACCAACTTTGTGAGGACCCCAATTTATTCGACTTATAATGCTTAGCCTTCCATTGACCCTAGCATCACAAATCAAATAAACTAAGCCTCGAGATATGTATACTTCTTAAATGCAAGATACACACTGTTACAAAATCATGCATCAATTCCATACATCACAATATAACAAGTCTAGCAAAAGACATACATAACATAGAGTTATTACAACAAAGGCCGATTGGCCAAAAGACAACAAGAATCATTAATAAATGGAAGCAAAGTGCCATAAGATGGCTAAGACAAAAACCAACCGGTTAGCCACATAACCACAGAGCAACCGACCGGGCCGCCAAGCTAGTCGTCCATACCGTAGCAAAACTCGCCAAAGCGGATCCCTTGGGATCAACCTTCTTTCGCAACAATTAAGCAAAGCAAATGAGTACAAAATTGTACTGCAAGACTTACTGGTAACAAAACCTAGTTACTACTATATGCGTGCTTTAATCAAAGGAGAAGGCTCAAGGTTAATTTTCAAGATAAAGCAAGTTTTATTTGCAATAGATAATAATTTGGAAGCACTTTTGACAATCTGAATTTAATTTGCAAAAATAATCATGATACAATAAGTAATAACAAAAAGACATCATGGAGATGACCAACCCAATGGCCATCACAACAATAGCACGAGTTACCCACTGCATTCACCCATGTCAAGTTTTAATTAAAAGGTTGTAGTCTAACTCTTGAAAAGCTTACCCAAGCGTGTGCATAACCTAGGACGAGGCTATTCAATAGTTTTAACTGCGCAGGTGTACCAATGTACCCACACGCCGTAATCGCCTTTAAGCCACATGATTAGCACACTTCAAGGTATGCAAGACGGCTAAGTCTTACGAGACATTTCCAATATTATGCATCAACTACGAGCCGTCAGATGGACCGCAGTCCATTCGCTACATTGTAAAGTCGTAAAGACAACTAACCCTCGGGGTAAAGCTTTACGGACAACTACAATGCTCCACCTGCGTCGCGTAGCCAACACATGCCAAAGTACTAAGTCAAGAGAGGTCCTATACCCTCTAGTGTGGTTAGCACGCACCAAAATGCCTGGATAACAGGTACTCACAAGATGCTCGGTCCTTAATTGACTCGGGCACCATTCCAGTCACACCCACGAATCACACCATCTTACCATTGTAGAGTTATTACAACAAAGGGCCGACTGGCCAAAAGACAACAAGAATCATTAACAGCGGAAGCAAAAGTGCCATAAGATGGCTAAGACAAAAACTAACTGGTTAGCCACATAACCACAGGGCAACCGACCGGGCTAGTCGTCCACACCTTAGCAAAACTCGCCAAAGCGGATCCCTTGGGGATCAACCTTCTTTCTCTGCAACAATTAAGCAAAGCAAATGAGTACAAAATTGTACTCGCAAGACTTACGGGTAACAAAACCTAGTTACTACTATATGCAGGCTTTAATCAAAGGAGAAGGCTCAAGGTTAATTTTCAACATAAAGCAAGTTTTATTTGCAATAGATAATAATTTGGAAGCACTTTTGACAATCTGAATTTAATTTGCAAAAATAACTGCGATACAATAAGTAATAACAAAAGACATCCCGAGATGACCAATGATACGGGAGGCCCGATCTTCTCGGTGAGGAACCGTGGATAGTTGATGCGAAGTAGACGATGTCGCTTAGTGAACACTCGCGCCAATGCACGAACCTCAACTCTTGAATACGCCCACAACACACGGTAGTTGTTCGTCGCGAGACCATTTAACGATTTAACGCCAAGTCCCCGATTCCCAATGGAACGATGGCTTGACCTTGAATTGCGAACGAACAATTGATCGCCTAGTCCTCTCTCAAAGTCCTCGCATGAACTCGGGGTCGAAAGAACAAGCAATAGCTATGTTTCAATCTTATGAATAAAGCGGTCTACCTCTATGTGCGTGCCATGGGGGTTTATATAGCCTCCCACGTAAGCACAAAACTCGGATGAACAAGAACCGAGTGCTCTGATAATCCTAGTCCGACATTCTCATCGCACAAGATCAAGTCCGATTCGCTCACGGGAACAGAATCCGATTCAAAAAACGCCCTACTTTAATTTGAAAATTTAAACTAGTCTCCTCTCGGTTTCCCTTGTATTGTGAGCTTTCCTTATCTTAGCTTGCAGAATTTGTTCGATGCACTTGATGCTTCTTTTATGCCAATGTAACCCTTGTTGCCATGTCACCATATGTCTTTCTTGACCGCCCGCATGTGCTAGGGTTTTATCACGAGAGCATGTTCCTCTCGTTGGCCACATGGGTTTCTTCTCCTTGTTGGCGTGATGTTTCTCCTCCATGAATTTGTTCCGCCTCCTCTCGGTTCCAAAGTCTTTAAATTTGTCAAACCCGAGAATGCACCAAGTATTGCTTTAGGTAGTAACCAATTCTCATTGGCAACAAAAGGAAATTCATTAAGAAACAAATGCACCTGTTGTTTGAGAAGTTTAGCTCCTGCTTCACGAATAACCTCATAAGTAGTAGGGATATCCTCATCAACCAACCCAATGGTCATCACAACAATAGCACGAGTTACCCACTCGTACCACTCATGTCAAGTTTTAATTAAAAAGGTTGTAGTCTAACTCTTGAAAAGCCTACCCAAGCGTGTCCTTCATCTAGGACGAGGCTATTCGAATAGTTTTAACCCTGCAGGGGTGTACCAATGTACCCACACCTCAGACCGCCTTTAAGCCACATGATTAGCACACTTCCGAAGGTATGCCGGCACGGCTAAGTCTTACGAGATATTTCCAATATTATGCATCAACTACGAGCCGCTCGTATGGACCGCGGTCCATACGCTATATTGTAAAGTCGTAAAGACAACTACCCCTCAGGGTAAAACTTTACGGACAACTACAATGCTCCACCTGCGACGCATAACCAACACATGCCAAAGTACTAAGTCAAGAGAGGTCTCATACCCTCTAGTGTGGTTAGCACGCACCAAAATGCCTGGATAACAGGTACTCACAAGATGTTCGGTCCTTAATTGACTCGGGCACCATTCCAGTCACACCCACGAATCACACCATCTTACCATTGTGCCCAAGTCGAAATCATTTTGTTTTTATTTTTAGTTTTCACAAATAAACATAGCAGAGAGGCTGAAATCATAAGGTCATAATAAGTTTGTGTGATCAAGATTATCGACTAGGTCGATAATCGCCCAACTCTACCGGTACCTAAGCATTCTAAGCATGACACCGTAAAGACCATAAAAGAACATAATTAAATCACCGGGCTCTAATTCACCAGCGATATTAATAACTTATGTTTTGTGGCAGGGGGTAGACAATTTAAAGGAAACCATGCAATGGGATTAGCTACCTCTAATCGATAAAATAAACCTTGACACAAGAAGCATGCATATTTAGGTTTGCCTTGTTGTAGATCACTTTCTTGTTGCAGAGGATTCACTCACGTAATCAATAATTTCTTCGGAACCTAACACGAAAAGGCGATAACCAAATAAGAACAAGAACTCCAAATAAAATCCAACAGCAAAGTATAATCAAATTTCATGAAATTTATACAGCAGCTAGAGGATGATTTTAGACAATTTTAGGAACAAGAAACAGGTCAATTGGACTTAACATGAAAAAGTTATGGCTAAAATAATTTCTATCAGCCTGAAAAATCAATATTAATTCCTATCTGTTACTGTTCATGATATAAATTTCTAGAATGATCTAAAGTCTGAAATTTTTATGGTAGGTAGAATAAGACATTCTAAGAACAGCAAAATTGAGTTTGCACAATTTGGAGTTAAAATGAATTAGTTATGATTTTTCTAAGTTGTAAAACTAGTATATCCTGAATTTCAGTGGGAAAGACTATATTAAAACCTATTATACACTAATTTACATTACTAGAGGATTTTAACAAAGTTTAGTTTGCTCAGGTTGGAACTACAGAGAAGAGGTTATGCATTTTATAAATTTTTATGAGTTTCTAAACAACATTTTATATTGAAACCAAGCATCGCAGCTTATTCCATTTTCTCGCCATAGAAAAGTGTCTAAGTTCATTCTCGATTGAAGTTCATTTTATCACAAAGCTAATGCAATTTGGATCAATAAAAAGGAGCTAAAATGACAAAGTTATGCACTTTTGAAATTTAAAACACCAAATACTTAGAAAATTGGAGCTCTCGGGAGGTCCAATCAACAGACGAACTTCGGGAGGTCGTGGCCGTTAAGATTGGATCTAACGGTCCCGGACGAGATGGACGCACAGCGACGCGAGAGGAGCTCGCACAAGATAGGAGGTCGTGGCCGCCGATCAAGATCCGCGGTCCCGAGCACTAAGGGAGGTCCTAGAACTCCAATCCAACGGAGGAGGTCTGGACGGTCAGGATTGCCCGGAGGAGGTCCTGACGGTCTAGATCTCCACGGGGAGGTCCTACGGCTTAAGTCCACCAAGGAGGTCCCGACGGCTAAGATCTCTGGGAGATCTTAATGGTCCGTGATTACTGGGAGGTCTCATGGCCAAGACCTCCACCGACAGATCTAAAGTGCCGAGGAGGTCTAGGCCGTTAGATGGAGATCTAACGATCCAGAGCTACGGGGAGGTCCTCAAGCGAAGGATCTAATCGGAGGAGGTCGGGACGGTCAAGATCTACCAGGGGAGGTCTTGAACGATCCAGATTTAACCGAGGGAGGTCCGATGCGACAGGGTTTTAGCGGGAGGAGATCTGGACGGCTCAGATGGATCTGGGGAGGTCCTGGGCGGTCCAGATCGAGGCGGAGGGTAGTCTAAAGCGATAAGGTTTTAAAGTGAGAGGTCTGGACGGCTAAGATCTTCACGGGGAGGTCTTCAACGGTCCAGATCTGCCCAAAAGAGGTCCTAAGACTTAGCTTCTTCGAACACAGGACCAGAGGGAGGTCTTGAGGTGGTCCTTACGAAAATGACCAGGGGAGGTCTTTTCGCAAAGAGGACCCTGAAGTGGTCCTGGGGTTGTAATACCCCAAAAGTATTAGAAAGAATTAACGGGAGAGAGTTATTGGAATTTCAACCATTTTTCAGGATTTTAAATGTGATTTTAGAATTTCTCTTGAAGGGGATTAAATCTTGGGCCAAAGGCCCATAGTCTTGGCCCATTAGTGGTAGTCAAAACCCCTAGGGTTACTGTAGCACCCGACCTGCTCTGATGCCGCATCGCCGCCACAAAGATCACCCCCCTCCCAAGCAGCCCCATCCTCCATTGGTGCCTCCCGTCCTTTCCGTCGGTGCTCTTTGCTGCCGATCAAGTGAAGAAAGGAGAGGAGATCATCTTCGCGGGGCCAAATCTTCACCTTGCTGCGATTCTACAAGGGTAACGTCGCGTGTTCTTCGTTGGTTGTTGCGTAGTAGTTACGGTTGATGTCGTATGGTAGATTGAATTTCGTCGGTTTAATACATCGCGTTCTGTCCAGTAGTTTGGACGACAGTTTTCATGTTTTTAGAGGTAGAATCTGGGGATCCACCCTCCTAGAGATAGTTGGCTTATGTTCTTAGCTTTTAGTGACCGCCAAGAATGCCCAAATCCGATTAACGGTCTGGGAGTTATAAATTTTTAAGTATCGCTGTCCTACTGATCTGCCAGCTTTCGGGCAGATTATAGGAAACTGGATAAAACTGTTAGTTAAATTTGAAATCAGAGGATCTCGTTATAACGAAAAATGTAGGTAATTTCCATACCTTTTCAGAGAGATAAAGAACGCAAGATTTGGACTTTCGTAGCAAAAGTTATGATAGTTTTAGTGATCTGTCCAGAAAACCTGACGTGAATTTGTTGTTATGATAATTAGCTCGATAGGGTTATTAGATGACTGAATCAGGAGGACTCATCAACTAGGTTTACATGGAGATTTTGTTAAGCTTTAATTAGAGTCCAAGAACAGCTTATTTGAACCTCTGTACTAAAAGTTATGAATTTTAGAACGTGACTCTCCACAGAGGGGACAGAATAACACTTAGAAGTTGGGGTTGGGTTCGCGCTAAAGGAACTATTGCGAGTTCGTGTTTACACTTATAGTTGTTTGGCCTATTACTGTTATCTTTGCGTGCATTATAAATATGTTCAGGTGGAGGTTTGATCCCGGAGGTAGCCCCTTCTGCACGCCCTCGTACTCTCTGGTTAAGGCAAGTATAGTGATAGATATGATAGAAAACATTGCATGCCATTGTTTGATAAATACTAGAGTGTTTGTGTTATCCATGATTGTTATGGTGGTATGTTTGGTATTGTTCATGGTTTCTAGTGATATGAGTTATGTGTTATTCATGGATGTTTGAAAGTTATGAAGTCTATGATACATGCTAGTATTGATATATTAGCCGTGTTTTATTGATAGTATGATATGCTGGTTAAAGATGAGGAATGCTTATGATACGAGTGACTGTTAATCATGTATGGTATTGATGTTGTTCATGCTTATTGCAAAACGGTAATTGTTCATATGCACCATGAGAGCATTCATAATACCTGGTCACGTGGTGACCAGGAATGCATATTTGAGGTCCCTGTCATGTAGATGACGGGCTTGATGTCCCCACATTCGTGGAATGTGGGCATTGAGAAGAGGTCCCCATCATGTAAACGATGGGCTTATGGTCCCCACACTTGTAGAGTGTGGGCTTGAGGTCCCCTATACTTGCGGAGTATTGGGCAATTGGTCCCTGTGCTTGCGAGCATAGGCATGGGTACGCAGCGACGGTTGCATACCTCGCATTACTGGTGTAATACACAAAAGAGAAAGAGAAAGATAAGGAGCATTTGAGCATTTGCATAGCATGAGCATGTATACGTTTGGTGTGTGGCTGGATGGATAATAGTTGACGATTTACCATTATGTATGCTGTTGATGCCATGAATTGTACTTGCTGAGTCGGTGGACTCACTCTTGCTTTTATTGTTGTTTTAGGTACCCAATCCAAGAACGACATGCATGGGAGGGAGTAGCTCTATGTTCACATGCACACTACCATGAACCTTCTAAAGTTGATTAAATTTCAAATCATGCCTTAATAAATGAGCAAATTGCTTAATTGATTCAATATGATGATGTTTTCGTGTTGGATTATTTGTAATAACGAAGACTAGCATATTTGGATATTGGTGGTTATGCTCTAGTCACTTAGTATATCATGAATGCCTACTGATTATGCTGAATGTTCAATTGTTTAATTTGGATAAATGTAATTGTTGGAACGCTTGGTAAAGTTAGCTAAAGAGAGAAGGTTCTACCGGAATTTAGTATAGTGTCTTGGTTTTAATCTGCTTTGTTGTTAGTTTAGTAGCATTCCAAGGTCGTGTTGGACTGGGGTGTTACAGTTGGTATCAGAGCAGGCTGTAGGTCCGTGGTTCATGAAATATTAGTTTTGACACACTAAACACAGTAGGATGGGAATGGGTATAGCATTGCATTTACGTTTCCGTTTTATCATAGTATTGATTGCTGATATGAATTGAGTTTTATTGCTCATTAATTGATTGTGATTATATTGTGTGGGGATAACCCATGTTGAGAGGTTGAGGTCGTGGTTGTGGCCCTGGGCTTTACCAGGCTACACCACCGTTCGCAGTATGAGAATAGTGAGTTTCTTTAGAAGAGTTGTTCTCTTCCATTGATTTAATTTGATCCTTAAAGCAAACATTGTTTTCCAAACTGTTGAGCGCATGCGGTTGATGAACCTTCTTTGGATAATGGTTACAATGCAGTTGATGGATTTCAATTGGTTTGTATTTGTTTTATAGAGCAAATGTTGTCTTTTTGACTCTTGAGCTATTCTTGCTACTTGTAAACGTTGTCATTGGCAATATTGTTCCTTGTCATGGGAGTTCTACCTTTTTGTTGGCAAACTTGACCTGTTTATTTGTTTGGTGTTTTAGATAATGGAAAGTATCATTTACAAACTTCTTTGAAGTACGTTTTGACTTTACGACTTCTTTTAGAGTAGTTGGAATATTGAAGTTTAGTGCCTCTTCTTTGAGAAGGAAAGTATCAAAACTCTTTTGAGATGTTTTGTTGTATTTTGTGAGAGGTTTTAAGCATAAAGGATAGATTGATAATGTATGAGTTATCAAGTTGGGTTTATAATGTGGTGCGAATCGGTCTTAACCAAGATCGTTGAAGTGAAGTTGATAAGCTTGATGTTGTCATAGAGTCGTTACAAGATGAACTTGTTTAAACGGTATGACCATTCCTACTAGGAATCCAAGACTTATTAAGAGGTGTGGTATATTGATGCTTTGATCGATCATTAAGATTGTGGAATTTGATATATTTATCGGATAATTGAGTAAAGTATCTCAAGGGATTTGTCTATGCTTTAGTGATGATTATGTTAAGGATGTGGTTGAACGATGCCTTAGAGGATATTAATCAAGATTTTCATAAACCGCTACTTGATGATCATACATAATTGCTAGATTGAAACATGTATATCCGATTAGATGGATGTTGAGGTAGTACCTTGTGAAACCCGGTGATTAAAGTAGATGATGTTATTAAATCTTTAATTAAACTCGAGCATAAAGTGGAATGTTGACTCTGTGTTTATAAATAGACATGTGACAAGAAATAGCAAGCAGGACTCCATTTGCATACGTGATAAATAGAATTGTCAATTGTCAATGATAGTTGAAATGGGTGTTGAGCAACACTTATGGTTGAGTGGATGAATGAATAAGTGGTCTCTCATAGTGTGCTTTACGAAATTATTATGTGATAGCATAATCTGGTTAAAAGAGGTTTGTTCTAACCTTGTGGCTTGTGTTTCTTTTGGAGAGGTTTATGATGGGATAAGAGGCTAGGATGAGTCTCGCTAAGAGTGTATTATTTTATTGTTAGTGCGATTGTCAGTAAGGGATTATGATGATAATATTGAATGTTCTGTATAAAGGAATTGGATCGCTCGCCTGATGTTGATTAAGTGAATATGTTTCTAGGTCACGTTTGGGATCTTTCAGACCTCATGTTGATGTGGTAGCTGAATTTGTTTAGAGCAAAGTGACATTTTAAGAGTTTTATTAGTTCCTAAGTGTTTTTGGGTTGTGGTCTTCAAATATCTTTTTTTGTCGGAATTGTCATGGTGATGCTGTAACCAATGAAAGTCGAGTAGAGTAGAAGTATTTGAGATTGAAGTAAAGTTTTGTTCTTGCCCATAAGAGTTTTTCCCGAATTTCCAAAAGCAATGTTTTATTCTCGTTTGAGGTTTGATGTTCTCTGCTTGTGGGATGTGTGCCCTCAACTTTGATCTTATCTTTTGTTTTCCGAGAACATCATTATCTGATTGTTTCTCGTGAACTTGTAACTACTGTGAGTGGTAATATTTTTTTGTGCTGAAATCTTTTCTTATTTGTCTCTTCTTCTAAGAAAGGGTTAACCGAACTGTATTGCAATGTCTCTTCGGTTGTGTTTTGGCAACTAGATAGTGGTGGTCTAGTAGATGGTTTGGTGAACCTTTAGGTGTCAGGTTGTCTGAGAGGCATTGAGTAATAAATCGATTTATTAGAATAATCCTTGGAGAGGATTTGAGTTAAAAGAATATTTGTCTTTGAGTTAATGATTTCGTTGTCACAACTAGTAGGACCTATAGCGAGATGTGGTCCAAGATTTTGTGTTCATTTTGAGAACATTAGAATTAGCAAGTATGGAAATTTTGATCGATTATTAGGGTATCGCATTTGGGTACTCGTAAGATTGTGTAGAAGTAGCATGATGGTGTAGTTAATGAGAGTAGCAGATAGAGAAATCTAATAGTCGTATTAATTAATGGGATAGTAGAGATTGTTGAGTTATTGTCAAGTGTGAATCGGCCTCGTAAGTAACCCAATGGGGTTAGATTATCTCTAAGGATAGCTTGATCAAGAATATATTCATTAATCGACGTTAGTAATTGATTATGTTTGAATCTTGGTCAATCAGTGAGGGTATTGTGTCATTATGGGTACATTGTAGTCGAGTAGCCGCATTTGATTGGTGTGGGTTAGATAAGGTCTAAGATTGATGAAACGAATCGCCTTATGTGGTTACTTGATTTGTGAGGAATGTTGAAATTAACGACTGAGGTTTTGGTTGAGCGGTGTGAAAATTTTAGTCATCAGATCTAAGGGTTACCTCTCAAGTATAGCAGAAGTTCATTGTAAGAGTCTTAGAGGTTGAATTGGGCTTTGCATTTTTATGCTAGCATCTTGGTTTCCTGGGATTAGGTTCCAAGAGTTATGGTGATTTCTGAAAGAATCCTTTGGAAGCAGTAAATGAGAGAGTGAATGTGGTGAATTTCAAGTTGATTATCCTTAAAAGATTGAGGTGATGTGATTGTGGCGGAAATCTATATTGACATGTGTTGGGATTTACTTGTCAAAGTAATTCCTTTGGTAGAGAAGTTGGCTAGAGTGTGATATTGTGGGTTGGAGGAGTTTTCTGCATAAATGTGGATTTTGTGTTCTTTGAACATCGCTTTGAGGTTGCCAATTTAAGAGAAATGAGTTAATGTGTTATCCGATGATTTGGGATCTTATGGTTTAAGAGAAACATAAATTCTTAAAAGAAAAATTGTGGAAAAGGGTGTGATCTTGGATAGTGAGATATTCTCTTAGTTCTTATTTGAACTATGTGTTATGACAGATGACAATTACAAATTGAGTTGGTTCTTATCGGTATATGTGGTTCTTTACAGTTAAAAAAATGTGGTTATTCGAGTGATTTCGCTTTTGGCTTTTGTGGCATTTATTTCTAAACTGCCTACTTGAAAGGTGGAAAAGTTTTCATGTTAAATCCATTATTTTTGGATTGGGCTCTTCAAAGAGAAGTTGGTTTTGAGTTGGATGCATTATGTCTCCTTTGATTTCAGTTGAGTTTTTCGGATAAGTGAGCTGGTAGATGAGTTCTTTGTGCGACCCTTGTTAAAGGAGATGCTGCTTGCATAGGTAAAGTGATCGACTGAGAGTTGGAACAAGAGTTTCATGTATTTTGTGCAGACGTGTACTTCGTACCAAAAGGAAGTATAACTAAAGGTGTGTTGGATAGGTTCCTTATAGTTGCGGGAATTTGTAGGTTTGCGCATCGCTAGGACCGCCTCGAGTACATGCGCGGAGTACACAATGTCTTGTATATTCCGGTGCAGAGGTAGTACATGAGAGGTCCGGAGCTTGATATTTTGTTAGAGCGGTTGGCCAACGAGTAAGACCTTACCTTCGAGACCCGTGTGTTGAGCGTACCAGTAAAGATCGAGACTAGTGTTGAGGTGAAAATGTTGGTATCCGTCAAGGTGATGTGATCCCATAAGTCCGAGAGGAAGCAACTTGTGAATTGGAGTCTCACATGCGCGAGTAGTATCCAGGATTGTTCACAACAGGTAAGTGGTGACGTTAGCAAGTTAAGCAAGATTAGAATTCGGGGTCGAATTCTGTTTAAGGGGGGTAGAATGTAATACCCCAAAAGTATTAGAAAGAATTAACGAGAGAGAGTTATTTGAATTTCAACCGTTTTTTCAGGATTTTAAATAGGATTTTAGAATTTCTCTTGAAGGGGATTAAATCTTGGGCCAAAGGCCCATAGTCTTGGTCCATTAGGGGTAGTCAAAACCCCTAGGGTTACTGTAGCACGCGACCTGCTACAGTACCACCGCTGCTACAGTATCACCCCTCCCCTCCCAAGCAGCACCATCCTCCATTGGTGCCTCCCTTCCTCTCCGTCGGTGCTCTTTGCTGCCGATCAAGTGAAGAAAGGAGAGGAAATCATCTTCGCGGGGCCAAATCTTCACCTTGCTGCAATTCTACAAGGGTAACGTCGTGTTTTCTTCGTTGGTTGTTGCGTAGTAGTTGCGGTTGATGTCGTATGGTAGATTGAATTTCGTCGAATTAATACATCGCGTTCTGTCCAGTAGTTTGGACGACAGTTTTCATGTTTTTAGATGTAGAATCTGGGGATCCACCCTCCTAGAGATAGTTGGTTTATGTTCTTAGCTTTCAGTGGCCGCCAAGAACGCCCAAATCCGATTAACGGTCTGGGAGTTATGAATTTTTAAGTATCATTGTCCTACTGATCTGCCAGCTTTCGGGCAGATTGTAGGAAACTGGATAAAACTGTTAGTTAAATTGGAAATCAGAGGATCTCGTTATAACAAAAAATGTAGGTAATTTCCATACCTTTTCAGAGAGATAAAGAACGCAAGATTTGGGCTTTCGTAGCAAAAGTTATCATAGTTTTAGTGAGCATGTGATACGTTTGGTGTGGCTGGATGGATAATAGTTGACGATTTACCATTATGTATGCTGTTGATGCCATGAATTGTACTTACTGAGTCGGTGAACTCACTCTTGCTTTTATTGTTGTTTTAGGTACCCAATCCAAGAATGACATGCATGGGAGGGAGTAGCTCTATGTTCACACGCACACTACCATGAACCTTCTAAAGTTGATTAAATTTCAAATCATGCCTTAATAAATGAGCAAATTGCTTAATTGATTCAATATGATGATGTTTTCGTGTTGGATTATTTGTAATAACGAAGACTAGCATATTTGGATATTGGTGATTATGCTCTAGTCACTTAGTATGTCATGAATGCCTCACGATTATCTGAATGTTCGATTGTTTAATTTGGATAAATGTAATTGTTGGAACCCTTAGTAAAGTTAGCTAAAGAGAGAAGGTTCTACCGGAATTTAGTAAAGTGTCTTGGTTTTAATCTGCTTTGTTGTTAGTTTAGTAGCATTCCAGGGTCGTGTTGGACTGGGGTGTTACAGGGGTGGTCTTTGCAAAAATGACCAGGGCAGGTCTTTTTGCAAAGAGGACCCCGAGGGAGGTCCTGCGGCCCTGATTAACTCTAAGGAGGTCCTAAATGGTGGAGATCAAATTGGGAGGTCGTGAGGGTGGTCTGAGCGGTGGCTTAGATTCCAACACAGTAGGTTGAGGCCCACGTGTCAGTGGCCTCGAAGACTTTTCCGACAGCACTAACGGCGAGAACACAATAAATACTGGTCCTAAACTTTAATTGAGCGCGGGAATTGCCGCAGGGTTTTCAAGACTCGGGCCCACGAGACAGTGGCTCACGGGCACTGCTTTAAGACCCCATTAATACTCCAAATGATTAACAATCACAGCGCCATTAACGTGTCATAAAATTTTGACGAAAACGGGAGCTGCCTCCCGGCAAAACCCGAGCGGCTACAACGGCTTGCCGCCGGCGATCCTGGCCGCGGCGGCGCCAAACTAATACAAGAATGGATTCGCAATAGCGATAGGAACCCAGTGGTGGCAACCTCGCCGGCGGTGAGGGCTCTCAACGTCGGCTAGCCGGAAAAACGAAAAGAGGTCTAGATACTGCAACTTGAAAACGGCCGAAGGCTTCGGGGTGGTCTAAAGGAATGGCTTCCCAGACATCTATGGACTAATAAGAATCTACCTGGATGGAGGGAAGCCTTGAAAGTTAGCCGGAGCAGCTGGTCCTCGGAGGAGCTCGCCGGACTTGGAGAAGAAGGCTGGAAAATGGCACCATGAGTAAAATGAGTGGCACCCAAGTATCAAAAGAGCTTCATTAAGGTTCACAGAAGCTACTGGAGCAAATAATTTCAAAATAGGCCACTCACCTGAGCTGAGGGAGAAGATGCCCAATTTCAGCCGAAATTTGAATAATCCCCAAATTGGACAGATCCTGCGAATCAAATCCAAAATCAAGTGAGGGGATATGTTGAAGATGGTAAGGAGGTAGAAATGGTGTAAAAAAAACGTGAAAGAGAACCACTGGAACACCAAGAACACCAATGGAGCTCCACGGGTCAACAATGGTGGATTGTCGGTTTTGAGGTGTTAAGCTTCAATATTGAAAATGGAGCTCAATGGTAGTGTAAAGAGATACCAGGAGGTGTGTTAGGTGCTTATAAAGCTTTGGAAGCATAAGGGTTTGGACCAAGAGCCTTTCGGGTGACATTGCACAAAGCACAAGACATGGCCGAAAGCAAAAAGGTGGAAGATGGTGCATTAGGGTATGGCACGGCCGAAAGTGTCTCCCATGCTCCTAAATGTCGCCTAGGACCACTGTAGGGAGCAAGATTTGACATTCCCATATCCTTGGCACTGTTTACGCACGGCTGGAGGTAGTAGACGACTGAAAATATACTTGGGTGATTGTCGACCGTTGGATTCATCGTGGACGGGTGAGATCACAAAGCCCTAGTGCTTTTTAAAAACAACAGAGAGGATCGTGCGCCCTTGGATCGAAGACTAACGGTTGAGATCGTGCCACGCCTCTGAGGGTTTTAAAATCAACAGCGGAGCTCGCGATCGCTAGATCATAAATGGACGCCTGAATTAGATGTGCCCTTCGGGTGACCCGAATGTCACATGCAATGAACACCGTTAGATTTTGATCTGACGATCCAAATGAGTGGGCTCTTCGCGGTGGTCCGAACGTGCTTGCGAACGTGGACCATGCGATTTAGATCCAAAGGCTGAGATTGAACGCAGGTTTTTAAAGCTGGCTCGGTGCTGTTAGGTGGTTCGATCAAATCGATTGACTCGAGCCCGAGTCTGACTCGAACCCGAGTAACAGTACTAACCAGATTTGGATTTCAAATTTGTACAGAGACTTTTGATGAATTATTTGAGGTAGCAAATTAACTCGAAAAATTCTGAAAATTTTACAGGAGCTTGCTGACTCAAACATTGACCTTGTGTAAAATTTTCAGAGGTTTTGGTGCTGCACAACTTCCTCTAAAAATTCTGTAAGGTGCTGGTCCATAGTTTGACCAGGATTTGAATTGGGTTGACTTGCCTCTAAAAACATTCAAACAATTTCTAAAAATTGTGAAATTTTTCAGAGGGGTCACACATCAATCCTAGAACTTAGGAAAAGTATTTCCAGGAGATGATCAAAAGGTTTGACAAGATCGTTTTTGGAAGCTGAGATTTTGGATTAAAAAGACTTGTGACTTTGTATTTCCATAACTTTTGTACAAGAATTGTTTGGTACAACAGAAAATACATGATGTAAAAAAAAGTTTTAATTTCTGCTCATTTTCTTACATTTGAAACACAAGTTCAAAACTGGGGATGTTACAGTGAGTACATGCTTTGGCCCGTTTTGTACTATGGCCCGACAGGTTAGCAAGGGCGGGATAATCATTTATGGTGCAGAACAACAAGGAGCGTACAGTGCAGTACTCTCGTTTGTACGCATCCCATACCTGTACCCCTTCGATGCACAGTATTTTTAGATATTCAATCAATGGTGCTAGGTACACATCAATATCATTCCCAGGTTGCTTCAACCCTTGGATAATTATCGACAGCAAAATATACTTCCGCTTCATACACAACCAAGGGGAAAGGTTTTACATATAGAGTCACGGGCCAAGTGCTATGTCGGTTGCTCATGTTACAGAAAGGATTCATTCCATCTGTACTTAATCCCAACCTTATATTCATTGGTTCCGCACCGAAGTCTGCAAACCTCCTATCGATGTTTCTCCACTGGGTGGAATCAGCAGCGTGTCTTAGCTTTCCATCCTGATTACGCTCATTTGAGTGCCAATGTAGCAGTTTTGCCTCCTTTGGGTTCGCAAAAAACCGCTTCAAAAGGGGAATTATAGGAAGATACCACGCCACCTTAGCAGGATCCTTTCTTCACCTCAATTCCCTCGCCGTCATCTGATTGATTCTTACGCTTGTATCGGGATGCGTTGCACACCGGACATACATGCATGTTTGTGTACTCTTTACGGTAGAGGATACAGTCGTTTGGACATGCATGTATTTTGATGAGGGCATCCCTAACACTGATACATCTTTCCCTATTGGTGGTCACGCACATACTGAGATGGACGCCATAAGTGAAGCTACAAATAATACAAGTGCAAAAGTGCATGTTGGTCCACTGACTAGAGCAAGAGCTAAATTTCTAAATCAACAGGTGCTTTTGTTTCTTAATGAATCCTCTATTTTCATTGATGAGAATTGGGTACTACCTCATGCAAATGTTTTGTGCATTCTTAGGTTTGAACATTGTGAAGCCTTTAGAACCGAGAGGGAGGAGAGGGAGGCCGGAGCCAAAGCAATGGAGGAGAAGCTCACGTGGGTCAACCAAGAGGAGAAAGCCCCAAGAATTCAAGCCCAATTCGGATCCTTCACAAGCCCAACCGAAATTCATCTCGGAATCAACTCAGAATTCAATTCGGATTCGGTTCGGGACAGCCCAACAGGGTTGTAATAAAAAGGCCATAACTTTTGCATACGGAGTCCGATTGGGGTGTTCTTGGACTTGTTTGAAAGCTTATTCCAAGGCCCACACAATGGGTATGGCCCCAACTTTAGAAGACATACGGTCGCGCCACTATGACCGAAACAATGTGACAGATTTAAGTTAGGTTTTCCTTTTTGTGTGTTTTTTGGGTCTTAGCCGAATTAGAGTTTGATTCGGCGTGTGTAGCCGGCCCTAGGCCATGCGTGAGTCGTGGAGGGCGCCTTAAGTACCCTTGCCCCTCCTTTGTATCCATTAGACCAGTTTATGCATAAGATTGAAACATAGCTTTTGCTTGTTCTTTCGACACCAGAGTTCATGCGAGGACTTTGAGAGAGAATTAGGCGATCCATTGTTTTGTTCTGCAATCCAGGGTCAAGCCGTCGTTCCATTGGGAATGGGGACTTGGCGTTCTTCGTTCGTGGTCTCGCGACGAACAACTACCCGGTCTGTTTTGGCGTATTCCGAAGAGTTGAGGGTTCGTGCATTGGCGCGAGTGTTCAGCTAGCGACATCGTCTACTTCGCATCAACTATCCACGGTTCCTCACTGAGAAGATCGGGCCTTCCCCCGTATCGTATTTTTTCTACTTCTATTCCCAACGGACAAAGAATATTATTGGCTCTGTAGGTGGTTTTGGGCAACTCGTTTCCATCCGAAAGCATGTCCGCTAAGAGACCTAACAGCGCCATGAAACTCTTGTCGGACCAACCGTTGCTTGCCTTCAATTTCAGCAGTTCAAGCACGGATGACAACCTTGTGTATTCCGGCTTGCAGCCCGGGAACAAAGGCTTCTCCGAGTCCTCCATCAAGCCCTCGAATTTACCAAACTCTCTCCCACTATAATTCACTTCTGCATCGCGAAGCATCTAATCCAGATTGTCATCGTGCAGCCTATCCGAATCGGAACCATAATCGACATCATCCGGCGGCATATCGTTGACTTTATCGGTGATGTCGTTATTACTATCTTCTTGTATAATTTGCTCTTCACCGTGACTGGTCCAACGTGTATACCCCTTTATGAAACCCCTTTGAATCAAATGTGATTGGATCTGCGCTTGGTTGTCCAACATCTTCAGATTCTCGTAGTCAATGCATGGACAGTACATATATTCCGCCCACTTATTCAACATATCCCTCTCGGCAGCTCTTGTAAAAGCACACACACCATGAATGTACTCTTCACTCACACGGTTCTTAGCGTACATCCAACTTCATCCATCACAAGGTTCATGTTGAAAACCCTGAAAATAAATAAAAGGGTAACCATGGGCTTCACTAGCGATTTCGGCGTAAACGCCAAACTACTCAAATTAAAGGATGCTTATGCTCCAGTAGCTCACCTCGATCACGAAGGAAGGTGTCAATGAAGTCGGCCGGGGAAGGTCCAAGGCGGCTGGTCATCGGTGAACAGAGGCGACGGTGGCAAGCTCCTCGGTGACAGGTCTTCTCGGTGGAAATAAACTGAAACGAAGCACATGCACAGCTTTAGGGGGGACATATAGGTGGGTAAATCGACCTTGGTCTGGTTGAGCACTCACCGGAGAAGAGTTGACGTCGATGGCGGCGGCGGTGACATGCAGCTCGGCGTAGGCGACAATAGCTGAAATGGACCATACGATCGATCGAGTGGGCTCAGTGAGATGAGGCGATACTAAAAACCGGGCACGGAGTGGCGCCGATGGACTCACCGTAGCGCCAGAGATGGAGAAGAAGACTGTTGAGGAGTACACTGCAACGGATGATAATAAGTAAGAGAGTAAAACAGCGCATCGTCTGTGATGGGATAATTATCACAGACGGTTTTGAACAAAAAACCGTCTGTGACATGCAGTAATATCACAAACGGTTATTAACAAGAACCGTCTGTGAAGTATCACAAACGGTTTCCAATATAAAACCGTCTGTGATATGTACAAATATCACATATGGTTATTATTACAAACCGTCTGTGATACTTTACAGACGATTTTTATCATGAGCCGTCTGTGATATTACCTGTTCATAGACGGTCTTTAGCGCAGCCAGTAACACAGACGGTCTCTAAACCAAAACCGTCTGTGATGTCCTGTAATACAGATGGTTTTGCTCAACCGTCTGTGATGAGGCGTCCAGTATGTGCCTTTTTGTAGTAGTGAACCCTCGGGCCCACCTGTCAGTGTCACATAATAATTTCCTTTAGAAAAAGAATTCGGCCGGGAAAAAGAAATTCCCTCGCTGACGTCAGCCTTGCACAATAAATGGATTTTCCTTTAGAAAAATAATTCAGGAAATTCATTTAAATTGTAGATTTAGGGTTTAAACTTCTAAAATTCATATCTTTTGCATCCGAACTCCGATTTGGGTGATTCAAGTTGTAAAATTTGTATAAAATTATTATCTAGCTAAATAAACAAAAAAAATGATTTGGAGTTAGTTTAGTCTGTCTTTTTGAATTTATTTGAATTTGAATTGAATTTGTCGTATTTTCACGTTTAGACTTCGACGACTTGAGAGATCGATCCTTCTGAGGACTTCGAATTTCAGGACTTCAACGAAGGCAAGTTATACCATTGATCATGTTGATCCCAGTATTTTAAATTTATTTAATTCTGTTTTTAAATTACTATTGCATGCATAATTTTGTTCAGCTATTTTAATCCCCTTTTTTAATATTTAATTATTCCAATTCCTGTTGTATGGCCAATTTGAACATTGATTATCATTTCCTTGTCACCATTAGATAAAATAGTTTTGGAAATAATTAAATGCTTAGCTAATGCTTAGATCAAATCTTGTATTTGGAAAGTTTTTAGCCAAATCTTTCAAATTTGATTTAAATTGGATCTATGGTATTGCTTTACCATAGGAGGTTTATAAAATACTTTACTTGGAAAATAAAATGAAAATGAGTTTGGACTTGGGCAAAATGGATAATTGGTAGGTGCAGGTTTATGCACGGGCTTAATCTGGTTAAGGTTAAGGCCCAGGGTTTTATTTGGAAGACGCTCAAGTCAGTTAAGGACCGGTCTTTGAGCGTATTTTGCTACGCCTTATCGTACCACCACATATCTAGAATGGGACAATTTGGCTAAATAATTTGTGGTGTCTTAGTGTCATTTGTGCTATATTGTTTGTGTGGGTGTCGGTCAGACAGTAGTCCCACCTGGCGCAAGAGGGGGCTCCCGGAGGACGGTCAGTCGAATGGTAGCGAAACCTTAGCGGGCATAAATACATTAAGACATTGCATTGTAAAGGTCTCATGATAATTGCTTAGTCACACGCCTTCGAAAGCGTGTATTGGCCGACATTAAAAGCAAATTATCTCGTGTGGGTAAAGCTGTACAAACTCCGCAGAGTAGAAAACTATTCGAATAGCGCGTCCGCGGTCATGAACATGCTAGCAAAGCCACTCTAAGTTAGACTTTGTTTTTGGTTTTTAAAATGATTTCAACAGATGGTTTTAGGATGGTTAATCCTATGGTAAAAATTGGGTGGTTAGCCAAGTGATAGGAGGGTACCCTTCACCATTCAATCAATGGAGGTTATCCACTATAATACTATCATTTAAAATCTGATTTTAGATATAGTATAAAATTTGGCCTTGGAAATTAATATGAGTATTTAAACTGAAAATGTTGTCTATGCAAAATGAACCCTGCCAATATCCTTTGTCTACTTTATGCATGCATTATCTTTCAATATTGGGTGTAACTTGCAAGCACGGTAGTTGTGCTTACTCTTGCTGAATAATCTTTATTCAGGAGAAGTCTTCTATCAGGACGGTGAGGATCTTGACGACTAGGCCTACGCCCCCAAACGATTGCCTGTGGCAAGTCGTGTGGTCTACTACTATTTTTGCTTTCCTCTGTGTTATTTATCTATTTGGTCTTAGGCCCCTTTTGTAATAAACTCTGAATTATTATTAATAAAATGCGTGATATGTTTGTGTTATCACTTTTGTTTGACTGTGTACACTAGAAATCCTGCACTAGTGTCTGAACACAGAGAATTCGGGATCCTTCGTTCCCGGGTTCGACACATGCCACACAAGCCCTCGACCGCACGTCGTGCAGCGTGGAGGGCTTGCGTGGCACATGTCACACCGTAATTCGTGGCGTGACAACGCTGGGCTTGCGTGGCACATGTCACACCGTAATTCGTGGCGTGACAAGCCTGCCTTGTCACGCCGTCATATGTGGCGTGGCAGGGCCTAAACACTATTTATGGATTTCAAACCTTAGGATTTGTTGGTAAGATGGTAACAAAGGGACTTCCTTTTGAAAGATAAAAAACAATTGAAGGTATGGTAATATAAAACACCATGTACATGTAAATTTAACAATCCATAACTTAAAAATAGAGAATCTATCTTTGAACCAAATATATCACCATCCTTTTAACTGGTAGTAAATAGATATGTGGACCGATAATCTTTTTGTGGATTGATATCCGACAATATTTCCAGGTTGTGTCCCACAAGTGATACATACTACATCCTCGAAAAAATGACTAATATGTGGACTATGTGGTACAACATGAGGCACAAGTATGGACATATGCTAGACAGTACTGCTGATGAAAGATGCGTAGACATCCTACTGGAATGATAGGTGGTGCTCTTCGTCACTTTGTGGTTGTAGACCATTTCGTGCCTACTTCCAGAACTCATTTTTTCATCTTGTTGGATGCCTTGCTACGCGAAGAATTGAATGCGAAAAGACGACGAGATTTGAAGTTGCAAATTAAATTAGACTTTATAATAAAGCTGGGAATTACACGGTACACAGGGTTTGGTTCAGTGCAAAAGAAACAACATTATGCACGATGCAACAAACTAAAGTACTCCTACGATACATATGCGCCTTTTTGGAATGGAAATAAATTCGACCTTTGGGAGACTAGTACGGATTGGCCCGACCCACTTTGTGGACCGGGGCCATTTTCCCTTCCTTGCGAGATCGGCATTGTACTCCTCGCCGGCCTCTTTGGCCTCTCCCCTTTTTCTCGCAATTCCTCTCGCGAGCCTCGCACTCCCTACGCCTGCACGCCTCGAGATAAGCTTTTGTCTCCTGACGTATATGCTCATTTTGCTCACCGTTGAGGCGCTCCTCCTAGATCTCGTGGGCCCTTTTGACATCCCACTCCTCATAGTCGAGAGTCCACTAGTCATGTGGGTGGATCTCTAGGTCGATCCACTTGCGGTAGCCACAGAGCGGATCCAGGGACTATGGATAGATGGGAGAGGTTATTAGTGTATACTTTGAAAGAGAAATAGTAGGGGAACACACTATAATTGTTCATAACCGACTGCCGATAGCTGCTCGTGTCGCAACGTCGGTTGAGATAGTCACAGGAGTATGTAGCGCAACCCCAGTAACGCATGCCCAGGCTGAGCCGCTGCTTGGACTTGAAGAACTTGTATGGGTCCCTACACTAGCAGAGAGGCGGAACCTCCCCCTCAGGCGGGAGTTGCGGCGAAGGCTCGGTTGGAATATTCAGGATGGGGTTGCTACTATGGGGGCCCTCATTGTGGAGAGCTGCCATCCTGGCAAGCTCCTCTTGCTGGACCCAGGCTGCAGCAGCCCTTGCTCGATCGTCCCGCTCCCCAGCGGCCCTCGCTTGTTCGCAGATCTCGTCCCATTGCTTCGTCATCTTGTCCCATTGCTTCTTCTACCTCTTGTCCATCCTAGTGTGATGAAGGAAGCTCTGGTGTAGTGTTGGGTTTGGTTGTGTAGTGTTTCTCTTCCAGAGCACGGTCACCTCCTTTTATAAGACCCAGGGTTGGCATGGTGTTGTTAAATTTATGTGAGTAGCCTGCGAGGCAGAATGTTGTCTTGTCCTTCTAAAATTTGAGGTAAGAGTGTTGTCATGTCGATCTGAAAAGCTGGCGAGGAAGAGTAGTGTCACGTTTTACTTTCCTGAGAGAAGACGTCGAGTCTCATCCTACTTTGCAGAGAGAAGTTATATCCTGCTTTGCAGAGTGTTGTCTTTTTGGTCGAAAAAGCTAGCGAGGCAGAGTATTGTCATGTTGTTATTTGCAAGGTCATGTCTTTTCGGTCTGAAAAGCTTAGTAGGTACACTGTTGTCATGTCTATCTGAAAAGCTAGCGAGGAGGTCAGGGTTGTCAAGTCGATCTGAAAAACCTAAACCCTAAACCTAAACCTGAACCCTAAAACCTAAACCTAAACCCTAAAACCAAAAACCCTTGACCTAAACCTAAACGTAGACCTAAACATAAACCCTCAAACCCTAACCTAAACCCTAAACCTAAACCTAAAAACATAAACCCTAAAACCTAAACTAAAAACCTAAACCTAACCTTGAACCCTAAAACCTAAACCTAAACCCTTCCCAAAACCCTTGACCTAAACCTAAACGTAGACCTAAACATAAAACCTGAAACTGATAGGGGGGGCCGATCTTCTCAGTGAGGAACCGTGGATAGTTGATGCGAAGTAGACGATGTCGCTAGCTGAACACTCGCGCCAATGCACGAACCCTCAACTCTTCGGAATACGCCCAAAACACACCGGGTAGTTGTTCGTCGCGAGACCACAAACGACGAACACCAAGTCCCCAATTCCCAATGGAACGACGACTTGACCCTGGATTGCAGAACAAAACAATGGATCGCCTAATTCTCTCTCAAAGTCCTCGCATGAACTCTGGTGTCGAAAGAACAAGCAATAGCTATGTTTCAATCTTATGCATAAACTGGTCTAATGGATACAAAGGAGGGGCAAGGGTACTTAAAGCACCCTCCACGACTCACGCACGGCCTAGGGCCGGCTACACACGCCGAATCAAACTCTAATTCGGCTAAGACCCAAAAAAACACACAAAAAGGAAAACCTAACTTAAATCCGTCATATTGTTTCGGTCATTGCGGCGCGACCGTACGTCTTCTGAAGTTGGGGCTATACCCATTGTGTGGGCCTTGGAATAAGCTTTCAAACAAGTCCAAGAACACCCCAATCGGACTCCGTATGCAAAAGTTATGGCCTTTTTATTACAGCCCTGTTGGGCTGTCCCGAACCGAATCCGAATTGAATTCTGAGTTGATTCCGAGATGAATTTCGGTTGGGCTTGTGGAGGATCCGAATTGGGCTTGAATTCTTGGGCCTTTCTCCTCTTAGTTGACCCACGTGAGCTTCTCCTCCATTGCTTTGGCTCCAGCCTCCCTCTCCTCCCTCTCGGTTTCAAAGGCTTCACAATGTTCAAACCTGAGAATGTACAAAATATTTGCATGAGGTAGTACCCAATTCTCATCAATGAAAATAGAAGATTCATTAAGAAACAAAAGCACCTGTTGATTTAGAAGTTTAGCTCTTGCTCTAGTCAGTGGACCAACATGCACTTCTGCACTTGTATTATTTGTAGCTTCACTTATGGCGTCCATCTCAGTATGTGCGTGACCACCAATAGGGAAAGATGTATCAGTGTTAGGGATGCCCTCATCAGAAACCCTAAGCTAAACATAAACGTAAACCTTAACCTAAAACCCTAAACTGTAAGCCATAAGGTGTCCTCTGGAGATCTCGTACTTGTGAAATTATCTTTACTACCTAGAATGTGTACCTAAATATTGTCCACCTAAGACTTAACCTAAACCTAAACCATACCCTAAACCATAAAACCTTAAACACTAAATCCTAAACCTAAACCCTAAACCTTAACCAACCCCACAACCTATTACCGTAAACCCTAAACGCCATGACCTAAAACCCTATACCCAGAAACCTAGAACCATAAACCCTAAAGCTAAACATCATGCCTAGAACCGTTTGGTCTGGTTAGTTCGCAAAGCAGCCCCGTCTGGTCTTGTCACTGCGCAAGGTTGTCTCCTTTGGTCTTGTCACTGCATAAAGCTGCCCCATTTGGTCTTATCACTACGCAAAGCAGCCAGTCCCGTCTGGTCTTGTTATCTGCAAGCTAACAAGTTACCCGCTTTATGAGCCTCCCCCGGGGGCTATAAAATGCACGCACTATGCTCCGAAAGTAGGACCATTCGACCCTCCAAACTGTAGGAAGAAGAACCTTCTCCGTCGTACAGTAACATACCATGGCCGAAGGACTAGTCCAATTGGGGTCACTGAAGCAAGACCTTCCCCTCGAAAGGAGGGAGAACTTCGGCCCTAACTACCAGTTGATGCGGAACAAGCGTGCTCAACCAGTATGGCCAAAATACGGACACAGGAATGACGCTGTCGTGCAAGTCGCAGACGGCCCTTTCGATGGCGGACGACGTTTCTTTCAATGCCCACACTCTGAGGTACAATTAGCAAATAGTTTGCTTTATGTTACTGCTAATAGAGCTTCCATGTTAACCCTTCTTTTCAGCAGATGTCGAAATGCGACTTTGTCCTCTGGATCGATCCTCCCCATGAATGACATGTTGTCATATATGTAGATGCATTGTGGCACCGAATCTTTCAGTTGGAGGCGCAGATTGACAATCTCAATGAGGAAAACGATGACCTCCGCCAACAGATGCAGCGCGAGAGGGGCAACGAGAAGGTTGTGAACATATGAAGTTCCTATGATCCCACATGTTGCTGCGCAAACCCTAGCTGCATATGTGCGTGCCACTACAACGACGGCCAGCCACGTCTGATGCGCCCCCCTGTACAACACTGTATGTGGGTAGCACGAGGCACCTTCTACCATTAGTGGTGGACACGCCATTGCGGTTGCCTTTTATCAAGTCAATCTAAAAAGGCTAACCCTAAACCTAAACCTAAAGCGTATACCCTAACCTAAACATAAACGTAAACCTTAACCTAAACCCTAAAACCTAAAACTAAACTAAACCTGAACCCTAACCTAAACATGAACTAAACCCTGGAACCCCCTAACCTTAACCTAAACCATAACCCTAAACCCTAAAACCTAAAACTAAACCTAGAGCTAGACCTAAACCTTAACCTAAACTGTTTACCTAAACCTACTTTGCAGAGAGTGGCGTCATAGTTGCAGTCAGTAAAGAGAGTTGTTGGTTAATTTGAACCCTAAAACCCTGAACCCTAACCTAAACATAAACGTAAACCTGAACCTAAAACCCTAATTCCAAACCTAATTCAATAACCCCTGTGGTTAAACAATTAAATACAAGCAAATTATACTTGAACAGTGATGTTATAGTTGAGCCTCCGAGTACCGGTCGGAACCTTTGTCACGCCATTTATCCTGGTGTGACAGTGCTACCTTGTCACGCCACTATACATGGCGTGGCCAAATAGTACTACAACACCAAATTTCTTCTCGTTCCAGAGGCATTGCGGGGAAAGGCCAGCGGTCTGGTGCTAAGTCCTGTCATGCCATCTATCCTGGCGTGGCAGGACTGCCTTGTCACGCCACTCCCTATGGTGTGGCAAAACCATACTACCACACCAAATTGATTGTCGTTCCAGTGGCGTTGTAGATAAAGGCCAACACATTAGTGCTAAGTCCTATCACACCATCTATCCTGGTGTGGCAGGACTGCCTTGTCACGCCACTCCCCATGGCGTGGCAAAACCATACTGCCATGCCAAATTGATTGTCATTCCAAAGGCGTTGCGGAAAAAGGCCAACGCTCTGGTGCCAAGTCCTGTCATGCCATATATCCTAGTGTGACTGGGCTACTTTGTCACACTACTATTCATGGCGTGACAGTAGCAACATTTCAATCAAATTGACTTCATTTAATCAACATCTCACGCAATAAGAATCATTATATTGATTCATTCAAACAACAATTGAGGCATGACAGTAGCAATAGATACTCAGTGCAATCATCCAATTTGATTTCATTCCAACAATGATTAATTCAATAAGAATCATCCATTGGTCATGTCATTTCATTCAACATTCAAAATCCATCAACTCAGAAATTTCATTTCATGCAATCAATTCATTCCAACATTGCCATAGAAAGTTTCATTCCAGCACAGTCATCTGATTTCATTCAATATGAACTATACAGACATGCATACACCCATTCATCTCATTACTTGCGCTTTCGGCGCACACCCGACCCCGGTGTGAACCTCGCTATTGGCTGTTGGCCTTGCCTGCCCTCCACGATGTTTACCGAACTAATGTCCGTGCGATCACGCCGTTTACAGCGCGGAGGCGTGGCCTGAGTTGAGTGCGTGGGGGCGGTGGACCATCAAGGTCTCCGAGGACCATCTCGTCTGGCAGCGTAGCATTGATGTCCTCCTCGTCCTCATTGTTGTCCTCGTCGCCCTTTTTCGTCATCCTCTACATCCTCGTCTCGTGCAGCCGAAGCGGATGTCATCGCTCCCGATGTTGTAGCACGTGAGGAGCTCTGAGCCGGGGCTAGTTGCACGACTTCTCCCGCCGCCGTCGCGCAGTTCATTTTTGCGGCCAATCACCGGCATCGGCGGTGAACCATCTACATAGTTAACCGAAAAATTATATTAAGGAATAACATGGGTACGAATACATTAAGAGTTGTAAATTGCAGTACAAAAGGTATAAAATATTACCTCCGCAAAATCCCTTAAGCGTTGGAAGCTCCCATTTGAACCCTCGGGTAGCTTGAGGGCCTCACCGGCCTTGTTGCATATGCGTGCGAGATGCGTTCCCAACGAGATGGCCATACAAAGTAAATTAGTTTGCTGTAAGTGACTTTGCAAAATAGTAGCATGATAAAATGTACTCATGTAATAGGCGTTGATAGGGGCCCTCTCCGGCTGCGTGCCCATTCGTGTGAACTCATCGTAGTCGTCCACAATGTCCTCCTGGGAGGAATGCCCCTCCCCTAAGTCCACATCGATCATGGCTGGTCGAAGCCAAAGGCGCGTGACGCCGTGGAGCCACTCGACGTATCGAACGAACTGAGCCTTCTGATGGATCAGTGGTGCGTCCCTGCTCTGATTCGCCCAGTTATCCTACTCCGACAAGTAGGCATAGTGATAGGTGGCCCAGTCCGTGTGGTAGTACCTCCGCCTTCGGTTCATCCCACGACATCCAGAATATAATAATTAGCATATAAACCGCTACGGAAGCGACAAAAGAATTGTGGTAGGTACCCTTACCCATGAAGATTCAGATCGATCGAGAACACCATTGGCGGCGTGGCCTGCAGCTTCCCAAATTGCCTATCACCCAATGGGGCAAGTGGTACTCCACCATATGGAAGAAGACCAGCGGTGATAGAGTCATCCACAAGGTGCTGTCCCGCTCGCACATTGGGTTTAACTCCATTTCGACGACCTCACCACGCACGTATGGCAACCACGTGACATGCACCAGATGTATAAAACAATAGCGATAAAATCATAGTCCGAATAGATATGAGGTATGTACCTGGTCTTGCGTGATGACATCGAACTCGTTTGTATATGCGATGTACCGTGACATCAGACGCCCAGTAGGTGCAATGATGGAGCTCCAAAGGTATACTACCATCGGTCCAGACACAGTGTCCTGAAGGGGCCATCCCTGCAAGGATATACATTTCAGTTGCATTTATGGTGGAAGGTGACAGCTATGACGAACGAAATAAATAGTTACCTGTAAGGGAGCATGACTAGGCCGACCCACGGGGAAACACTCCCACATCCATACCTGCAAGAGGTATGTGCAACCGCCCAAGTTGCCATCCGCACTCCTTGATCGGCACGTGTCGCACAAATGACAGTATAGGCACGCTAGTGTTGCAGAACCCCAACTGTACGTCCCTGCCGTCGCAAAATTTGCCAAAATGGGCAAGTAAATCCAGGAGACGGTGTTCCCTATACCGTCTGGGAAAAGGAAGGAGCCGAGAAGATGCCAAATCCATGCCTGTGCGAAGCGCCGCACCGTGTCATCATCTATGTCCGATGGGCACACGTTGAAGTGCACGCACAGCTAGGATGCAAGCACCGTGGATGGCTGGTTGTCCCTCGTGTCGGCAGGCGGGTCCTCCGGTCGAAGTCCAAGCCACTCTCCCACCCGGTCTCGCCAACCCACGCTGTTGATGTCCCCAGACACTGCCACCCCATCTATGGGGAGCCGAGAATCATGGCGATGTCCTGGAGCGTGATGGTCATCTCGCCTAACGGTAGGTGGAAGGTGTGGGTCTCCGGGCGCCACCAGTCAACCAATGCGGTAAGCATAGCACCGTCCATACGGGGGAGCCCGTTGATCACTGTCCATGCCAAAGCTAGTAGACTGGCCTGGCGGACGTGTGGCTTGTACCGCTCATCCCACTGTAGAGGGGTGTGGACGCGAGGGCGAAGCGGCTGGAGTACCTACAGGAGAGATATGCAAATTAATGAGTAAAACAAGTGTTTGGGTACGGGTAGGCTATGCTAGCTGACAATTCAAAAAAAATTCTACCACGTAAACCAGGATGCCGAGCAAGTAGATGATCACAGATCGTTACCACTAGATGCGTAGAGCAGCGAAAGAAGAGTCAGAGTAGCTTGTTCCAACGAAGAGCACATCGATGTAGTGGTCGTAGTCGATCGTCCAGCGCCCTCGCGAGTCGATCGTCTCCTCCAGCAACCTCTGAAGTTCCTTGTGAAGATCGTAGATCATCCTCAAGCGCAACAGCAACCGCAGTAGAGCCTCTACAGTATCCACACGTCTAGGGCAGAAATGTCGTACGTCGATGTACTAGCACCAAGTCGCACGGGAAGGCTCTCTCAAGAAGATGGAGGCTAGGGTTTTCGAGGAACAACTCACATATATCTTATTTTCCCAATAGGCTCAAGCATCTCCTTATATAGTGCCTATGACGGATCATATCCGAACACATTTGACGAATCGTATCCGTACTGGTTTGTTCCAACCCGTTAAGTGTGTGACCCTGTAGGCTCATGTGTAGTTCGGTTGTGACACGGAAACACCTTTCCGACCACGAGTCGTAGCGGTACCTAGCTGGACATATCGATTACCGAATACACAAAATTTATCTCAGACGAACCTTAATGCAATATGATTTATGACTAGGTCGTTATCACTTACGACCAGCTCGTATCTAGTCATGACTAGTCCATATTAAGTTACGACCAGTTCGTAACTCCTTACGACTAGTTTGTACTTAACTACGACTAGTTCATAAGTCCTTACGACCAGTTAGTGATTACGTTCGACTAGTCTACGACCAGCTCGTATCTCCATGCAACCAGCTTCGACCCTCTTCAAGACGTCCTATTGGACCTACTCGAAAGGTTTCTCCCAGACCACTCTCGGACCACTCTAGGACCACTCCCTTTGCCTCATGATATCTGGTTGAACTCCAGGTGCGATATTGTGTCATCCATGGACTGTTCAACACTTTCTCGATCGAGTGTCGGATAACTTCACGTGGCAGAACTCTTCGACCACTAGTGGCATGGCCATGCACTTTCTTTATCTGACTACATCGAGGGGCCTAGAGATATCTCTCCTGTTATGTTAGGAGGGGCAAATCCCATATCTGACGAGTCACATTCCTCCGCATGTTTCATAGTATACCTGAAAGCTACCTTTATAACTACCTAGTTACGGAGTAGCGTTTGGCAACCCCTAAGAGTGCTATTACACATGTAGAAAACCATACTGATCTCAGGTTTAAGGATTATACATCATCATTGCTTGAGACCAACTGACGACACATATAATCGTAACAATCTCAACAGTATCTCAAGGTGGGTCAATCCAACACCATGTTCTCTAACATGTGTCTACATTATTGATTCGATATCCCTATATCCATGACCAGCGAAACATGGTCATCAATCAATACATATGCTGGTCGTAGAGTCACTAGTGTCCGAACCAGTGACATTCGACCAGGGATACATTTAGAATGACAACATCATAAGTTAAAAGAGCTTCACCAATAAGTCACATACTCGTTAATCTTTATAATTGATGATTCAATCAAGGAACAGAATAACACTTATTTAGTAACACATAAACATAGATGTGATATCATCATCTCTATGATTGCCTCTAGGGCATATCTCCAACAGTCTTCCACTTGCACTAGAGTCAATCATATAGGTATCTTATATCAATTGCTCTCGTGTGCGCCTTATGCTTAGGTTGCGAGAGAGGCTTTGTCAACGGATCAACAATATTCATGTTTGACCAGTCTACAACCAGCTTGTATCTCCATACGACTAGTCTGGACCCAGTTGTATCACCATACAACTAGTCTGGATCTGGTCATATCACTATACGACCAGTCCATACCTGGTTGAACTTAAATCCGTGTGCACTTTGCATATCTAGAATTCTTCCAGCTTATCTGGTCGTATCACTATACGACCAGTCTAGATCTGGTCGTATCATTATACGATCAGTCCATACCTACTCCTCCATTCAAACAAAACACAAAATCTGATTGCGATCTGAACTCATCCTAGTCGGTTTGGAAGCTTGCATCGGTGTAACCATTTATGACCAGCTCTTCCTCACCTCCATAAACAAGGAATGCATCCTTAGTCTTTCTCAAGTACATAAGGATATTCTTAACTGCTATCTAGTGATCTTCGCTTGGATCCAATTGATATCTACTCATAACACTTAGAGCATACGACACATCTGGTCGTGTACATAGCATGGCATACATGATAGATCCAATAGCCGAAGCATATGGAATTCTACTCATTTTATCTTGCTCATCAGTGGTCGAAGGACACTGGCTCATGCAAAGATTAATGCCATGTGCCATGAGCACCGGTCTACGACCAGCTTGTATTTTCATATGACTAGTCTAGACCTGGTCGTATCACTATACGACTATGTACATATCCTGGCTTAATCCAATTAGCCTTTTAGATATATCTCTATAGATCCTTATACCAAGAATATATGCTGCATCTCCTAAATATTTCACTGAGAAACTATTTCTTACTAAAGTTTTAACATATTCAAGCATAGAAATATTATTTTCGACCAGTAGTATATCATGCACATGCAAGATCAGAAACACAAGCCTGCTCCCACTAACCCTTTTGTAAACACAAAGTTCTTCTCGTTCTTGATGAAGCCCTTTGACCACTTCATCAAAACGAATGTTTCAACTCCGAGATGCTTGCTTCAATTCATAGATGGACTTCTTAAGCTTACATACCTTTCTAGCTTCTTTTGGATCGACAAAACCCTTAGGTTGTATCATGTACACATCCTTACTTAGGTTTCCATTTAGGAAAACCGTTTTGACATCCATTTGTCATATCTTATAATCGAAATATACAACAATGGCTAGAATGATTTGGACAGACTTAAGCATCACGACAAGTGAGAAGGTTTCATCATAATCAACACCTTGAATTTGTTTGAAACCATTCGCAACCAGTTATCTTTTCTTAAAAAATCCATTTGCACTCAATGGTCGTAACATCATCAAGTGCATCAACCAAGTTCCAAACTTGATTGTCAGTCAGTCTACGTCCAGCTCGTATCTCCATATGACTAGTCTGGACCTGGTCGTATCACCATACGACTAGTCCAGATCTGGTCGTATGACATGAACACATGGATTTTATCTCGGATCTCATGGCTTCAAGCCATGACTCAGAGTCTGGGTCCACCATCGCTTTCGCATAAGTTTTAGGCTCATCATTATTCAATAATAAAACACCATGTCCATACCTTAGAGACAATTGACGTGGCCCTTTTGATCTATGTGGGGCTGATGCCTCATCTACAGGTTCAACAACATTTTGTTCATCCTGCAAAGGTTTAGTAGGAGTTGAAACTTTTTTAGATGGTTCTCGAATTTATTCGAGTTGCATCTTGTTCCCATTGACTCCTTTGGAATGAAACTTTTTCTCTAAGAAGACACCACTACGGGCAACAAACACTTTGTTATCAACCCGATTATAAAAGTAATATCCTTTAGTTTCCTTATGATACCCCTACAAAGAAACACTTATCGGACTTGGGTGTGAGCTTATCAAACATCAAACGTTTCACATATGCCTCACAACCCCATATCCTGAGAAAAGACAATCCAGGGCTTTTCCTGGTACATATCTCATATAGTGTCTTCTATACAGTTTTTGATGGAACCCTATTTAAGGTAAAAGCAGTTGTTTATTGAGCGTATCCCCAGAATTACAATGAAAGATCAGATTTGCTCATTATTTATCTAACAATGTCTAACAGTGTTTGATTCTGTCGTTTAGACACCCCATTCCATTGAGGCGACCCCCGCGGAGTAAGCTGTGAACAATTCCACACTTCTTTAGATGATCACCAAACTCATGGCTCAAACATTCACCTCCACGATCAGATCGTAGATATTTGATTGTCTTGCCAAATTGAATCTGCACTTCATACTAAAATTCTTTGAACTTTTCAAAGGATTCCGACTTATGTCTTAACAAGTAGACATAGCCATATCTACTGAAATCATCAGTAAATGCCACGAAGTATTGAAAATCACCTCTGGTCGGAGTGCTCATTGGTCCGCATACATCCAAATGCACTACGACCAGTAAGTCACTCGCCCTCACAGCTCTGGTCGTGAAGGGTGCCTTTGTAATCTTGCCAAGTAAACAGGACTCACATGTTTCAAATGATTCAAAATCAATGAGTTTAGCAGATCATCTTTATGGAGCTTCATCATGCGTTTCTCATTTATATGACCTAGTTGACAATGCCAATTAAAAATGGGATTCAAATCATTAGGTCCAAGTCTTTTAGCATTTATGTTATAGATGGGCTTATCCTCAAGATTTAAAACATACAATCCATTCACCAATGGAGCATGGCCATAAATCATATCTTCAAAACAAATTGAACAACAATTGTTCTTTATTCTAAACTCATAACCTTCTGCACCTAAACAGGAAGCAGACATAAAGTTTTTGCTTAAGGCTGGAACATAATAACAATTATTTAGTTCTATAACTAATCCTGAGGGTAAAGCTAATGGTAAAGTGCCAATAGATAATGCAACAACTCTTGCTCCATTGCCCACATGGAGATCAACATCTCCTCTTGCCAAGCTTCTATTCCTTATCAATCCCTGCATCGAATTGCAAAAAAATGAGCAACCGAACCGGTATCAAATACTCATGAACTGGTCGGAGAAGCAGTGAGATTAATTCTATAACATTTATACTTACTTGAACTGGAAGTCTTCCTTTGTTCCTTTTCATTTCTGCTAATTACTTCTTGCAGTTTCTCTTCCAATGCACAAATAATGCCTTGAAGGTATTAAACCTCTCTACCCTTGCTTGACCTTGAATCACACTATTCAGACCCACAATCATATTGTAAGCGTATGTGGTCTCATATTGCTTCGGAAGCTTAGAGTTCATGGTCGCAAGCATTAGGTAGTGCACATTGACTATGTCATTGCAATGCTTCTCATAAGCATTCTTTTCAGTACAAGTAGCATCAGCATTCAATTCCTCAGGATAAGGACTCTCTAGAACATATTCCTTCTTTTCTTGTTTGAGAACAATTCTCAAATTACAAAACCAGTTAATAAAGTTTTGAACTATTCAACTCTTTTTTTTCAAGAATAGATCGTAAATTAAAGGTAGGTGTAGAAAAAGTAGTAGGTGCCATGATCTACAACAGAATATGCAAAAATTTAGCACTATATTTATGTAAGATCTTCTATTAAACAATTTAATAAAAGATACTCCCACTATAAACCATGTTTCCCTCAAACAACATATAGTGAGTTCAAGATCCATAAAATATTAAGTCCTAGTGAGCTTTGGCATCACTACTAGAAACTTAGTGATTTTAGGTAAGCAACTCTTTGCTAATCATATCACATATGACTCTTATTTGATCGATGACATATCTATGCACTTCCAACCAATACTATGCCCCAAGGCCTAAAACTATTTTGATAGCCTTGTTAAGTAAAACCAACACTATGCATGTGAGTGTCTGACACCCACCCCATCTTATTAAGATAATTAATGGCACCCTACTTTGGTAGACCTACCAATTAATGATCAAAATTGTGATAGGCGCAACAATTGGAAAGACATCAATTTTATTTAATTTTTCCTGAGGGATATTACTCTATCATGTCAAAACATCTAATGACAAAACATGATCAAATAGCATAACAGGAATAAACACAAGCATTCATAGATAATCATATTAAACTGTGAAATAGTATGGTCCTTAACATGACGATCTCCATCACCATGCTTCCTGTCCTCCGACCACCATGTTTGACGTCTCCGACCGCATTCATCTACTAAGCATTTACTCCTAAAAGCTAGTAATGAATTATATAGGATAATATCAAGTATCACATGTCGGTATGCAGACCGTTATACAATAATATGTAGCTCGATGGTTATCTCACAGCATGACACGCGGGCCATGAAATTCCATTCATGCATCACATACACACTGGGCCATACTATTCAAATCAAACCCTGCAAAAACGAGTTATGCATAGAATCCAATTCTATCGGGCAACATGAACACATACTACCTATAACGCATGGTATGATTACTCAAAGACGAGCCCGAAAATTTTTTCGGGACATGAATCTTATTCACATAACTGAGCCTCATCGGATTAATCATATTGACCCTATTCTGAACCAATCTGATCACTGTCTTGATACAACCACACACTGCGGCATACTCCGATGGCAGAATTCCGACCGGTAGGAGTATCATGCAAGGCAGTCGAAAACAAGTTGAGTAAATCATCTGGTGCTCTTAACTTATACCTCTTCGCAAACCCATATACCACCGTCGAAACCCGATATCGACCAGTGCCTAGATCATTCCATCCGTATGAACCGATCTAGGTTATCAGACTAAATCAGTTATAGATCCAATCTACTACTACTGCATATCTAGTATATACGATCGATCTAGATCAAAAACTATACAGGATGGCTCTGATACCACTGTTAGGGTATGGGTAGGCTACGCTAGCTGACAATTCAAAAAAAAATTCTACTACGTAAACCAGGATGCCAAGCAAGTAGATGATCACAAATCGTTACCACCAGACGTGCAGAGCAGTGGAAAAGAGTCGGAGCACCCTGGTCCAACGAAGAGCATGTCGATATAGTGGTCGTAGTCGATCATCCAGCGTCCTCGTGAGTCGATTGTCTCCTCTAGCAACCTCTGAAGTTTCTTATGAAGATCGTAGATCATCCTCAGCGCAAACGACAATCGCGAGAGCGCCCTCTGATATCCACACGCCCAGATGTAAACGCCCTACGCCGGTGTGCTAGCACCAAGTCGCACGGGAAGGTTCTCTCAAGAAGATGGCAGCTAGGGTTTTAGAGGAACAACTCACATATATCTTATTTTTCGAATATCCTCAAGCATCTCCTTATATAGTGCCCGTGACGGATCCTATCTGAACATGTTTGACGAATCATATCCATACTGGTTTGTTCCAACCTGTTAAGTGTGTGACCAGAGGTTCATGTGTAGTTCGGTTGTGACACAGAAACACCTTTCTGACCATGAGTCGTAGCGATACCTAGTAGGACATATCGATTCCCGAATACACACAATTTATCTCGGACGAACCTTAATGCAATATGATCTATGACCGGGTCCTTATCGCTTACGACCAGCTCGTATCTAGTCATGACCAGTCCATATTAAGTTACGACCCGTTCGTAACTCCTTACGACCAGTTTGTACTTAACTACGACTAGTTTGTAACTCCTTATGACCAGTTAGTGATTACATTTGACCAGTCTACGACCAGCTCGTATCTCCAGACGACTAGCTTCGACCCTCTTCAAGACGTCCTATTGGACCTACTCGAAAGGTTTCTCCAAGACCACTCTCGGACCACTTCAAGACCACTCCCTTTGCCTCATGATATCTGGTTGAACTCCAGGTGCGATATTGTGTCATCCATGGACTGTTCAACACTTTCTCGATCGAGTGTCAGATAACTTCACGTGGCCGAACTCTTCGACCACTAGTAGTATCGCCATGCACTTTCTTTTCTCTGACTACATCGAGGGGCCTAGAGATATCTCTCCTGTTATGTTAGGAGGGGCAAATCCCATATCTGACGAGTCATATTCCTCCGCATGTTTCATAGCATACCTGAAAGCTACCTTTATAACTACCTAGTTACGGAGTAGCGTTTGGCAACCCCTAAGAGTGTTATTACACATGTAGGAAACCATGCTGATCTCAGGTCTAAGGATTATACATCATCATTGCTTGAGACCAACTGACGACACATATAATCGTAACAATCTCAACAGTATCTCAAGGTGGGTCAATCCAACACCATGTTCTCTAACATGTGTCTACATTATTGATTCGATATCCCTATATCCATGACCAGCGAAACATGGTCATCAATCAATACATATGCTGGTCGTAGAGTCACTAGTGTTCCAACTAGTGACATTCGACCAGGGATACATTTAGAATGACAACATCATAAGTTAAAAGAGCTTCACCAATAAGTCACATACTCGTTAATCTTTATAACTGATGACTCAATCAAGGAACAGAATAACACTTATTCAGTAACACATAAACATAGATGTGATATCATCATCTCTATGATTGCCTCTAGGGCATATCTCCAACAATAAGAACATGGTCAACAAGTTGGAAGCATGACCGAATAGTATATTAGCTAGTCTCACCACACCTCGCGGCTATGCGGTGCACACGGTGGTCGCCATCGTATTTTATGAGGAGCAAGGCGATCGTGCGTCTTGCAAAGATCTGCATTACAAGATAGGATTTTTGTAACATCACATGAGGTACAAAACATTATAGAAAATGCAAATGAGTGACCTCTATCGATAAAAAATAATCATATTTGCATAACAACAATAATGGTTACCTCAAGGGGGCTACACACGAGAGCGATGCTGCCTTACCCGACACGCCTGGGAATCCGCAGTCACGTGCTTTGCCCTAGTGTGTCCGTTCTCGTGACACTCCTAGCACATGTTGCTTATTGTGGCGTTGTTGAAGTCCCCAAGACAATACATGTCCATACCGCCTTGCTGTGAGAGGTCCATGTCATTACGAAGCCTCTTCCTCTTCCTTCAACCGCGTCGCTTGTTCATCATATTTTTGTCGGGAATGTATTCCTCCCCCACGTACGGTGGCCAATGCGACGGATCAAGGTAAGGCTCGAATCTATTCTCCCAAGTCCGCATCGTGGCTACGTTTGAGAATTCTTCTACAATGAACGTGTCAGAAAGGTAACTTACGCCACGCACGCGACAGGCAGTGACGACGTGAGAGCATGGGACATGTAACAACGTCGGGACCATGCAAGTGCTGTCTCTCGCTGCCAGGTTGACTCTATGGTTTCGGCTACCATAACGCTCGTCCCCTATCGATGTGCCCTCGGCTGCCTGACGGCATATATGTGCAAAGTGGGATCGTGTTCCTCTGCTTCTTGATTGCATGACTCTGCCTCAGCGATAGCAAGGTGCTTGGCAGTACGGTGGCCGGTGTAGTACGCATCCCTCGCACGGGTCCACTGATCCACAAAGTATGAGTTGATCTTCCGAAATGAGTACTCCAAGATAGCCGAAACTGGCATAGCATGGATGCCCTTAATAACATTGTTGAACACTTCTGAGATGTTCATTGTCATCATGCCATAGTGACAACCACCTTCATCGTATGCCTGTGCCCACTTCGTCTTGTGCTGCAAGACCTCATTCAGCCAAGTATTACCCCGTTTGTTGGCCAGTCCCCTAAGCTCCGTCAACTTGACCTCAAAGTCCCTCTTCTCTAAACATCCGCACAACAGCTTGAACTTTTTTGTGAGATCTTCCCTACTACATTGCTTAAAGAAATTAGTAGCTAAGTGATGCATGCACCACCTATGCAACACATCCGGTGTCCATCAAGTCGCTCTTCATAGCGTTTAGAATCTCGGCTCGTCCGAGATGATGCAAACAACCCGTCCTGTGCCCAACGAGGCGAAACGAACTATATCCATGAATCATTCCCAGCTCTTATTGTTCTCACCTCTCGTCGGTCACGAATGCTAATGGAATCGGCTAGTGCTCCGCATCAATAACAATGGCGAGCATCAACGCACCATAATACTTCTCAATAAGGAATGTGGCGTCAACTGGTATGACAGGCCTGTAGTTCTTGAAGGTCTCTTTTGCATTGCCCAAATGACCAATACACCCGCCTAATAACATATTTCATAACCCCTCCGTCGAGCGTTGTTCGGTTATCGTGGAAAAGATAAAACTCCATGCCTAGATTCTTGGCCTGCATAACGGTTAGGATTCGAGGAAGCAACCCGTAAGCCTCCTTCCAGTCACCCCACAGTAACTGCATCGCTCTCTGCTTGGCCCTCCATACTTTCCCGTACTTCACGTGGTACTTAATGAACCCAAATATAACCTCAATGAGGGTGGCGACAATCACATTAGGATCGACAACCACAACCCCGGTAATGCGTCTTGCAATGAAATTAGTGGTCGCCTGAAGGTGCTCCCCCAACACTCGAGCAGTCTCGCAAGAGTGAGGCGGCTTCACGTTCACTATTTTCCATTTATTGCCCCCAGTTTTGCGCCCCCATACCTCCCATCCGCACACCCTTTCGCACCTCACGGTGTACCTCTTGTTCGAATCTGAGTGTCACTACGAACGGCAGCACTGAGTATTCTTGCAGCCAAACCTTCATATCCTCCAAGTTGGAAACAACATGTTCTTCCGTATTATGTCATTCTCCAGATCCGCAATACCATTCATGCTCTTCAACCCATTAGCACAAACCATCTTATTAGCCATACTGACATCATCGAATGCGTGCACCAACGGAATCTCACCTATAACACTGCGAAGAACCCGCCCTTCCTTAGAGGAGAAAAGCAGTGCAGGAGCCTCATTCTCGGTCGAGCTCATCCTTCGTTGGACTCCACTTCATGGGTTGGTCCATCGCGAAACAACTCCTCCTCAAACTCGTTGTTCATTACAGTACCATTGAAATCAGTCATAGGGTCAATAACATATTACGGGGAAGAAACAGGCAGATCCACCAACAGGGGGGCATGGTTGGTACGACCGACGCTAACGAACTCTTTGGAAGGTTACTTGTCCATTGGGGGCTCACGAATGATGGATAGCAAGGTCTAGTTCGCCGTGTTGCTATTCACCACATCCAAATTGTCCGACAAATCCTTAATAACGATTGTCCTCTCCACCGCCACCTCCAACAATCGGACATGAGATGCTAGTACAATGTCCTTGTATATGTCCCAATCATCGCAGACAAGATTGGCACCAACAAGCGTGCACCTTAGAACCCACCTGCCATATCGCCTCGCATTCGACAATGACACCGTGCTCATCCCATCCAAAGGTCGACTTAATCCTAGTCACAAGAGTTTGATAGTCCGGTGATTCGCAAAACAAAAGAACGGCCGCCCATGCCGCCAAAGTCAACAGAACTACCCGCTTGGCTAATCGGCCTACCAGTAAATACGCGTACTACTTTGTCCATCTAGCAAAGTCAGTACTACATACCATATGAATAAAATACCGCAAGTACGAAATATCACAATCAACATTGCACATAACAAAAGCTGCGTTTGAGATGACATAATACGTCTTGTTAAATAGAGTGCGTTAGACCATACACAGTGAACGAATAACACCAAGAAACAATGAGCGGCAAAAAGATCCAAATCCTACACTACCTGAGTCTCTCGTGCACAGTCACGCTCGAGATCCCGTTCTCGAGACCGCCCAAACCACATGTTTGGAACTGCTCAGAGCTTGCCTCTAAGTGCGACCTACACTACCCTGGATCCACGTGCCCAGGTATGCTCGAGATCCCGTTTTCAAGACCGCCCAAACCACGTGTTTGGGACCACTCAGGGCTCATTCCTGAGTATGCCCAGAACTTCACTCCTGGGTACGCTAGAGCTACACGCTCGGAGTGCCATGAACCACTCGTTCGGAAAATTTGGTATTCAGAAATGAGGTAAGTCAGCCTTTATTTCATTACTATAGAGGTCCTTTCATAATTTATTTTTGGTAAACTAATTCTGTAGGACATGAGCAAAATGTGGATTACTTCTTGTTAGTGGCATTGTCTAGTGGCCATGAGGCATGCATGCCACATGTTCCATATTAGAGCTTATTTTGTCATGTTGGACATGAACGACTTTATAGCATCACTACTATCGATTATAAATTTGTAAGTACAAAGAAGAAGTTTCTCCATCCTCCATCGATGCAAATACACAATACTTCAACTCCAACGTCATTACATAAGTAACATAACAAACTGCATAACTTAGAAATTCTACAAATTGTGTAACATTGAAAACTAAATACATTGTGCATAGAAATGGAATGCATATTAACTCTGTCCAATTTCTGATTGTTTAGAACATCAAATGTATGAAGTGCTCAGTGGCAAGAAGCATTGAGATACTGAAATGTATCTTCATGTGCATACTAATGGATCATGTGCTCATTACTAACTAAAAGCATTGACTTCATTTTTAGTGATTCACTTATATAATGACAGAGAGACATCAATACAGGCATTTACTGAAATATATCTTCAAGTTTCGACACATCAATACAAAATGCATTGCAATTACAGAGAGACATTTGAAAATTGTTTACTGATTTAACTAGTTTGGAGATTAGTTAGTAACCTAAGACGATTTACATGAAACAAAGATTTGTTTCAAATCTACAATACATGCAATTTCTCTAAAGGATCCACCAAAATCTGGTGAAGCAATCTCCAAGCGAGAATATCTGTTGAACATTAACAACACCACCACCACCAATCCATACAAAAAGTATTTAGGAGAATAAAGAGTAGGTAATACCTTCGGCCAAGCGCGAGGAGGAGGTGGCAGGTCGGCCTCGGAGGGAGGAGGAGATGGTGCGGCCAAAGGCCCACGACAAGGCCGAGCGAGAGGAGAAGCCGGCGTGGAGGTGGAGGCGGGCGCGATCGGGGCAAAGGAGGAGGTGCTCACGGCGACCAAAGTGCGGAGACGGAGGAGGGGGGCCGGGATCGATGCCAGGCGACAGAGAGGGAACAACGGCCGGTGGCGAGGGTTGTGCACGGGAGAGGATAGGAAGACAAGGAGACAAGGAAAAATGAAGAACGGGCTGGGCAACCCGAACATAAATCCCTACTGTCACGCCAGTAGAGTTGGCATGACAAATGGTCACACAAGCTCTCCACGCTGGCATGACGCGTGGACGGGGGCTTGCATGGCATGTTGTGTCACACCGAGAGTTGTGACGTGACAGTGTTGTTTTGTCACGCCGCGGGTAATGGCGTGACCAAAAGGGTTAGAATTGAAAATAAAGTTCGTGAGGGATTAACTTTAAAATATTAATAAAAAAGATTAAATAAAAAAAAAATCTTTAGTAGTTGAGACTTGAGAGATGGTTGCTGGTTGTATGTGCATGGAGTAATTTCATAGGAAACAGGTCGTATATGGTGATCTTAAATCAGTTTGTAGGTCCAAATGTACTAAATTTGTGAGGCTACAACAGCAAGCCTTGGTGTAACCAGAACCACAGAGATGGTGGGATGGTGCAATAGTTTCATGGTATGATGCATCTTAATATTTGCATCAAACTAAACACATCGGAAGATCCAAATATAGCTTAGCTCTTAGATACGACATGATGTACAAATCTTTATGTCCAATCTGATTTGCCTTTCATGAAATGCAACAAACATGCAGGACATATATGCCTGTTATATATTGACATGCTCACTCTAGAAATTCTCACCTCATTTAGATAAAAAGCAAAAGCAAGTTCTAGTTTACATGTACTCATGTAATAATTTTGGTCCAAGTACTCAAGCTGGACAAGTTATTTTTCACCAACAAAGTAAGTGGCAAGACAACAAATTGCACTAATCAAGCAATAGCTTCTGAATTTGTACAAGGGCAAGCTGCAATATCAAATGACAGTGAATGCTGAATTTAGGTAACTGCCATGAAGAAACAATCAGTGACAAAACAACCAGGAACAAATGATTTTTCCACTCAATGGTGCGCTTAATTTGCTTTGCTCTTTGTTATTTAACACATTAGACATTTTCTCATTAGTAAATTGAATTAAATAATGGAAAGAAATCTAAAGAATGAGTCTGAAATGTCCTGAATTTTGTTTTACTCCAAAATCCAAATATCTCAAACTTTCTTGGAAAACCAAAGATATTAAGGCTACCTTACATAGATTGTCACATTTCCATGCAAATATCAGTTAGCTATGAAACACACGCATTGCTTCGACCAATTGTTGCAGCTAGTAGTGTAGGGATCACCGCCGGCAAGCCCAGACATAATGTGTAATGTTGAAAGTGCTACATCATTTTCTAGGAACCAAAAGCCTTATGCTGCTGCCTTAGATCATCTGCATGATTTGTCAACCACGCAAAGGTGTTTTCCGTAACGCATCCAACTTCAAAGCCATCTCCTGTGCCAAACTAATTCTGCCTCCTTCAACAAGAGCTTCCTTCAAATTACTGAAAAGTTGACCAGGTGGCCTAATTCCTTTGTCCAACATCTCCTGGAAATATACACAAGCTTCTTCCAGCCTGTTCTCAAAGCATAACCCATTGATTAGTGCTGAAAACATATGCATACATGGGAGAATACCCTTCTCCTTCATTTGACTCCACACCTTCAACGCCATATCAACTCTTTCATTACTGCAGAACATACCAACCATCATTGTATATGTATTGAGCTGAGGCTCACAACCATCCATCCCCATTCTCTGGAATACATCATAAGCCTCTTCTATCTTCTGAGATTTTATAAGATAATGAAGAATAATATCATATGTCCGGCATTTGGGCCAATTCCACTGTTCTCATCTCATCAACCATCCTGAAAGCATGCTGAAACTTTAAGGCTCTGCAGTAAGCCCCAACAACTGCATTGCATGTAGGTACCTCCATGGGAAATCCACTTGCCTTAGAAAGCTCAAAATATTTCAAAGCTTCATCCAGCCTCTCCTCTGAGCCAAGCCCATTGATAAGCATGCAATACACATGAGGGCTTGGCATGCAACCACTCATTTCCATCTCACGGAACACCTTGATGGCCTCATCGCATTTGCCAGACTTGCAAAAGGCGCTGATCAGCATCCCGTACGCCACGACATCAGGCTTAATTCCTGCATCCAACATTTCTTGGTACACAGTTTTGAGCATCAACAAGTCCTTCTCATGGCCCCAGCCTTCCATGAGGACAGTGTAGGTCTTCAAATCAGGTACAAACCTGCCTTTCCTCTTCATCTCCTTAAAGATGGCGTGTGCCTTCTTCACTTGTTTGGACTTGCTCAATACATCGATCAGCCAGTTGTAATCCGACAAGTCCGTTTTCAGCCCAAAACTGCCCATCTTCTCGAACGTCTCAACAGCTTCCTTGACCTTCCTCGCCCGGGCATACCTCCTGACAATGAGCCTGAATGTGTCCTTGGACAGCAAGCCCCGGCACCGCATGGCCTCCACCAAGCTCCACACCAGCCTGAACAGTTTTATCTTGCCGAGCGCCTCGATCAAATTGTGGAAGCTATCGGCCGTGTAACTGAAGCCTTCCTGCCTCTCTGCCCACCGGAAGAAGGCAAGCGCGAGAATGCCAGCGTTGCTCAGGTTCTTGAGCACCTCGGCCACCAGCTCCGGCGACACGGCCACGCCAAGCGCATCAAGCGCCAACGCGATTCTTGGTTCCGGTTGGGTGGACACGACGCGGCATACTCTCTCGGCCGCCTCGGACAAGCCCGGGCCCGGGCCCTCCCCGTCGGTGCCCGGCACCACCATGAACCGCGGCTCATCCGCGGCGAGCTCGTGCGTTGAGGACCCCGCCCCGGTGGAGAACCCCGAGACGCGCATTCTCCCGAGCACGTGGCGGGCGTGGAAGAGCAGCGGGCGGCGGGCCGGCACCGGAGACGCGAAAGGCAGGGGAGGCATTTCGTCGAGCACCCTGGGGGCATTCATGGCGTGGGCGCTCCTCGCGGAGCTGAGCAGGTGGGCGGCTGGGCGGCGGAGGCAGCGCATCCTCGAAAGTCGAATCCAAGTGCGGCGAGAGCGGTTTTTGGTGTTGGGGTGATCACGACGACAAAGAGGATCAACGGCTCTTGCGGCTAGCTTCTTTTCTATGTTGGTTGGTGGACTGGATTGTGGATACATATAACACCACGCGCCACCACTGTCTTACTTTTACCATCATAGCCCCACCGGTCAGGCACTTGTTCATCAAGGATTAAGGGAAGGACTAAGGGCATGTACCAGGGCTGTTTGTTCGGTTTATTCAACAATTTCACCGACACCCTTCTAATTAAAACCGTACAATAAGTTATCCTATAATAGGTAAATCAAGAAAACATAGCTTGAGATGTGGCGTGCAAGAACGCCGTGATCACGCGCCCGAGAACGTCTGGGAGCATTGATTAGCAACGATACTACTAAATAAATCGTTTACCATATAAGCAAAGCATCTATAACTTTATTGCCCACAAGCTCTTGTACTAACCATGTCCCATATAACTACTACAAAGCATCAAATGTTCCGCTAACAAAGTTCCAACTAAGTTCCAAATAAATGAGCTAATTTACTAGCATACAAATGAGGTAACTAAATGTGATAAATTAATGATTGCTTGCACATGATGTGTATATGCTACACCCATCCCATGCATGTCGCTTTCAACAATCACATAAAAACACAACAACGAAGCAATGGTGAGTCCAAGACACAGTAAGTGCATAATAAAGCAGTAGCATCAACAAATCATATTCCATTAACTTATAATTGTAACTATAATCTTTGTAAATGGTAAACTCTATAAATTGTGTGTTTCACTTTTTCTTTCATGCAATGCGAATGCGATGTGTATGTTATTGTAGTTTATACTGGTATAGCGGAGTGTTCACCTGTCGATGAAACACTCTTATCATGTCCTCTTTCATATGGGATACAACCTTCACTCTCGTGGAGTGCCTACCGAAGTAGGTCTTTCTCTAGAGCGCTGCTGACATGTGAGACCCCGGTTTATTTAGCTTGTAATACTTAGCCTTCCATTGGCTCTAGCATCACAAACAAAATACACCGTGCCTCGATGGACATGTGCTTTCCAGAATTGCAGCACACATACATCTTTACAAAAGCATGCATCAATTTCATACATCATACAATACAAGTCTAGCAAAAGACATACATAATATAGAGTTATTACAAAAGAACCGACCGGCCAAATGACAACAAAATAGCAATAACAGCGGAAGCAAAAGTGCCATAAGATGGCTATAAACAAAAGACGACCGGTTAGCCATAATCCACAAGGCAACCGACCGGGCCGCCAAGCTAGTCGTACGATCCACAGCAAAACTCACAGAAGTAGGTCCCTTGGGGATCCACTTCCTCCTGTTCACATAACAAGCAATGCAGGTGAGTACAATAATGTACTCGCAAGACTTACGAGTAACAAGCCTATACATAGCTAAATGAAAGTTATAACAAAGGAGATGATTATATGGTTAATTGGACGCGTAAAGCAATTTTTATTTGCAATAATGTAATAGATTGAAGGCAATTTGACAAAACAGTTTTTAATCATTGAAATAACAACGAGATACAGTAATTAAAACAAGTAACCACCTAGAGGTGACTAACCCAATAGCCACCACATCATAGCACGAATCCCCGATTCGTACCACCATCAAGTTTTAATTAAAATGTTGTAGTCTAACTCTTGCAAAACCTAACCAAGCGTGTCCATAACCTAGGACGAGGCTATTCGAATAGTTCAAACCCTGTAGAGGTGTACCAATGTACCCACACTTCAGACTGCCTTTTTGCCACAAGAAGCACACTTCCGAATGTATGCCGGCACGGCTAAGTCTTACGAGAAGTTTCCAATATTGTGTATTAACTACGAGCCACTCGTATGGACCGAAACCTTTACGCTTACATTGTAAAGCCGAAGGTCAACTACCCTATAGGGGTAAAGCCTCTGGACAACTACAATGCTCCCAACACCATCCCTCCTGTGACCTCCGGTGACTCGGAGCTAACACACGCCAAAGTACTAAGTCAAGAGAGGTCTCATTTCCCTCTAGTGTGGTTAGCATGCTAAAATGCATGGATAGTGTGACACAAGATGTCTCGGGTACCAACCATTCACACCCAAAAGCACATCATCTTACCATTGTGCCCAATCCAAATTATTTTGTTTTTATTTTTAGTTTTTGCAATTAAACATGGCACAAAGCTGAAACATAAAGTCATAATAAGCATTTGTACAATCAAGATCATCGACTAAGTCGACAACCGCCCATTTCTACCGGTAGCTAAGCATGACTAAGCATTTTAACTCGTACTACTAAGTGACAAGGGCTCATCCAATGAACCCAAAATCACAGCAAGTAATCCTAGACTCAGTGGTAGAGGATAAATATTTATCTATAGATTATGCATCTAATAGGTCAACTAATCGACATTAGTTTAAAACAAGATAGCAATGCATACGTAGAATTTGCAAACAACATATTAGAATTTGAAAATAATAGAAGCAATATGATCAAATGGTGCTACATCTGCTTACCTTGCTGGTCTTGCCGTTGATGCAGAGGTGAACTCTCAGGTTCAATAAATCCTTCGAAACCTAACGCAAAAACGCAAAAAAAACCGATAAGAACGAAGAACACCAAACAAACCTCAACAAAAAAAGTCATCCAAATCTCATGAATTTAATACAGCAGCAAGGGTATGATTTTAAATGAATTTAGAAACAAGAATCAAGTTATTTGGACTAAGCATGAAAAAGTTATAGCCTAAACAAGTTTTCTCAGCCTCAAAAATCCTAATTAAATTAATTTCGGTTACTGTTTATGGCACAAATTTCCAGAAAGATCTAGAATATAATTTTTTTTATGGTAGGTAGATAATGACATTCTAAGTATAGCAAAGTTGAGTTTACTCAATTTAGAGTTAAAATGAATTACTTATGATTTTTCTAAGTTGTAAAACTATAGTGCTACATCTTTCAGATTTAAGGATATCCACAAGACCTGTTCTAGACTAAAGCATAATCACAGAGGAACCTAATACATTTTATGTTGCTCAAATTGGAACCCTAGAGAAAAACTTATGTATTTTACAAGTTTAATGAACTTCTAGACAATATTTAATATTGAAACAAGTTAATACAATGTACACCATTTTCTGCTACAGAACAGAACATAAACATATTTTTATATTAAAGTTCACTTTAAACTAAAGCTAACACAATTTGAATCACCCTAAACGGAGCTAAAATGAATAAGATATGTAATTTTGAAGTTTAACACAATAATTAGTTTGAAAATCAAAAACCTCTCAGGTGCTCCAAAAAGGAACGGAGGTCATGACCGTTGAGATCAAATCCAACGGCCCCGACGAGTGGACACACAGCACACGCGAAGGATCTCCAAGCGCACTAAGGAGGTTGTGACCGTCAGATCAAGATCTGGCGGTCCAGAGCTCCACGAGGAGATCCTAAGGCTAATTCTAAGAGAGGAGGTCTGGACGACCAAGATTTACCAGAGGAGATCCTGAACGGCCCAGATCTCGATTGGGGAGGCCCCAACAGTTAAGGTCTTCACAGAGGGAGATCTTAATGGTCAAGATCAGACTGGAAGAGGTCCTGACGGCTAAGATTTCACAAGGAGGTCCTACGGGTCAAAACTTAACGGAGGAAGATCCCGACGGCAAGATCTCGCAGGGGGAGGTCTTAACGGTCAAGATCTCCACGGGGAGGTCCTCTAAGGTAGTACTCTGACGGGAAGAGATCTGGACGGCTCAGATCTCCATAGGGAGATCCTAAACGGCCCAGATATGCACGAAGGGAGGTCTTGAGGTTCTCTTCACAAGGACCAGGGGTGGTCTTTTGCAAAGAGGACCCCAAGGGAGGTCCTGGGGTGGTTTTTGCAAAAATGACCAGGGTAGTCCTTTGCGGAACACTAAGGGTGATCCCAACGACCAAGATTGAGCCTAAGGTGGTCTTTACGGCTGGGATCGAACCTAGGGAGTTCTCGCGACTAAATCTTTACAGAAAGGAATCTATGGTTCAGATCTAACCTCAAGAGGTCTCAACGGCTAAGATCTAACCTGGGGAAGGTCCTGGCAATAAAGCTTTACAACGGGGAAATCTAACGGCTAAGTGCTAATCCACAGAGGTCATTAATAGCTGAGATTTGCCTAGGAGGTCCTGGCAGCTAAAGTTCACCAAGAAAGATCTTACGGCTAAGAGCTATCCTCCAAAGATCATCAACGGCTGAGATCAAACCGGGGAGGTCCTCGGACTTGTCGATTTTACGACAACAGGTACAGAGCACCGCGCGTTGGTCATCGGCTTGTCGCCGGCGACCACGGCCACGGCGGCGCTAACCACAGGCACCAAAATGTGCATAATACTAATGCGAACCTAATGGAGGCACTCTCGACGGCGGAGCTGGCCTAAATCGTTGGCGAGCCGGAGAGGGGCGGAGGAGCAGTTTCGGCAAAAACCGAAAATACGGAAAAGGTCCACTACGATATAAACCAGCAGGTCCTTGAGCTCTACGGGACAAATACGAACTCACTTAGACGCAGGGGAGGTCCGGAGGAACTCGGAGAAGCTCTGGCGGCGGAGACTGACGCCGGAGTTGGGGACGACAACGAGGACAGCAGCTCCTGAGCAACAATAGGAATGGGGATGGTGAGGATAGCTTCATGAAGACCCAGAGCAGGTCCAGAAGCAAGGAATTGAGCGAGGAGCCTTACCGAAGTTGGGGACGAAGAAGACCATTTTTGGCCGCAACCCGCGCAACTCCAAAATTCAAGCTGCTCCTGTAAAGGCAACCCGAGATGGAGTTAGGGAGAAGTTTGCGACCAACAGAGGTCCATGGAAAACGAAAAGCGGGGCAAGAGGAGCACTGGAGCACCAAGCCGCCACCGAGCTCGGGAGGTTGAAAATGGCGAAAATGGGCGCTTTCGGTGATTGGCGCTCAACACACAGAGAGAAAGAGATAGGGCGACAAGATGTGCGGAAGGGGAACTCAAGGGAGGCTCGGGGTGCTCAAGTAGCTCGGAGGTCCACGGCTGCACGAGGACGAAGGCTTAATGGTGATGGGACAACAGAGCTCTGCCGTGCGCGAAAACGAGGAGAGGAGCAGGTATGGTTAGAGCCAAAGTTGACAAAGGAGGGGCTCAGAGCCGTTGTCGAGCCCCACGAGGTGACCAAACGTCACACTGCTCACCTGCCATGGCTCACACGCGCGGTACTGCACGAGGAGGAAGAAGAAGAACAGAGAAGGAGGTCCGGGAGGTCGTGAGCGGTGCGATGAGGATCAGGCGACTCAAAGTGCTCGGGATCCCCCGAGGTTTAGAGCAGCGGGGAGGTCTGGGGCATTAGATGGAAATCCAACGGTCCCGAGCTCACGCGCCCAAACAACTACGCTAGCAAAGTTAAGAGGTCTGGCTCGACCTCGAACCCGAGTCCAACAGTGAATTGGTTTAGGGTTTTACAATTGAGACAGATCTTTGGGGAATTTATTTGAGGTAGGAAAACAACTCCAAAAATCCTGATATTTTTACAGGAGCTTGCTAACTTAGATATTGACCTTGTGTAAAAATTTTAGAGGTTTTCATGCAGTGAATTTTCCTACAAAAATTTAGCAAGGTGCTGGGCTAGGGTTTGACTGATATTCAAACAGGTTTGACTACTCCCTAAAAATATTCAAACAATTTCTAAAAATTATTAAATTTTTCAGAGGGGTCACACACCAACCCTAGAACTTAGGAAAAATATTTCCAGACAATGATAACAAGATTTGACCAGAGAGTTTTTGAAGGGCAAGGTTTTGGATCAAAATGACCCGTGACTTTGTATTTCCATATTTCCTTTACAAGAATTGTTCAGAGCCCACAGAAAATACAAGATGTAAGAAAAGTTTTAAATTTCTACATATTTTTTTACATTTGAAACACAAGCCAAAACTTGGGATGTTACATGACAAGCCATATAACTTTCTTACCGATTTGGCTCATGCAGTCTGGACTAGTTATATGATTTTCTCATCAACCTAGCTCAAATACACTCCATTCATGACGTGAATGCAAGTGATGCAATGTTTTCCAATAATCATTTATCATATTATGAACCACTCTCGACTAGTTATATGATTTTCACATTTACTTAGCTCAAATACACTCCATTCATGACGTGAATGCAATTGATGCAATGTTTTTCAATAATCATTTATCATATTCCATCATTACCATGTAACCATCAATATAATTTATTCATCAACATCACGTATATCACAGTGCACAAAAATAATCATACATATAGCATGGTGAGCAAATCAAAATAATCAAGTAGTAAGAACAAACAATTATCTATTGTTCTACCATGCACTTGTCTCCTACGGCAAACCCAACATAACTATTCCCCCTCCACTAGACAACTCTCCCACTTTCTCGGTGATCAAATGGTCATAACTTTTAGATCGGAAACCCAAACAGATTAACTTATATCTTTTATGAAAACTACATAGAATTATCTAACTTTTCCTAGTTATAACTATAATTTAATTCGTCCATCTACTGTATGGAAAAAGGCAATTAACACAACTTCTACCAATGACGATGGAATCTTGGACAAGAACCTTCTTAGAAGCATAACTCCCAAACCACTTACCCTAAATTTCGTTTTCTAGCACTGTGGGAACAAAGATTTGCATCTAGACCCTCTGTTTATTCTAAGCTAGTCTCATGATCAATAGCTAGCCCACACGATACAGATATCGGCGAATATCAATGTAATATCCCGTTTGTCGTTAGTGGATGTAATAAAAAAATTAGAGAGGAATTAAGATAATTAAAAGAGAAAAATCAGAAATTGAGAGAGTAATGGGCCACTGCACCATAGTCAAGTGGAGGAAAACAGCTTAGTGGCCCATGGCCCATGAGGAAACCAGAAACCAACTAAAGAAGGAGGGGGAACCTAGGTGCTACGCACCGCGCTGCCATCGTAGTACGGTACTATAGCAACCCATCTCCTCCATGGTGGTGCCCTCTCCTCCGATGCCTCTTCATTGTGGTGGCGGCCAAGAAAAGGAGAAGAAGGAAGAAAGGAGAAGGGAAGAAGAGAGGGAAGGGGAAGATTCACGGATTGCATCGCGGTCTACAGCGGTTCGTCAAGGGTAACCCCGGTTTGCCCCCGAATATATGCATATTTGATTGTTGTAGCAATGTCGGTATTTCTGTCTCCTCAGGACAGATCGCGTTAGACAGACGTTTTGATATAGTTAAGTGCGGATTCGGTCTTGGGCTTCTCCTAGAGAGTTGTAGAAGATGTCAATAGCTTTCGATGAAGTGCTAGATCGTATTATTTGGACCTCTGTAGCAAAAGTTATGAATTTATTAGTGCGACTGTTCTGCGAATCTGTCAGTATTCTGACAGGTTTTAGTAATCTGACTTGAGAGATCAGTTAAATGGAGAATTAGAGGATCTCAGTATAACGAAAGTTGTAGATAATTGTCGTAGCTTTCAGGGAAGCCCAAGAACGTGACATTTGGACAAACGAGCTGAAAGTTATGATTGTTTTAGTGTACTATCCAGAGAACCTGACGTGAAATCGATGTTTTGTTAATCAGCATAAAAGGGATATTAGATGGCCGAATCAGGAAGGCCCACCAACTAGGTTTAGTTGGGTAATTTGATAACCTTTAAATGAAGTCTAAGAACACCTCATTTGGACTTCTGTACTAAAAGATACGAATTTTAGAACATGACTGTTTACAGAGGGGATAGATCAGCTTTTAGGAATTTGGAGTCGGGGTCGCGTTACATGCTATTGCTAGATTGTGGTTGCTTATATTGTTTGTTCGGTCCATTACCATTGGCTTAGTATGCCTTTAAATGAATTTTAGGTGGTGGATTGGTCTCGGAGGCAGCGTCTTCTTCGCATCCTCCGTTCTCACGCGGTTAAGGCAAGTGCATTGTTTGTACCTTGTTTGTGATTGCTTGGACATGAATGCGTGTTTGATACATGTTAGTGTTGTATGGCTGTTGGCAAGTGTGCATAATAAGAATGGTGAATGTTCAAAGTATGGCTATACTTTATTCATGAATGTTGTTATTATCTTTGGTGCTTGATAATGAAAAGAGATGGTGCATATGCATATTGATATCATGTTGAGGCCTGGTCTTGTGATGACCAAGCATGCACATCTTTGAGGTCCCCGTCATGAATGTGACGGGCTTGAGATCCCCACACTTGTGGAGTGTGGGCTTGAGATCCTCAATACTTGCGGAGTATTGGGCAATTGGTCCCTGTGCGTGCGCGCACAGGCATGGGTATGTAGCGACGGTTGCATACTTTGCATTACCGGTAAAATGCAAAAAAGAGATAAAGAAAAGGAATCCTTGAGCATTGCATATGCATGTGGCATGATTTAATGATGTGCTCCTAAATGTGGATGCTGATGTTATGATTCGAATCATGTGTCTTTTTATTTATGTACTTGCTGAGTCTGTGGACTCACTCTTGCTTTCTTGTTGTTTTAGGTACCCAATCCAAGGACGACATGCATGGGAGGGAGTAGCTTAATGTTCACACACACTCTACCATGAACCATCTAAAGTTGAATAAACTTCAGACCATACTTAAATAAATGAGCGAGTTGCTTAAAGGATTTATTATGATTATACCTTATGCAATGGGTTAAGTGTAATAATGATGAGTAGTGTACTTCAGATTTCTTTGGATATACTAGTTGCTTAGCATACTTTGAATACCTAATGATGATTTTGGTTGTCGGTTTATTTATTTATGATTCATCTATGTGTTAGAACCTCCGCGTAGTTAACTTTACAAGGAGGTTCTCATTAAATTTGGTAGTTTGCCTTGGTTTATAATTATTTAATGTTAGTTTAATAACATTCCGTGCTCATGTCGGTCAGGGTGTTCTGATTGGTATCGAGCGGGCGAGAGGTCCGTGGTGATTGGATTTACAACTTAGGCAACTTAAATTGCTAAAATTTTGTAATGGTTAATGAACTTAAAAACCTGACACACTGGTGCACAGTTGGATGGGATGGGTCAAGCATTGCATTTACGCTTCCGTTATATTGTATTGATGATTCCTATTATGAGATGACCTTATATACCTATAATATGATTCTATGATTAGTATGAGTGATGGTAGCGCATGTTGAGAGGTTGAGGTCGTGGTTGTGGCCCTGGGCTTTACCAGGTCACACCATCTTTCGTGGTATGAAAACAGGGAAGTGGTTATCTCAGATGTCTTACTACGAGCATCGATAGTGAGTATCTTTAGAAATTTGTTCTCTTCCTTGAGTTCGAATTTGGTCAACTCTTGTCCAGTTGTGGTTGATGGATTTCTATGGGTCAGTAGTTCATTGCAGTTGATGAGTTTCTTTGAGAAAGGTTGATATGTTTTATTGGCTTAACTTGTTCCCTAAAGCAATTATTGTTTTTTTTCTATTGTTGAGTTATTCTCGTGGCTGGTGGACTTGGATAGTTGTCAATACTGACTTTTGTATTGGAGTTTCGTTTTTCTTACTGGAAAGCATAACCCATTTATTTCACTTGATGATTTGGATAATGAAAGTTTCCTTTTTCAAGTCTTGTAGTACGTGGAAGTTTTGATTCAATATATCACTTTTGGATATCTTGAGTGTTGAAGTTGAAATGTTCTTTTATGGAAGAAAATGCTAAACCCTTTAACGATGTCGTCTCATGGTTAAGTGAGAGGTTATAATCGGAGAAATTAGTAGATATGATATGGGTTATCAAGTTGGGTCTGTAGTGTGGTGTATAATCGATCCTAACTAAGAACCCTGGAAGGAAAGTTGATTAATTTGATGGTGCCATGTAGTAGTTCTTGTTGAACTGTGATTAAGGGTATGGCTATACCTAATTGGAATCAATCGAGTTATTAAAAAGTGTGGAACTTTGACGGAAATGTTGATCATTAGAATTGTTTAGTTTGCTAAACTTGTTAGATTATTTGGTCTCAATGGATTAGTCTAACTGTGTAGGAAGGGGAAATATAAGGATGTGTTTCATCGTTGTCTTAATAGATGATAATATGAAATTTTCTTTAATTGGCGATTTGATGATCTTATTTTTGCTTGTGGGAAAACAAATAGAGAAAGGACCATCAATTTTGTCCATGATTGAATAATCATCAATGGTTTATGATGGGATTTAATAAGTGACCTGTGTTTGCATGATGGTGAAATTGTCAGATAATAGTATGTCTTTGATGAAAGAGTTTTGGTGTAACCTTTTAAATTGTGTAGTAGGTTCCTCTATAAAAAAATAAAGTGGTTCTTGTAGTGAGGTTGTAAGAATTTGGTGTACTCTCAATCGAGGATGAGATGATAAAGTGATATGTAACAGTTTGGTTAGCTTTTGGGGACTTTATAAAGGAAGAGTGGATGATAACAAACCTTGTTAAGAGTGAATTATTCTTGATGTTAGTAATAAGGTCTACAAGAGATTGTAACGCATTGGAGTGGTGAGGATTCTTCTAGATAGAAAGTAAGTTGATTATTTTAATAACGGTTAAATGAAATGTTTGGAGTTTTGTATTCGTGATATTTTGGGGGTTCATGATTTATGTAGTAGATGAAATTAGTTGAGCAATGTGACATATGGAAAGGTTCCGTTTGGTTCCGATGTGATTAATGTGATTTGGTACTAAAGACATTTCTTGTTTAGTTTGACAAGTAATATTGTAATCAAAGAGGTTGCTTTCGTTGTGTTAACGAAAAATGTTTGCCATAAGTATTTGAGGTTGGAGCTAAAAATCGTAATCGCAACTTTCTCGTTGTCACGACTTAAGAGTTTCTTGGGTTTGCATAGCAATGTTTTATTATGATTTATGGACGTGGAAAATTTCTTCTTGTGGGACTTGTGCCTCGATTGTGGACTCGTATTTTGTTTTCCGAGATCATTTCTATTTGATCGTTTTCTTGGTCTCGTGCTCACTCGAGGAGCCACGATTTCTTGTCGTCGAACCTTGTATACATTTATTTCTTCCTTTGAGTAAGGAATTAACCAAGTTGTGATGCCAAGTGTTATAAAGAGTTGTATGGTGATTGGTTGGTGGTGGTCAAGTAAACGATAGCGGTAAGAATTTTGGAGACCAAGCTATTTGAAGAACATCAGAAAGTAAATTGGTTTTGACCTATAATTCTTGGAGAATTTGATTTAAATGGAATGATTGTCGTTGAAATAAAACTGATTAGTGTTACAACTAGCGGAACCCATAGCGAATTATAATCCAAGAACCTTCATTCATGCTAGAATGTTGGGTTTATCAAAGTATGGGAAACTTGATCATGTGTTAGAGTATCGCGATTGGGTAATTTTGAGAGGTTGTGTATGTGATCTATGGCGATGTAGTTTAACAGAGTGGGACTAGCAAAATAATCCAATTGTTATGCCAATTAATGAGATAGCAGGATTGTTGAGCTATTGTTAGGAATATTTTGGCGTTAGCGAGTAACCCTCTAGGAGTTAGAATCTTTATAAAGATAATTTGGTCAAGAATATGTTTACATGTTGAAGTAATGATTGAGTATGTTTGGATTGTGGAATTTGGTCACCGGATCTAAGGATTTTCAGAATAGATTAATCAAATACACTTATAGAGTCTTGGAGGTGGAAATTGGGTTTGGTGTTCTATGCTAGATCCTTAGTTGCTCAATGATTATTTATAGAACTAGAAGAATAACAATGGATTTGAATAGTATGACGATCATTAATAGAACTCTTTAATGAAGTAAATGAGAGTGTGTGTTGTGGATTTCAAGTTGATTATTCTCACGGATTGGAGCGATGCGATTTTGGGTGAAATATTTGTTGAGGAGCATTGAAATTATCTATCAAAGTAAGTCTATCGATAAGAGAATTATCTAGAATATGTTATTGTAGAGTCAGAGAGTCTCTCTACAAGGGTATGGACGATGTTTGCGGTTTGAGCATAGCTTGAGGTTGTCACTTAAGAGTAATGAGTTAGCGTGTGATACAATGATTTGGAATCCCATAGTTTAGAGGAAGTTAAATTCTTAAAAGAAAGATTGTGGAAAAGGGTGTTACAATTGTGTGATCTTGGATAGTGAGATATTCTCTTAGTTCTTACTTGAACTATGTGGTTATGACGGATGTCAATTACAGATTGAGTTGGTTCTGGTCGATATATGTGATTCCTTCCAGTTAAGAAAAAAATGGTTAATATGGTTTTTTCGAGTGATTTCGTTTTTGGCTTGTGTGGCATTTATTTCTAAACTACCTATTTCAAAAGTGGGAAATTTTTTTTTATGGTAAATCCATTGATTTTGGATTGGGCTCTTCTAAGGGAAGATGGCTTTGAGTTGGATGCATTTTGACTCCTTTGTTCTTAGTTGAGTTCTTCGGATAAGTGAGTTGGTAGGCGAGTTCTTTGTGCGTCCCTTGGTAAAGGAGATGCTGCTTGCATAGGTAAGGTGATCGACTGAGAGTTGGAACAAGAGTTCTATGTGTTTTGTGTAGACGGTGTACTTCGGAACCGAAAGGAAGTTTAACCAAAGGTGTGTTGGATAGATTTCTGTCACGGAATTTGTAGATTGGCGTATCACTAGGACCGTCTTGAGTACTTGCGCGAGTACGCAATGTCTTGTGTTTTTCGGTCTTTGAGAGAGCACATGAGAGGTCCGGAGCTTGAGATTTTGTTAGAGCTGTAGGCTAAGAAGTAAGACCTTACCTTTGAGTCCTGTGTGTTGAGTGTACCTGTAAAGGTCGAGACTAGTGTTGAGGTGAAAGACGTGATATCCGTCAAGGTGATATGATCCCATAAGCCCAAGAGGGAAGCGACTTGTGAATTGCGGTCTCGCATGTGCGAGCAAGACTCGAGTGGTTCACGTTGGGTATGCGTTAAAGATTGTTGATTTCAGTTCCTTTCAAGTAGATTGGTGAAAGTAGAATTCGGGGTCGAATTATTTTTAAGGGGGTAGAATGTAATATCCCGTTTGTCGTTAGTGGATGTAATAAAAAAATTAGAGAGGGAATTAAGATAATTAAAAGAGAAAAAATCAGAAATTGAGAGAGTAATGGGCCACGCACCATAGTCAATTGGAGGAAAAACAGGCTTAGTGGCCCATGGCCCATGAGGAAACCAGAAACCAACTAAAGAAGGAGGGGGAACCCTAGGGTGCTACAGTACCCGCGCTGCCACTGTAGTACGGTACTATAGCAACCCATCTCCTCCATGGTGGTGCCCCTCTCCTCCGATGCCTCTTCATTGTGGTGGCCGGCCAAGAAAAAAGGAGAAGAAGGAAGAAAGGAGAAGGGAAGAAGAGAGGGAAGGGGAAGATTCGCGGATTGCATCGCGGTCTACAGCGGTTCGTCAAGGGTAACCCCGGTTTGCCCCCGAATATATGCATATTTGATTGTTGTAGCAATGTCGGTATTTCTGTCTCCTCAGGACAGATCGCGTTAGACAGACGTTTTGATATAGTTAAGTGCGGATTCGGTCTTGGGCTTCTCCTAGAGAGTTGTAGAAGATGTCAATAGCTTTCGATGAAGTGCTAGATCGTATTATTTGGACCTCTGTAGCAAAAGTTATGAATTTATTAGTGCGACTGTTCTGCGAATCTGTCAGTATTCTGACAGGTTTTAGTAATCTGACTTGAGAGATCAGTTAAATGGAGAATTAGAGGATCTCAGTATAACGAAAGTTGTAGATAATTGTCGTAGCTTTCAGGGAAGCCCAAGAACGCGACATTTGGACAAACGAGCTGAAAGTTATGATTGTTTTAGTGTACTATCCAGAGAACCTAACGTGAAATCGATGTTTTGTTAATCAGCATAAAAGGGATATTAGATGGCCGAATCAGGAAGGCCCACCAACTAGGTTTAGTTGGGTAATTTGATAACCTTTAAATGAAGTCTAAGAACACCTCATTTGGACTCCTGTACTAAAAGATCCGAATTTTAGAACATGACTGTTTACAGAGGGGATAGATCAGCTTTTAGGAATTTGGAGTCGGGGTCGCGTTACATGCTATTGCTAGATTGTGGTTGCTTATATTGTTTGTTCGGTCCATTACCATTGGCTTAGTATGCCTTTAAATGAATTTTAGGTGGTGGATTGGTCTCGGAGGCAGCGCCTTCTTCGCATCCTCCGTTCTCACGCGGTTAAGGCAAGTGCATTGTTTGTACCTTGTTTGTGATTGCTTGGACATGAATGCGTGTTTGATACATGTTAGTGTTGTATGGCTGTTGGCAAGTGTGCATAATAAGAATGGTGAATGTTCAAAGTATGGCTATGCTTTATTCATGAATGTTGTTATTATCTTTGGTGCTTGATAATGAAAAGAGATGGTGCATATGCATATTGATATCATGTTGAGGCCTGGTCTTATGATGACCAAGCATGCACATCTTTGAGGTCCCCGTCATGAATGTGACGGGCTTGAGATCCCCACACTTGTGGAGTGTGGGCTTGAGGTCCCCAATACTTGTGGAGTATTGGGCAATTGATCCCTGTGCGTGCGCGCACAGGCATGGGTATGCAGCGACGGTTGCATACTTTGCATTACTGTAAAATGCAAAAAGAGATAAAGAAAAGGAATCCTTGAGCATTGCATATGCATGTGGCATGATTTAATGATGTGCTCCTAAATGTGGATGCTGATGTTATGATTCGAATCATGTGTCTTTTTATTTATGTACTTGCTGAGTCTGTGGACTCACTCTTGCTTTCTTGTTATTTTAGGTACCCAATCCAAGGACGACATGCATGGGAGGGAGTAGCTTAATGTTCACACACACTCTACCATGAACCATCTAAAGTTGAATAAACTTCAGACCATGCTTAAATAAATGAGCGAGTTGCTTAAAGGATTTATTATGATTATACTTCATGCAATGGGTTAAGTGTAATAATGATGAGTAGTGTACTTTAGATTTCTTTGGATATACTAGTTGCTTAGCATACTTTGAATACCTAATGATGATTCTGGTTGTCGGTTTATTTATTTATGATTCATCTATGTGTTGGAACCTCCGCGTAGTTAACTTTACAAGGAGGTTCTCATTAAATTTGTAGTTTTCCTTGGTTTAGAATTATTTAATGTTAGTTTAATAGCATTCCAGGCTCATGTCGGGCTGGGGTGTTACAATCAAATCCATACAACACATAGATAATAATAATTAAATATTATTACAGTACATGATAAATGGGCCTTAGGGCCAGAGTTTACAGAACGGGTCGACTGGCCAAATAATTCAAAAGTTTAGAGTAGGAACGGAAAGAAAGCATAGTAGCAGCAAAAAGATTTCAAAAGAGCGTAGCCTCCATGATTTGCCACATGCAGCTGACTGGGGCTAGGACCTAGTTAACGCCGTCTTCATCGTCTCCATAGCTGGATGTATAGAAATGTCCATACACCAAATCTTTAGCTTCGTAGTTCGAATGCACATGTTTGAGCAACCATGAGTACAAAAGTATTCAACAAGCCCTTACCGCAAATGCAATTATATAGATGCAAGGCTTGTCAAATGAGGGTTGTTTGGTTTATTTTAGCACAAAGCCAGTTTTCCCAATAACTATAATTATTTTTTAACCTAAGACTTAGTAGATTTCAACTTTAAAACCAAAGGTTATTTTGTACGATCAATCATTATCTTGACCATGTTTACCCAACATGATCACGTCCCTAGCGACCATGCTTAAACTGGCATGTCGCAGATTCACTCAAAATATATCTCTCAAAACATCGGCGACCATGCTTACACTAGCATGTCCCGTCAATAACGACCATGCATCACTCGCATGTTGCAACCATAACCACCATGCTGTCCTCGCGTGTCTCAAAACCCGGCAACCATGCCTTCACTAGCATGTTGTCATTTCCAACAAGTTTAGTTCACAATTTGAAGTTAATAAAACTAACCAGTGGTGGCAAACATCACATATTTGCCTATAACTGGGGGGCACAGCTATTCGAATATGTTAAAGATACTCTGCAGAGGTTGTATAATTTTATCCACAAGATATAATCAACCTCATAATATCGGCCATTATACACTTCCTTGGGCGTGCGACAGCGATGATGACAACAAGGTTGGTTCCAATACCTAGACTCGACACTAGACCTACTCCAACGGGGTATGCCCTCAACGCTAGGACAATGTCCTCGTAAGGCCACCCCTAGAATGCTCCATTACGGGACACATTTTCAATGAGGAACTCTCCGTTGTTGGGGAGTCACGACCCTTCTAAAAAATAACATAGTAACCAGGGGCGAAGGTTTTCATGCCAAGGCTAGAATAAAGTAATAGGTCAGGTATATCCCATACTAGATATGTGGTTATATGACTTAGTAGGTGTGAATGGAACACATGATTAACTGTGTGCACATAGCACCAATCTCAAACAACCACTCAACCAAGTCTCCACCATTTATAAAAAAAAAACATTTTCCTGTTCTAGTGGTAACCCATGTCACCACTTTATTGTTCATTAGTATCCAAGTTCTCGTTGTAGCAATATTTGTGTCCTATTCACGTTCAATTACTAAGCGGTGTCTAAGCATAATGAGATAGTCCTATTTATTTCAACAATGGGATATTCCGCTCATGTAGTAATTATCCTTAGGGCTTGTTTGGACACATTGTGATCTGACTTAATCCCTTCGGATTGACTTGGAATTTGAACTAAAATCCCTTCTAATCTGAAGGGATTGGTTCTAATCCCTCCCTATCCAAATAAGCCCTTAGGGTGACAAGCCATAGGAGTATCAATAATCAAGGAGGGGGATTCAATACTGACAAGCAAATTTGGCATAACTAAGGGTGTGTTTGGAACGACTTCGGCTTCAGCTTTTCGCTCAAAAAAGTCGGAAGGCATTCCAAACACGTAGCTTTTCGCAGCCACTTTTTCCCGAAGCCGATTCGTGTTACAATGTGTAGAAGCCAGAAGTCGAAAGCTGGCCATGGGGAGCTTCTGTGGCTTTCCGCAGGCCCTATTCCGCATTTATCCCCGAAGTTGAGGGTAAATTACCTGCAATTTACCACTGAATAAAAGCCCTAAACCCAGCCCCCTCACCCGCCTCTCTTCTTCCCTCCTCTCGAGCGCCGCCTCCCTCCTTCCCACACGCGCCGTCCTCCTCCTCCCTCCTCCGACGACGCCGCCCTCCTCGCTCCTCCGCCCGCGCTGCCGCCTCCCTCCTCCACCCTTAGCCTCGGCCAGATCTGGCACCAACGCGCGCACCGCCCTCCTCCGCCCGCGTTGTCGCCTCCCTCCTCCTCCGCCGACTCCCTTCCTCGACCCCATCGTCGACCTCCGTCCTCGACCCCCGCCGCCAGTCCCCAACCTCAACCCCGCCACCGGCCTCCTTCCTCGAGCTGCTGGCCTTCTCCCCCAAGCCACCGGCCTCCTCCATCAACCCCACCGCCGAACCATTCTCCCGTTGGCTGTGGCCCAAACCCTAGCCGCTATCGTCGCTTTTTTTTTCTTTTTTCTGTTGTAAATATATTATTTTTTAATAATTGTTTATTTTATTAATTAATTATTGTAATAATTGTTTTTAATAATTACTTAATTTAATAATTATTTTTAATAATTATTTATTGTCATAATTGTTTATAATAATTATTTGTTGTAATAATTATTAATGTAACAATTATCTTTAATTATGTTAATTGCGTTGATTATCGTTAATGGCAGTATATTGCGTTAATTGGGGTATGTTGTCATTAATCGTCGTTACATGTGATCAATTGCGGTAGTCATCGTTCAGTGCAGTCAATTACGTTTATTGTTGTGAATTGCGGTAGCTGACGTCAATTGCATTAACTATCATCAATTGCGTTTAGTGTCATTAATTATCATCAGTTGTCATTAGTTCTTGTTAAATATTGTTAATTGCGTTAAATGGCATCGAACAAGCCGTTACTGTCCTCAGGGGCATTTCAGACATTTCTCATCTCGAAAGCTGCAGCCAGCCTACCTAAAAGCTAGACAGCCAAGCACTAAACCTCTTCACCAAATTGCTCACCTATGAAACCCGGTAGAAAGTCGCCAGAAAGCCACACCGTGCAAACAGCCCTAAGTATCAACATTGGACATAACCTTTCATAAATAATAATAAGCATGGAAGTAATAATTTGAATTGAAAACTTTGCATTTGAAATGTAGGTTCAACATCATCAATGGTAAGGACTTGCCTTGCTCAAATGTGATATGTCTTGGTCTTGACTTGAAGCAGTGATGAGGTCTTTGGTGACGTTTGAATCTATTTAACGCAAAATGACGACTTCAAATAAATACCTATAACACAAATAAATTAAAAATAAATTCAAATGAACTCCAAAAAATTAGATTTCGAACCGTTGGAAATATCTTGAATTTATATGAATCTAGAAAAAATAACTTGATTTGGATTTAAAATGAGGGAGAACGAGCTCTCTAAAGTTTGACCGAGAGAAATTCCAGAAAGTCTAAAATTTCTGACATGTGGGTCCCACTAGGATTTTATTTCTCTTTTTAATTTGTTTTAATTAAGAAAATCTATTATGACTGATAGGTGGGTTCCACTAGTGTTTTTATTTTATTTTGTCTTTATTTTTAGTCGGGAAAATCCGAGAGGCTAACAGGTGGGGTCTCGGTCCATTGGACAAGGTCCACGCAATAGTGCACCGAGCTGGGGGCCCACTGGTTAGAGACTGTGGTCCATAAACTCAGCCCACACACTAACTTTCTAACTTATAGTTTAAACTAAATTAACTAATGGTGTCAGTCCCATAAGTCAATGACTAACTAAATGACTAACTTACTAATCATCGATTAACGCTAACGACGTCCACATGACGACCATGTGATTGTCCACGCTAGCATCTCCACTGGAATAGAGGAGTGCACAAGGGAGCTCCCTGGGCGGCTTGCGTGGAGCTTGCCGCTGATGAGGCAGGGCTCGATTGGCACCTGAGAGGGCCAAAATGGGATGTGGTGGTGATGGCGAAGCTAAGGGTGGTGGCGGTGCGTTCGTAGGTGGACCGAGGTGGTGGTGCAATGGAAAGGAGGGCAGCGGTGCCGGTGTGCTGCGGTGGAAGTTATGCTATGGTGCCAAATGCTAGTGAATGAAGCACGGGTGAGTAACTACGTGACCCGACGATGCTATCTACGACGGCGACATGCAAGAAGGTGCACTAGAGCACACATGCAGAGAAGACGTCTGACGTGGCGGCGGCGCTACAGGGGTCTAACGGCTACATTGAATAGCCTAGAAGATTCATGGGAATGTGGCGAATGATATGACATGAAGAAGTGGGAGGGAGACCATCGAAGACAAGAAGAGGAAGAAGGAGCTCAGCAGTAGCACTGTTCCAACAGTAATACAAAGAGGGATCCAGTGCTACGGTGCTCCAACTGTAAAATGAAGGGGGCCATCAGCAAGAACATGACAAGACGAAGCCAACAGGCATGATTATGGTGCTCAAAGCTCACCAAGGCGACGAGGAGCGGGCGGCGGTGGTGACGACCGAGGCGGATCGGGAGCTCGGTTGTGGGCGTCTTCCCAACAATTGAGAGCGAGAGAGGAGGAGTGAGTGGGGAAAAGCTTGAGGAGGCTGAGGTAGCAATGGTGACACCCCCAGGGAGGTTTTATAGCTGCGGGAATGGTGAGAAGAAGATGGTGAGGTCGCGGCCGTCTCGACGATTTCTTGCGAGAGAGCGCGAATTAAGGGGGCCGATGATTGGCGGTTGATGTGACAAGATCACGGCAGTGAGGGGGTTACGCTCGAGGTCTACCGGGCTAGAGAAGCACTCGAGTGCCTTAGTTTAATGGAGCATAGAGAGGAGTGGAGCTCGGGCGTGCGCTGGCGTAGGCGAGCTGAGGAAGACAATGGACAGGGTCGATTGATAGGTGGGCCTCAGGGCCTCTATCAACGAGCATGGACAAGGCACTGGGCTGAGGGGAGCTGGGTCGCGCAAAAGAAAATAAGGGGAAGAAGGGAGGCATGGGAGAGGGTGTGCAGCTGAGCCAGGGCGGCACGAGTGGGCCAGGTGCACGGGGAGAAAGAGAGGAGGAAGGGAGTGGGCCGACCAGCGGGATTCGACCCGAGAGAGGAGAGAGAGAGAGGGAGAGAAATGAGTTTGAAATTTTGTTTGAGAATTTCTTGAGATGAATTTGCAAATTCAAATTCAGAGAGATTTTTGGACTTAATTTTCCTTGTAAATTTTTATTAATTCCATTTAAGCCTAGGATTTGAATTTAACTTTTGAGATGCACTCAAAGTTTTGTAACTTCGCAAAATGCAACAAAAGTTTTGAAAATGCACAAAATTCTAGAAAATTTAAAATGACTCCAAATTTGGGCTGTTACAAGAACTCTACGAAAATCTTAAACAATTATCTGCACATTAGGTATTATACCAATACCCTAATTCTTCCATATACTATTTTTCATCTGATAATGACCACAACAGTGCGCAATTGCACCGATGCACTGGACAACGACCTTACAAATATCATAATTTTTAATATACTAAACCAAATTACATGTTTTAGTACTATGTGGAAAGATAATAAAATTATGTACAACTATCTAGTATATCAAATTATCAATTTATCTACGTACCATGCCCAAAACTGCACTACAAAAATACTGCACAGATTGCCAACCCACTGTGAGACAGACCTACCTAACGGATTTTCTTGTTCTTTAGGTCCATGTTCACACAACACAATCTTCGTGGAGGTGCCCATGCTGACGATCTGAGCATGCATGGTCCTCTGATCGTTCTGCACAATGCGACCGAGGAGGAACGAGCTATTCGTGGGGACGAGGAGCGACGACAGCGCTAGGCGCGTCGCATGGCACACGGAGCTGCAAGCGCAGCACACAAGCCAGCATAGGGCCGTGGAAGTGGTCGAGGCATCGGCGCTCACCTTGGTGGTCATATTCGGGTTGCCCCCAGGATGCCCCATGAGGAGGTGATCCCTTTGAAGGATTGCGGGAAGGCTACGAAAGCAGAAAACAAAATTTGTACCATGCAACCAAGGAACCTCCGCTAGTAGCAGAAGTGCTGACTCGTAGCAGAAGTAGAGTCGATGTAGCGAGTAGATGTAGATGTAGTTGACTCGTAGCAGAAGTAGAGTCGATGTAGCGAGTAGATGTATATGTAGTTGTATTTGCCACGCGTCTTCTTTTCTGCTCTGATGAACATCATGAGTTGTGGATCGTCCTAGTGCTGATGCTTCACAACAACACCTCCAAGGTATCCACACATATGGGGCAGAGTCACCACGTGTAGGAATGCTAGCGCTGGCGGCATGGTTGAGGAAGGCATGGCTATGAGGGTTTCGGGAATTCTTCAAAAGCTTCCACGACCCCATGCCACCGCCCCTCTATTTATAGGCATCCATAGTGGGTCTTCAACTTGAGGCCCATTAGGAACTGGAGGCCCATTAGAATTCAGATTACCATCCAAATCAAATCCTTGCCCTTTATGATACGGGGGAGGCCCGATCTTCTCAGTGAGGAACCGTGGATAGTTGATGCGAAGTAGACGATGTCGCTAGCTGAACACTCGCGCCAATGCACGAACCCTCAACTCTTGAATACGCCCAAAACACACCGGGTAGTTGTTAGTTGCGAGACCACGACGCAGCGAACGCCAAGTCCCCAATTCCCAATGGAGCACGGCTTGACCACGGATTGCGAGAACAAAACAATGGATCGCCTAATTCTCTCTCAAAGTCCTCGCATGAACTCGGTGTCGAAAGAACAAGCAATAGCTATGTTTCAATCTTATGCATAAACTGGTCTAATGGATACAAAGGAGGGCAAAGGTACTTAAGGCGCCCTCCACGACTCACGCATACGACCTAGGGCGGCTACACATGCGAATCAAACTCTAATTCGGCTAAGACAAAAAAACACAAAAGGAAAACCTAACTTAAATCCGTCACATTGTTTCGGTCATAGTGGCGCGACCGTACGTCTTCTGAAGTTGAGGCCATACCCATTGTGTGGGCCTTGGAATAAGCTTTCAAACAAGTCCAAGAACACCCCAATCGGACTCCGTATGCAAAAGTTATGGCCTTTTATTACAGCCCTGTTGGGCTGTCCCGAACGAATCGAATTGAATTTGAGTTGATTCGAGATGAATTTCAGTTGGGCTTGTGAAGGATCAGGTGGGCTTGAATTCTTGGGCCTTCCTCCTCTTGGTTGACCCACGTGAGCTTCTCCTCCATTGCTTTGGCTCCGGCCTCCCTCTCCTCCCTCTCGATTCCAAAGGCTTCACAATGTTCAAACCTGAGAATGCACAAAACATTTGCATGAGGTAGTACCCAATTCTCATCAATGAAAATAGAAGATTCATTAAGAAACAAAAGCACCTGTTGATTTAGAAGTTTAGCTCTTGCTCTAGTCGGTGGACCAACATGCACTTCTGCACTTGTATTATTTGTAGCTTCACTTATGATGTCCATCTCAGTATGTGCGTGACCACCAATAGGGAAAGATGTATCAGTGTTAGGGATGCCCTCATCACTTTAAGTGTGTGACCCTATAGGTTCATGCATGATCGGTTGTGACTCGAAAACTCTTTTTCGATCACGAGTCATCAGCGGTACCTAGCAGCACATAATGATTCCCGAACACACATAGAATATATCGAACGAACCTCAAAGCAATATGATCGATGACCAGGTCCTTATCATTTACGACTAGCTCAAATTCAGTCACGACCAGTTCATGTGTAGTTACGACCAGTCTGCAACTCCTTACGACCAGTTTGTATCTTCATACGAAACAAAATCCATACTAATATCCTCCCATGGTGCATTGGGAACAGGTAGAGGCGTATATAAACCGTGTGGATTCAACTTCGATTTCGCTTTGTGGCAAGTAATGCATCGCTGCACATACCTCTCCACATCTCGCCTCATCTTAGGCCAATAAAGTGATCGCTCGGCATAGACAACGTCTTCTCACGTCAAAATGTCCCATCAATCCACCCGCATGTGATTCTGCAGTAATAACAAGCGCACGGAGGATTCGGAATGCATAATTTGTTAGTGCGAAACAAAACCCATCATGGATGTGAAATTTATCCCACCTTTTCCCTCTTTTCAGTATGCGTGAGAGCGGAAAAATCATGGTCATGAGCATATAAATCACATAAACTCGCTAAACCGGAACTTGCACTCCTAAGCGAGTTAAAGCACACTTTTCCTAGAAAGAGCATCGGCTACCACATTTTCCTTTCCCTTCTTGTATTTCACAATGTAAGGAAACGATGAATGAATTCGACCCATTTGGCATGTCTACAGATCAGATTTGCTTGGCCTTTTAAATACTTCAATGTCTCATGATCGAATGAATAATAAACTCTTTAGGCCATAAATAGTGTTGCCAAGTTTCTAACGCACGCACTAACGCATAAAGCTCTTTGTCATAGACCGGATAATTCAATTGAGCACCATTGATTTCTCACTAAAATAAGCTACGGTCTACCCTCTTGCATTAAAACACCGCCAATACCCAATCCTCTAGCATCACACTCAATTTCAAAAATTTTAGTGAAATCAGGTAAAACAAGCAACGGTGCTTCAGAGCGTTTCTTAAGTTCAGCAAAAGCATTGTCTTGCGCTACCCCCCACACAAATTCAACACCCTTTTTAGTAAGTTCATTCAAAGGGGCAGCAATGGTACTAAAATCCTTCACAAAGCGCCGATAAAAAACAGCGAGACCATGAAAGCTCCTAATCTGACTTACGTTCACAGGAGTTGGCCAATTTTTAATCGCTTCAATTTTAGACTCATCTAATTCAACTCCCTGTGCAGAAACAACATAGCCCAAAAAGATGACACAATCTTTGCAAAAAGTGCACTTTTCTAAGTTACCAAATATCTTAGCCTCACGTAAAACTTGTAGAACTTGTCTAAGTTGGTCTGTGTGATACGGGGGAAGCCCGATCTTCTCAGTGAGGAACCGTGGATAGTTGATGCGAAGTAGACGATGTCGCTAGCTGAACACTCGCGCCAATGCACGAACCCTTAGCTCTTGGAATCGCCCAAAACACACCGGGTAGTTGTTCGTCGCGAGACCACGAGCAACTAACGCCAAGTCCCCAATTCCCAATGGAGCAGCGGCTTGACCTGGATTGCAGAACAAAACAATGGATCGCCTAATTCTCTCTCAAAGTCCTCGCATGAACTCTGGTGTCGAAAGAACAAGCAATAGCTATGTTTCAATCTTATGCATAAACTGGTCTAATGGATACAAAGGAGGGCAAGGGTACTTAGCGCCCTCCACGACTCACGCACGGCCTAGGGCCGGCTACACACGCCGAATCAAACTCTAATTCGGCTAAGACCCAAAAAAACACACAAAAAGGAAAACCTAACTTAAATCCGTCATATTGTTTCGGTCATTGCGGCGCGACCGTACGTCTTCTGAAGTTGGGGCTATACCCATTGTGTGGGCCTTGGAATAAGCTTTCAAACAAGTCCAAGAACACCCCAATCGGACTCCGTATGCAAAAGTTATGGCCTTTTTATTACAGCCCTGTTGGGCTGTCCCGAACCGAATCCGAATTGAATTCTGAGTTGATTCCGAGATGAATTTCGGTTGGGTTTGTGGAGGATTCGAATTAGGCTTGAATTCTTGGGTCTTTCTCCTTTTGGTTGACCCACGTGAGCTTCTCCTCCATTGCTTTCCCTCCGGCCTCCCTCTTGGTTCCGAAGGCCTCACAATGTTCGAACCTGAGAATACACAAAACATTTCCATGAGGTAGTACCCAATTCTCATCAATGAAAATAGAAGATTCATTAAGAAACAAAAGCACCTGTTGGTTTATAAGTTTAGCTCTTGCTTTAGTCAGTGGACCAACATGCACTTCTGCACTTGTATTATTTGTAGCTTCACTTATGGCGTCCATCTCAGTATGTGCGTGACCACCAATAGGGAAAGATGTATCAGTGTTAGGGATGTCCTCATCAAAAAGGTTAAGCGAAGTGTATGAACGCACACGCAAAGATAAATGAGACTTAATGCAAACAAAGGAATGAGCTCAAACGAAAATAGAGATAAAACAAGCTCGTTTTGCACCAAGTATAAGGATAGACGCTAGCCAATTGCAACAAAATATACTAGGGCGCAAGATTGCTCAAAGAAAATTGAAAAACACAAGCTGAAACTATGACCCGGTACTGTAGCAGCCAAATTAGGCGCGGATCAACTCAAAGAAGGATGGTGTCTTCACGGGGAACCTTAGAATCACTAGTAGAGGGGCTCTGTCAATTTTGAGCGAATTCGGAGAAACTTGAATTTTTCTCGGTTTGCGGGCCCGTTTTGAGGCCCTAAACGACCTTTTGTGGGGTCGAAGTTGCTGCGCGTGTGCCCGATGGCTTACGCAGATCTAAAATCCCCAGATTTCCCAGACTTCTTCTTTTTTGTCTCTATTTTCCCGTTTCCTTTCCAACGGATCAAGAAACGCTCCAATCGGAGGTTGTATGCAAAAGTTAGCTTTTCGCACACTTTTTTTTTAAAGGCCGCGGCTCTTTCTATTTGCGGCTGCCTTTTCCTTCTTTTCTCTCTGCTTTGCTCCCCACGGAAGTGCGCAACCCTCACAAATCAGCAATGTGTAATCAACGTGAATGAGCAGCCCTAGGTGCAATATCAATAGCTAGTCTCAAGATGAAAGGGTATAAGTGATGCACAAGGATGCCAACGTGGTTTGACCAATGAAGAAGTAGAGGCCCGAACTCCAGTGGACTCGGATAGGAACTTCCCAGGAGATGGACTCTACTTCCCCAATGGAATTCGAAAGGGACACTTGTAGGACCGATTCGGATACCAAAAGGAACCAAGGGTTTCCAATCCGCGCGGCCAAGCTGTCGACGGCGCACGGGTTGGCCGACCACAAGACAATAGGTCTTTTTGGGTGCTAATTGAGGAGTTCAATCAGCAGTTTTTTTTTAACAACGATCAAGCAACGCAAAGGAAAACACACGGATCAAGACTAAAACAAAACTCTAATGGATGAAAACTTAAGTGCGCACAAGAAATAACAGATTAAACTACGGTTTTGGTATTGCAATTTCGGTTTATTGGGCGTCTGACGACGAAAAAACAATCTAACTACGGGTAAAGAAATTCTCACCGAGTAAACCTAGAATCGATACCACATGATACGGGAGGCCCGATCTTCTCGGTGAGGAACCGTGGATAGTTGATGCGAAGTAGGCGATGTCGCTAAGTGAACACTCGCGCCAATGCACGAACCCTCAACTCTTTGGAATACGCCCAAAACACACTGTAGTTGTTCGTCGCGAGACAACGAGCAATGACGCCAAGTCCCCAATTCCCAATGGAGCGCGGCTTGACCACGGATTGCGAGAACAAAACAATGGATCGCCTAATTCTCTCTCAAAGTCCTCGCATGAACTCTGGTGTCGGAAGAACAAGCAATAGCTATGTTTCAATCTTATGCATAAACTGGTCTAATGGATACAAAGGAGGGGCAAGGGTACTTAAGGCGCCCTCCACGACTCACGCACGGCCTAGGACCGGCTACACATGCCGAATCAAACTCTAATTCGGCTAAGACCCAAAAAAAACACACAAAAAGGAAAACCTAACTTAAATCCATCACATTGTTTCGGTCATAGCAGCGCGACCATACGTCTTCTAAAGTTGAGGCCATACCCATTGTGTGGGCATTGGAATAAGCTTTCAAACAAGTCCAAGAACACCCCAATCGGACTCCGTATGCAAAAGTTATGGCCTTTTTATTACAACCCTGTTGGGCTGTTCCGAACCGAATCCGAATTGAATTCTGAGTTGATTCCGAGATGAATTTCGGTTGGGCTTGTAGAGGATCCGAATTGGGCTTGAATTCTTGGGCCTTCCTCCTCTTGGTTGACCCACGTGAGCTTCTCCTCCATTGCTTTGGCTCGGCCTCCCTCTCCTCCCTCTCGGTTCCAAAGGCTTCACAATGTTCAAACCTGAGAATGCACAAAACATTTGCATGAGGTAGTACCCAATTCTCATCAATGAAAATAGAAGATTCATTAAGAAACAAAAGCACCTGTTGATTTAGAAGTTTAGCTCTTGCTCAGTCAGTGGATTGTAGCTTCACTTATGGTGTCCATCTTAGTATGTGCGTGACCACCAATAGGGAAAGATGTATTAGTGTTAGGGATGCCCTCATCACTTTAAGTGTGTGACCCTATAGGTTCATGCATGATCGGTTGTGACTCGAAAACTCTTTTTCGATCACGAGTCATCAGCGGTACCTAGCAGCACATAACGATTCCCGAGCACACATAGAATATATCGACCGAACCTCAAAGCAATATGATCCATGACCAGGTCCTTATCATTTACGACTAGCTCAAATTCAGTCACGACCAGTTCATGTGTAGTTACGACCAGTCTATAACTCTTTACAACCAGTCTGCAACTCCTTACGACTAGTTTGTATCTCCATACGACCAGTCTGTGACTATGTTCGGTCAATCTATAACCAGCTCGTATCTCCATACGACTAGCTCATAATTGTGTACTATTAGGTTCGATCAGTCTATGACCAGCTCGTAACTGTGCACGACCAGTTTATATCTGGTCAAACTGAATGACCTATTTGTGTATTCTCCCTTTGCCTCACAACATCTAGTTAAACTAGAGGTAAGATAATATGTCATGCATGGACTATTAAATACTTTCTCGATCAAGTATCAAATAACTTCATGTAGTCGACACTTCGACCACTAGTGGCATGGCCATGCACTTTCTTTATTCGACCACATTGAAGGGCTCAGAGACATCTCTCCTGTTATGTTAGGAGGGGCAAATCCTATATCTGACCAGCAACATTCCTCCCCATGTTTCATAGCATACCCGAAAGCTACCTTTATAACTACCAAGTTACGCGTAGCATTTGGCAACCCCTAAGAGTGCTATTACACATGTAGGAAACCATGCCGATCTCAGGTCTAAGGATTATACATCATCATTGCTTGAGACCAACTAATGACACATAGAATCATAATAATCTCAATAGTGTCTCAAGGTGGGTCTTATCCAACACCATGTTCTATAACATGTGTCTATATTATTGGTTTGATATCTCCATATCCATGACCTGTGAAACATAGTCATTAACCAATATATATTCTAGCCTATTCATATGTGTCCTCATATGTTTTCGACTAGGGAACGATTAAAAATAATCATCGTAGAAAAACAGAGTTTCACAATCAAGTCACATACTTGATGATGATAAATGTTAATGGTATTATTGTAGGAACAAGATAACATATTATCCAATGCTATGAACATATTGAAATATAATCATCTCCATAATTGCCTCTAGGTCATATTTCCAATAGTCTCCCACTTGCACTAGAGTCAATCATTTAAGTATCTAATACCGATAGCTCTTGTGTGCGCCTCATGCTTTGGCTGTGTGAGAGGCTTTGTCAACAGATCAACAACATTTAAATCCATGTGAATTTTGCATATCTTAACATCTCCTCTATCCACCAATTCACGAATAAGATGGTAACGCCTAAGTATATGCTTGGACTTCTGATGGGATCTAGGCTCCTTAACCTGCGCAATGGCTCCATTATTGTTACAATAAAGATTCATTGGACTCGAGGCACTCGGAACCATACCCAACTCAGCAACAAAATTCCTTATCCAAACACCTTCCTTCGCAGCTTCAGAAGCCGCAATGTACTTGACCTCCATCGTAGAATCAGCAACCGTCTACTTGACCTCCAATGTACTTGGAACTTTTCCAGCTACTACTCCTCCATTCAAAATGAATACAAAACCAGATTGCAAACGATAATCATCTTTGTCGGTTTGGAAGCTTGCATCGGTGTAACCATTTACAATGAGCTCTTCATCACCGCCATAAACTAGGTATGCATCCTTAGTCCTTCTCAAGTACTTAAGAATATTTTTCACAACTGTCCAATGACCTTCACTGGGATCAGCTTGATATCTACTCGTAACACTTAGAGCATATGATACATCTTGATGAGGGCATCCCTAACACTTATACATCTTTCCGTATTGGTGGTCATACAGAATCTTGAGGTGGGCGCCATACGTGGCCGCTAAATAATTCAAGTACGAAGTGCATATTGGTCCAGCGACGAGCAAGAGCTAAACTTCTAAATCAACAGTGCTTTTGTTTCTTAATGAATCTTCTATTGTCATTGATGAGAATTGGGTATTAGCTCATGCAAATGTTTTGTGCATTCTCAGGTTTGAACGTAGAGCTCACACCATTCTCATCGCCGGAAAGCTCTATCTTGTAGGCATTGTCATTGATCTTCGCAGCACCTTGAAAGGTCCATCACCTCGCGACAATTTGGACTTGCGGCGTTACGAGAAAGCGATCCTTGTGATAGTGTACGCAAACCAAATCACCTAGTTGAAAAATCATCTTCTTCCTCTTCTTGTTCGCCTTCTCAGCATAGGACTTGACCGTGCGCTCTATCTCTTCTTTTGTTTTTAAATGCTGCTTCATCTGCTCCTAGGTGATAATCGGCAACTCATGGCGCTCCATGCGCTTACGAATAAACTGCTCCCACCAATGTGTAGCATAATCATCCAAGCCATTGGAAGCAAGCAACAGCTTCTTCTCATTGAAATAGTTGTTGATTCGAAACAACTTATAGAGCGCACGGTCAAGTCCTATGCTGAGAAGGCGAACAAGAAGAGGAAGAAGATGATTTTTCAACTAGGTGATTTGGTTTGCGTACACTATCACAAGGATCGTTTTCGTAGCGTCGCAAGTCAAATTGCCGCGGCGAGGTGATGGACCTTTCAAGGTGCTTGCGAAGATCAATGACAATGCCTACAAGATAGAGCTTTCGGCGATGACAATGGTGTGAGCTCTACGTTCAATATCGCTGATTTATCACCTTTCTTTGGTGGTCGTCCCAGACCTCCCTCCGTAGATCCTTAACCTTAAGACCTCCCCATCATCTCTGGACCGTTAGATCTTGATCTAATGGGCCAGACCTCCTCGGTGCATTTAGAGTTCTAAGTGCGGTCTTTTCGCCGTCGATCTCTGGCTCGGCGGTCTAGACTGCATTTGGCGTTCGGACCACCCGAGTGTCCCATCGTGTGTGCCGTCAATTTCCTTTCAGCGGTATAGATCAATTGGGACGTTCGGGTCACCTGAACGCCCCATTCATTTTGACCGTTGGATCTAATCCAACAGTGGCCTCACGTGAGTGCGCGTGCGTGACTGTGTTTCATGCGCGTGGGCCGTTGGATCCCGAATCAAAGTCTAGCTCAATTCAAAAACCCTAAAGCGAACTCGGTCTAAGCCAGACTTGAGCTCGAGTCCAACCAGGTTCGAGTCAAACGAAGCCACCTCGGTTCTGAGCTGTTGGATTAAGATCCAACGCTCACGACCTCCCCTTGTGGTTTGAACCTCCGGAGGTCTTGTGCATTTTGAGCCGTCCGATTCTAATCAAAGCGCTCACGACCACCCTAGCCTTTCTCTGGTCTTCTTCTTCCTCGCGTCGTGCGCGTTGCGATCTTGGCGTAGTCTGTCATGTCTTGCTCCTCGTCAACGCCTACTTGTCGAAAAGCAGTGAGTCGCTGCGTCGGTGCTTTCGACCAAAGCCGTGTCTCGCACCGCCCCGCCGCGTTCAGACTCTATCGCGGTTTGAGTTCGCCGTATCTCACCGCGGGGGGCGCCCTTTTCTTTGTGCCATGCTCATTAGTTTCAAAAAGCCTCCGAGCTCCTCCCTAGTCCCCTTCCACACCCCCAGTCACCCCCCTGCTCACTCTCTATGTGTTGAACACAAACCACCGTGAGCACTTGTCTTCCGCCATTATCGGCCGCGTAAGCTCTTCGTGATCGACAGGGTTCTCGGGGTCTTTCACCTGTCCTCCTTACCTCCACTTGAGCTTGTCATCACCTGGGTGCCATTCCCTAACTTGATTTTGGATTGTCTCCACGGCGATCGATTCGAGTTTTGGAGGCTGCGCGACGTAAGTGCTCCCCTTCATCCCCATCTCGGTAAGGGCTCCTCCGCTCAATCCCTTGGTCCCAGACCACCTATGGGTTATCGCGGCGCTATCCTTACCATTCTTTTTAACTGTATTTGCTCAGAGCACCTTGTCATCATCATCTTCTCCGGCTCCGTGAATGGCTCTCCGCTGGTCTCCTCAGACTTCCTCGGTCCCATACGTACCACGGTAAGTCCACTTTAGCCTCCTAGAGCTGTAGCACACCCTTTTAGCGTTTTGGTTTTTGAAAACACTCTCCGCCCTTCTCGCGCGGCGATTTAGGCTTTCTGCTTGCCGTCGAGGTGCTACCATTAGGTTCGCAATATCATTGCACATGTTTTGGTACCTTAGTTGCGGCGTCGCCATGGTCGTGGTCATCGGCGACGTCTTGTAGTAAATCAGCGGGTAGTGCGTACCTTGTCGTATTTTTGTCAAGTCTTAAGACCTTCTTGAGTTCATCCTAGCCGTCCATGATCTCTTGAGGTTAGCTCTCAACCATTAGATCCTTTTGGGTGCACTCGGTTGCCGGACATCCTTAGGTGCATCTGGCGTTTTGGATCACCTTGATCTAAATCCTAGCCGTAGAGTCTTTTTGGGTAAAAACTCTAAGTCGCAGGACCTCCTAGAGTTAATCTCGGTAGTTAAAGACCTCGTGGATTAGCTCTTGGCGTAGGATCTGGTTACGTGAAAAGTCTTAGCGCTAGGACCTCCACAGTTAGATCCTAGCCGTTCAAGACCTCTTTAAATTCAATCTGAACCGTTAGGACCACTCCTGCGCAAAAAGACCTCCTCGCAGTCATTTTTGTAAAAACCACCCTCGGGACCTTCCTTGGGGTCCTCTTTGCAAAAAGACCACCCCTGGTCCTTGTAAAGAGAACCTTAGGACCTCCCTCCGCTTGATCTGGACCGTTCAGGACCTCCCTATGGTAATCTGAGCTGTCCAGATCTCCTTTCGTTAAAACCTTGTCGCCTAGGACCTCCTCGTGTAAATCTTGTCCGTTGAAGACCTACCCCGTAAGATGTTAGCCGTCCCAGACCTCCCTCCGTAGATCCTTAACCCTAGGACCTCCCCATCATCTCTGGACCGTTAGATCTTGATCTAATGGGCCAGACCTCCTCGGTGCATTTAGAGTTCTAAGTGCCCCGGTCTTTTTTCGCCCTCGATCTCTAGCTCGGTGGTCTAGATCTGTTTGGCGTTCGGACCACCCGAGTGTCCCATCGGCGTGTGCGTCAATTTCCTTTCAGCGGTATAGATCAATTGGGGCGTTCGGGTCACTGAGCGCCCCATTCATTTGACCGTTGGATCTAATCCAACGGTGGCCTCACGTGAGTCTGCGGCGTGCGTGGCTGTGTTTCATGCGCGTGGGCCGTTGGATCCCGAATCAAAGTCTAGCTCAATTCAAAAACCCTAAAACTAAACTCTGGTCTAAGCCAGACTTGAGCTCGAGTCCAACCAGGTTCGAGTCAAACGAAGCCACCTCGGTTCTGAGCTGTTGGATTAAGATCCAACGCTCACGACCTCCCCTTGTGGTTTGAACCTCCGGAGGTCTTGTGCATTTTGAGCCGTCCGATTCTAATCAAAGCGCTCACGACCACCTAGCCTTTCTCGGTCTTCTTCTTCCTCGCGTGCGTGCGCTGCGATCTTGTGGCGTAGTCTGTCATGTCTTGCTCCTCGTCAACGCCTGCTTGTCGAGGCGAAGAGCTGCGTCGGTGCTTTCGGCCAAAGCCGTGTCTCGTATTTACTCCCGCCGTTCCAGCTCTCAGCGGTTTTGAGTTCGCCGTATCTCACCGCTGGCGCCCTTTCTTTGTGCCATGCTCATTAGTTTCAAAAGCCTCGAGCTCCTCCTAGTCCCCTTCCACACCCCAGTCACCCCACTGCTCACTCTCTATGTGTTGAACACAAACCACCGTGAGCACTTGTCTTCCGCCATTATCGGCGCGTAAGCTCTTCGTGATCGGCTGGGGTTCTGGGGTCTTTCACTGTCCTCCTTACCTCCACTTGAGCTTGTCATCACACGGGTGCCATTCCCTAACTTGATTTTGGATTGTCTCCACGAGGCGTCGATTCGAGTTTTGGAGGCTTGCGACGTAAGTGCTCCCCTTCATCCCCATCTCGGTAAGGGCTCCTCCGCTCAATCCCTTGGTCCCGGACCACCTATGGGTTATCGCGGTGCTATCCTTACCATTCTTTTTAATGTATTTGCTCGAGCACCTTGTCATCATCATCTTCTTGACTCCGGTGTGGCTGCTCCATGCTGGTCTCCTCAGACTTCCCTCGGTCCCCTTACATGCACTGGTAAGTCCACTTTAGCCTCCTAGAGCTCGTAGCACACCCTTTTCGCGTTTCGGTTTCTGAAAACACTCCTCCGCCCTTCTCGACCTTGCGGCGATTTAGGCTTTCTTCGCATTGTCGAGGGTGCTACCATTAGGTTCCCAATATTGTGCACATGTTTTGGTACCTTAGTTGCGCGTCGCCATGGTCGTGGTCATCGGCGACGTGCCGACGAGTAAATCGCGGTGGTCTGTACCTTGTCGTATTTTTGTCAAGTCTTAAGACCTTCTTGAGTTCATCCTAGCCGTCCATGATCTCTTGAGGTTAGCTCTCAAACATTAGATCCTTTTTGGGTGCACTCTGGTTGCCGGGACATCCTTGGGTGCATCTAGCCGTTTTGGATCACCTTGATCTAAATCCTAGCCGTAGAGTCTTTTTGGGTTAAAACTCTAAGTCGCAGGACCTCCTAGAGTTAATCTCAGCCGTTAAAGACCTCTGTGGATTAGCTCTTAGCCGTAGGATCTGGTTCTGTGAAAAGTCTTAAGCGCTAGGACCTCCCCTGGTTAGATCCTAGCCGTTCAAGACCTCTTTAAATTCAATCTGAACCGTTAGGACCACTCCTGCGCAAAAAGACCTCCTCGCAGTCATTTTTGTAAAAACCACCCTCGGGACCTTCCTTGGGGTCCTCTTTGCAAAAAGACCACCCCTGGTCCTTGTAAAGAGAACCTTAGGACCTCCCTTCGCTTGATCTGGACCGTTCAGGACCTCCCTATGGTAATCTGAGCTGTCCAGATCTCCTTTCGTTAAAACCTTGTCGCCTAGGACCTCCTCGTGTAAATCTTGACCGTTGAAGACCTACCCCGTAAGATGTTAGCCGTCCCAGACCTCCCTCCGTAGATCCTTAACCTTAGGACCTCCCCATCATCTCTGGACCGTTAGATCTTGATCTAATGGGCCAGACCTCCTCGGTGCATTTAGAGTTCTAAGTGCCCCGGTCTTTTTTCGCCGTCGATCTCTAGCTCAGCGGTCTAGATCTGTTTGGCCGTTCGGACCACCCGAGTGTCCCATCGCTGTGTGCCGTCCAATTTCCTTTCAACGGTATAGATCAATTGGGACGTTCGGGTCACCTGAACGCCCCATTCATTTTGAACGTTGGATCTAATCCAACAGTGGCCTCACGTGAGTGCGCGTGCGTGACTGTGTTTCATGCGCGTGGGCCGTTGGATCCCGAATCAAAGTCTAGCTCAATTCAAAAACCCTAAAACTAAACTCTGGTCTAAGCCAGACTTGAGCTCGAGTCCAACCAGGTTCGAGTCAAACCAAGCCACCTCGGTTCTGAGCTGTTGGATTAAGATCCAACGCTCACGACCTCCCCTTGTGGTTTGAACCTCCGGAGGTCTTGTGCATTTTGAGCCGTCCGATTCTAATCAAAGAACTCACGACCACCCTAGCCTTTCTCTGGTCTTCTTCTTCCTCGCGTCGTGCGCGTTAACAGTGCGCGGCGTAGTCCTGTCATGTCTTGCTCCCTCGTCAACGCCTACTTGTCGAGACAGTAGCTGCACGTCAATGCTTTCGGCCAAAGCCGTGTCTCGCGCTGCTCCCGCCGTTCCCAGCTCTATCGCGGTTTTGAGTTCGCCGTATCTCACCGCGGGGGGCGCCCTTTTCTTTGTGCCATGCTCATTAGTTTCAAAAAGCCTCCGAGCTCCTCCCTAGTCCCCTTCCACACCCCCAGTCACCCCCCTGCTCACTCTCTATGTGTTGAACACAAACCACCGTGAGCACTTGTCTTCCGCCATTATCGGCCGCGTAAGCTCTTCGTGATCGACAGGGTTCTCGGGGTCTTTCACCTATCCTCCTTACCTCCACTTGAGCTTGTCATCACCTGGGTGCCATTCCCTAACTTGATTTTGGATTGTCTCCACAGGGGCGATCTGATTTCGAGTTTTGGAGGCTTGCGGCCGTAAGTGCTCCCCTTCATCCCCATCTCCGGTAAGGGCTCCTCCGCTCAATCCCTTGGTCCCAGACCACCTATGGGTTATCGCGGCGCTATCCTTACCATTCTTTTTAACTGTATTTGCTCAGAGCACCTTGTCATCATCATCTTCTTCAGCTCCGGTGAACTGCTCCGCCGCCTGGTCTCCTCCGACTTCCCTCGGTCCCCTTCTGTACCCTGGTAAGTCCACTTTAGCCTCCTAGAGCTCGTAGCACACCCTTTTTCGCGTTTTGGGTTTTTACCGAAAACACTCCTCCGCCCTTTCGCGCGCGCCATGGCGATTTGGCTCGCTGCGCGCCGAGGGTGCTACCATTAGGTTCGCAATATTATTGCACATGTTTTGGTACCTTAGTTGCGCGTCGCCATGGTCGTGGTCATCGACGTCTTGCGAGTAAATCAGCGGTGGTGCGTACCTTGTCGTATTTTGTCGGTCTTAAGACCTTCTTGAGTTCATCCTAGCCGTCCATGATCTCTTGAGGTTAGCTCTCAACCATTAGATCCTTTTTGGGTGCACTCGGTTCTTAGGACATCCTTGGGTGCATCTAGCCGTTTTGGATCACCTTGATCTAAATCCTAGCCGTAGAGTCTTTTTGGGTAAAAACTCTAAGTCGCAGGACCTCCTAGAGTTAATCTCAGCCGTTAAAGACCTCTGTGGATTAGGTCTTAGCCGTAGGATCTGGTTCTGTGAAAAGTCTTAAGCGCTAGGACCTCCCCTGGTTAGATCCTAGCCGTTCAAGACCTCTTTAAATTCAATCTGAACCGTTAGGACCACTCCTGCGCAAAAAGACCTCCTCGCAGTCATTTTTGTAAAAACCACCCTCGGGACCTTCCTTGGGGTCCTCTTTGCAAAAAGACCACCCCTGGTCCTTGTAAAGAGAACCTTAGGACCTCCCTCCGCTTGATCTGGACCGTTCAGGACCTCCTATAGTGTCTGAGTGCCCGGATCTCCTTCGATAAAACCTTGTCGCCTAGGACCTCCTCGTGTAAATCTTGTCCGTTGAAGACCTACCCCGTAAGATGTTAGCCGTCCCAGACCTCCCTCCGTAGATCCTTAACCTTAGGACCTCCCCATCATCTCTGGACCGTTAGATCTTGATCTAATGGGCCAGACCTCCTCGGTGCATTTAGAGTTCTAAGTGCCCCGGTCTTTTTTCGCCCTCGATCTCTAGCTCAGCGGTCTAGATCTGTTTGGCTGTTCGGACCACCCGAGTGTCCCATCGCTGTGTGCCGTCCAATTTCCTTTCAACGGTATAGATCAATTGGGACGTTCGGGTCACCTGAACGCCCCATTCATTTTGACCGTTGGATCTAATCCAACAGTGGCCTCACGTGAGTGCGCGTGCGTGACTGTGTTTCATGCGGGTGGGCCGTTGGATCCCGAATCAAAGTCTAGCTTAATTCAAAAACCCTAAAACTAAACTCTGGTCTAAGCCAGACTTGAGCTCGAGTCCAACCAGGTTCGAGTCAAACCAAGCCACCTCGGTTCTGAGCTGTTGGATTAAGATCCAACGCTCACGACCTCCCCTTGTGGTTTGAACCTCCGGAGGTCTTGTGCATTTTGAGCCGTCCGATTCTAATCAAAGCGCTCACGACCACCCTAGCCTTTCTCTGGTCTTCTTCTTCCTCGCGTCGTGCGCGTTAACAGTGCGCGGCGTAGTCCTGTCATGTCTTGCTCCCTCGTCAACGCCTACTTGTCGAGGCGATGGCTGCGTCGCGTGCTTTCGCCAAAGTGTGTCTCGTGTCCCGCTGTTCCCGGCTCTATCGCGGTTTTGAGTTCGCCGTATCTCACCGCGGGGGGCGCCCTTTTCTTTGTGCCATGCTCATTAGTTTCAAAAAGCCTCCGAGCTCCTCCCTAGTCCCCTTCCACACCCCCAGTCACCCCCCTGCTCACTCTCTATGTGTTGAACACAAACCACCATGAGCACTTGTCTTCCGCCATTATCGGCCGCGTAAGCTCTTCGTGATCAACAGGGTTCTCGGGGTCTTTCACCTGTCCTCCTTACCTCCACTTGAGCTTGTCATCACCTGGGTGCCATTCCCTAACTTGATTTTGGATTGTCTCCACAGGGGCGATCTGATTTCGAGTTTTGGAGGCTTGCGGCCGTAAGTGCTCCCCTTCATCCCCATCTCCGGTAAGGGCTCCTCCGCTCAATCCCTTGGTCCCAGACCACCTATGGGTTATCGCGGCGCTATCCTTACCATTCTTTTTAACTGTATTTGCTCAGAGCACCTTGTCATCATCATCTTCTTGACTCGGTGTGGCGCTCTCGCCCTTTGGTCTCCTCCGACTTCCCTCGGTCCCCTTCTGTACCCTGGTAAGTCCACTTTAGCCTCCTAGAGCTCGTAGCACACCCTTTTTCGCGTTTTCGGTTTTTACCGAAAACACTCCTCCGCCCTTCTCCGGCACGCCGGCGATTTAGGCCTGCTCCGCCGTCGAGGGTGCTACCATTAGGTTCGCAATATTATTGCACATGTTTTGGTACCTTAGTTGCGCGTCGCCATGGTCGTGGTCATCGGCGACGTGCCGGCGAGCAAATCGCGGTGGTCTGTACCTTGTCGTATTTTTGTCAAGTCTTAAGACCTTCTTGAGTTCATCCTAGCCGTCCATGATCTCTTGAGGTTAGCTCTCAACCATTAGATCCTTTTTGGGTGCACTCTGGTTGCGGGACATCCTTGGGTGCATCTAGCCGTTTTGGATCACCTTGATCTAAATCCTAGCCGTAGAGTCTTTTTGGGTAAAAACTCTAAGTCGCAGGACCTCCTAGAGTTAATCTCAGCCGTTAAAGACCTCTGTGGATTAGCTCTTAGCCGTAGGATCTGGTTCTGTGAAAAGTCTTAAGCGCTAGGACCTCCCCTGGTTAGATCCTAGCCGTTCAAGGCCTCTTTAAATTCAATCTGAACCGTTAGGACCACTCCTGCGCAAAAAGACCTCCTCGCAGTCATTTTTGTAAAAACCACCCTCGGGACCTTCCTTGGGGTCCTCTTTGCAAAAAGACCACCCCTGGTCCTTGTAAAGAGAGCCTTAGGACCTCCCTCCGCTTGATCTGGACCGTTCAGGACGTTCCCTAGGCGCGTTGAGGTCTTTTCACATAGGTGCTCGTGCGGGATCTCGCGCCCGTGCTCGTGAGGCGTGCGATTTCAGATCAACGGCCCATGACCTCCCCAGTTTGAGTTGGTTTTCAAGTTTAAGTCCCGAAAGCTTTTTATTTGCATATTGTTAACTATTTTGAACTTCAAAAATGCATATCTTTTTCTCTGTAGCTCCAAATTTAACAAACTAAAGTTCAGTAGGTTTATCTGTTAGAATACTTTCACTTAGCATAGGTTTTAATGTAGTCTTTAACTCTGAAATTAATCATGCCCTAGGTTTATAACTTAGAAAAATCATAATAAATTCAATTTAACTCCAAATGCAGTAAACTCAATTTTGCTAACCTTAGGATACCAGTATCTACCTACCATAAAAATTTCAAGTTCCAGATCTTTCTAAAAATTTATACCATGAACAGTGACGGACAGTAATTAATTTTGAATTTTCTAACATACTGAAATTGATTTAGCTATAACTTTTGCATCCTTAATCCAAATTAAATGGTTCTTGTTGCTAAATTTGTCTAAAATCATGCTCTACCTGTTGTATACCCCTCTACCTGTTCCCAATGCACCATGGGAGGATATTAGTATGGATTTTGTTTTAGGATTGCCTAGAAATAAGAGGGGGAGTGATTCTGTTTTTGTCGTTGTGGATCGTTTTTCAAAGATAGCACACTTTATTCCGTGCCACAAGAGCGACGATGCGTCGCATATTGCTAACTTGTTTTTCGGGAGATCGTGAGGCTACATGGCGTGCCACGCACTATTGTGTCGGATCGTGGCGTGAAGTTCATGAGCTACTTTTGAAAGACACTTTGGGGTAAAGCGGGGACGAAGTTGTTATTGGCCACGACTTGTCATCCCAAGCGATGGTCAAGCGGAGGTGGTGAACCGCACACTTTCAATGCTACTTGGACCATGATCAAGAAGAATCTGCGTGAGTGGGAGGATTGTTTGCCGCACGTGGAATTCGCTTATAATCGGGCGTGCACTCCACTCTGTGATTGTTCCTTTTGAGGTGGTGTATGGTTTCAAACCCTTTACGCCGCTTGATTTCTGGCACTTCAAGTCAACACCGTGTTCATATGGAGGCATCCAAGCGGTGAGTATGTGAAGAAATTGCATCTCAAAACAAAGAGGAGATAGAGCGCAAGGTCAAGTCCTATCTTGAGAAGGTGAATAAGAAACGAAAGAAGATGATTTTTCAACGGTGATTTGGTTTGGGTGCACTACCGCAAGGATCGTTTTCGAGCGCCGCAAGTCTAAATTCTGCCACGAGGTGATGGACCTTTCAAGGTGCTTGCGAAGATCAACGACAATGCCTACAAGATAGAGCTTTCGCGATGACTATGGCGTGAGCTCTACTTTCAATGTCGCTGATTTATCACCTTTCTTTGGTGGTGATGATCCGTCGAGGGCGGCGCCTTTTCAGGGGAGGATGATGAGGCATCCCTAACACTTATACATCTTTCCTATTGGTGGTCATACACATCCGAGGTGGATGCCATACGTGGCCTACAAATAATTCAAGTACAAAAGTGCATATTGGTCCACCGGCGAGCAAGAGCTAAACTTCTAAATCAACAGTGCTTTTGTTTCTTAATGAATCTTCTATTGTCATTGATGAGAATTGGGTATTACCTCATGCAAATGTTTTGTGCATTCTCGAGGTTTGAACATTGTGAAGCCTTTGGAACCAAGAGGGAGGCCGAGTCAAAGCAATGGAGGAGAAGCTCATGTGGGTCAACCAAGGGCAGAAAAGCCCAAGAATTCAAGCCCAATTCGGATCTTCCACAAGTGCAACCGAAATTAATCTCGGAATCAACTCAGAATTCAATTCGGATTCGGTTCAGGACAGCCCAACAGGGCTGTAATAAAAAACCATAACTTTTGCATACGAGTCCGATTGGGGTGTTCTTGGACTTGTTTGAAAGCTTATTCCAAGGCCCACACAATGGTTTTGGCCCCAGCTTCAGAAGACTTACGGTCGCGCCGCTATGGCCGAAACAATGTGACGGACTTAAGTTAGGTTTTCATTTTTGTGTGTTTTTAGGTCTTAGCCGAGTTAGAGTTTGATTCGGCATGTGTGGCGGCCCTAGGCGTGCGTGAGTCGTGGAGGGTGCCTTAAATACCCTTGCCCTCCCTTGTATCCATTAGACCAGTTTATGCATAAGATTGAAACATAGCTATTGCTTGTTCTTTCGATACGAGTTCATGCGAGGACTTTGAGAGAGAATTAGGCGATCCATTGTTTGTTCGCAACTCGAGGTCAAGCCGTCGTTCCATTGGGAATTGGGGACTTGGCGTTAAATCGTTCGTGGTCTCGCGACGAACAACTACCGGTGTGTTTTGGGCGTATTCCGAAGAGTTGAGGGTTCGTGCATTGGCGCGAGTGTTCAGCTAGCGACATCGTCTACTTCGCATCAACTATCCACGGTTCCTCACTGAGAAGATCGGGCCTCCCCCGTATCACATCTAGTCGAGTACATATCATGGCATACATGGGAGATCTAATGGCTGAAGCATATGGAATACCATTCACACGGTCTCGCTCATCAGTTGTCGAAGGACACTGATTCTTCCTAAGACTTATGCCATGTGACATAGGCAAGAACCCTTTCTTGGCATCCTACACGGTGAACCAAATCAACACCTTGTCAATATAAGTACTTTGGCTTAATCCAAATTAGCCTTCTCGATCTATCTGTATATATCTTTATTCCTAAGATATATGCTGCCTCTCCTAGGTCCTTCATAGAAAAACTATTTTTTAATGATGCCTTAACGGATTCCAGCATAGGAATGTCATTCCCAATCAAGAATATGTCATCTACATATAAGATTAGAATTACAAGTGTGCTCCAACTAATCTTCATGTAAACACAAGGTTCTTCTTTGTTCTTGACGAAACCAAACCTTTTGATCTCCTCATCAAAACGTATATTCTAACTCCGAGATGCTTGCTTCAACCCATAAATGGATTTCCGAAGTTTGCACACTTTACTAGCATTCTTTGGATTGAGAAGCTGTGTCATGTACACATCCTCATCTAGGTTTCCATTAAGAAAAGATTCTCGATCTATCTCTATAGATATTTATTTCTAAGATATATGCTGCCTCTCCTAGGTCCTTCATAGAAAAACTATTTTTCAATGATGCCTTAATGGATTCCAGCATAAGAATGTCATTCCCAATCAATAATACGTCATTACATATAAGATTAGAATTACAAGTGCGCTCCAACGAACCTTCATGTAGACACAAAGTTCTTATTTCTTGACAAAACCAAATCTTTTGATCTCCTCATCAAAACATATATTCCAACTCCGAGATGCTTACTTCAACCCATAAATGGATTTCCAAAGTTTGCACACTTTACTAGCATTCTTTGGATCGATAAAACCTTCAGACTGTGTCATGTACACATTTTCATCTAGGTTTCCATTAAGAAAAGCCGTTTTGACATCCATTTGCCATATCCCATAGTCGAAATATGCAGCAATAGCTAGAATGATCTCGTATAGATTGAAGCATCGCTACCGGTGAGAAAGTCTTATCGTAGTCAACCCCTTGAACTTGTCAAAACCCTTTTGCGACTAGTCGAGCTTTATGAATATGAATATTTCCATCCATGTCAATCCTTTTCTTATAGATCCATTTACACTCAATGGTTTTAACACCATCAAGTGGATCGACTAAGTTCCAAACCTAATTGTCTCTTATGGAATCTATCTCGGATTTCATGGCTCCAAACCATTTCTTAGACTCTGGGTCCATCATTATTCAATAATAATACGTCATACCCATACCTTATAGGCAACTAACGTGGCCTTTTAGATCTACGTGGGACTGATGCCACATCTACAAGTTCAACAACATTTTGTTCTTCCTGTAGAGATTTAGTAGGATTTGAAACACTTTATGATGTTTCCCGAATTTCTTCGAGTTGCACCTTTCTCCCACTGACTCCTTTTGAAAAAACTCTTTCTCCAAAAAGACACCATTTCGAGCAACAAAAACTTTGTCCTCTTTTCGGTTGTAGAAGTAATATCCTTTGGTTTCCCTGGGATATCCTATAAAGAAGGATTTATCTGACTTAGGTGTGAGTTGTTAGACGTCAAACATTTGACATAGACATCGCATCCCCAAATCTTTAGAAAAGACAAACTAGGACTTTTCCCAGCCCATATCTCATGTTGTGTCTTATCTACTTACGATTTAGATGGTACCTTATTTAAAGTGAAAGCGGCAGTTTCTAGAGCGTAACCCCAAAAAGATAATGGCAGATCCGATTGGCTCATCATCGATCGAACCATCTCCAACAATGTCCGATTACGCCGCTCGGACACCCCATTCTATTCTAGAGTGCCCGGTGGTGTAAGCTGTAGAACAATTCCACATTGCTTCAAATGATCACCAAATTCATGGCTCAAAAATTCACCTCCACGATCAGATCGTAAAGACTTGATTGTCTTACCAAGTTGATTCTTTACCTCACTCTGGAACTCCTTGAACTTTTCAAAGGATTCTGACTTGTGCCTCATTAAATAGATATATCCATATCTACTATAGTCATCGGTGAAAGTAATGAAGTACTGAAAACCACCTCTAGCTGTCGTGCTCATTGGTCCACACACATCAGTACGTATGAGTGCTAGCAAGTCGGACGCCCTCTCATTCCTTCCAGTGAAAGGTGTCTTGGTCACTTTTGTAAGTAAACAAAATTCACATGTTTCAAATGATTCCAAATCAAATGAGTTTAGAATTCCGTCATCATGGAGCTTCTTCATGCGTTTCTCACTTATGTGACCCAAATGATAATGCCAAATAAAAGTGGAATTCATATTATTAGGCTGAGGTCTCTTCGCATTAATATTATAGACATGTGCATCATCAAGATTTAAAATAAATAACCCATTCAAAACAAGTGCATAGCCATAAAACACTTCATTCAAAAATATAGAACAACCATTGTTCTTAATAATGAATTTATAACCCTTTGCCATCAAGCATGATGCAAAGATAATGTTTCTACTTATAGCTGGAACGTAATTACAATTATTTAATTCCATAATAAATCCTGACGGCAAGAGTAATGGCAAAGTCTCGACGACTAATGCAGCAACCCTTGCTTTATTCCCGACGCGAAGATCCATATCGCCTCTTGCAACTCTCCTACTCCTTATTGTATGCATCGAATTGCAAATATGAGCAACCGATCCGGTATCAAATACCCAATAGTTAACAAAAGAATCAATAAGAAAAACATCTATAACATTAATACCTGAAGTGAAAGGTTTAGTCCCACCAATTTTTTTTTCAAATCAGCCAAGTATTTCTTGCAGTTCCTCTTCCAATGGCCTGGCTCTTTGCAATAAAAGCATTCATTCTCTTGAGTCGGGCCAGACTTAGTCTTGGGCTTAGGCTTGTTAATTTGGATCTTATCTGTAGCTTCAGCCTTGCACTTTCCTTTGACCCTAGTCCTAGCCTTTTTCTTGAAGCTTATACTCTTTTGCACCATCATCACATGACTATTGCTTTTCTTAATGTTGTCCTCTGCAGTCTTGAGCATCATATGCAGTTCGGTGAGATTCTTGTCTAAACTATTCATATGGAAGTTCAGAATGAACGGCCCCATAGCTTGCAGGAAGCGAAGTAAGATTCAAATCAGTAGCCAACTCTTGGCTAAATGGAAAACCAAGTTTTTCCAAGCCCTGTGTGTAACCAACCATTTTGATCACATGTGGGCTCACCGAACTACCCTCAGCTAGCTTGCACCCAAACAATTTCTTTGAGATCTAATATCTCTTAGTTCTTACTTGTGTCTCAAACATGCCTTTGAGCATCACGTTCATATCGTAGGCCTCTATGTTCTCAAACTGCTTCTGAAGGTCTTTGTTCATAGTAGCAAACATGAGACAGCTAACATCAAGGGACTCATCACATGCCTTTTTATAGGCGTTTTTAAGAGCCACAGCAACATTTTCAGCAGGCACCTCTGGAATTGGTTCCTCTAGAACATGCTCCTTTTTATCTTGTGATGAGGGCATCCCTAACACTGATACATCTTTCCCTATTGGTGGTCACGCACATACTGAGATGGACGCCATAAGTGAAGCTATAAATAATACAAGTGCAGAAGCGCCTGTTGGTCCACTGACTAGAGCAAGAGCTAAACTTTTAAATCAACAGGTGCTTTTGTTTCTTAATGAATCTTCTATTTTCATTGATGAGAATTGGGTACTACCTCATATAAATGTTTTGTACATTCTCAGGTTTGAACATTGTGAAGCCTTTGGAACCGAGAGGGAGGAGAGGGAGGCCGGAGCCAAAGCAATGGAGGAGAAGCTCACGTGGGTCAACCAAGAGGAGAAAGGCCCAAGAATTCAAGCCCAATTCGGATCCTCCACAAGCCCAACCGAAATTCATCTCGGAATCAACTCAGAATTCAATTCGGATTCGGTTCGGGACAGCCCAACAGGGCTGTAATAAAAAGGCCATAACTTTTGCATACGGAGTCCGATTGGGGTGTTCTTGGACTTGTTTGAAAGCTTATTCCAAGGCCCACACAATGGGTATGGCCCCAACTTCAGAAATCGTACGGTCTCTTTGCTATAACCGAAACAATGTGACGGATTTAAGTTAGGTTTTCCTTTTTGTGTGTTTTTTTGGGTCTTAGCCGAATTAGAGTTTGATTCGGCGTGTGTAGCCGGACCTAGGCCGTGCGTGAGTCGTGGAGGGCGCCTTAAGTACCCTTGCCCCTCCTTTGTATCCATTAGACCAGTTTATGCATAAGATTGAAACATAGCTATTGCTTGTTCTTTCGACACCAGAGTTCATGCGAGGACTTTGAGAGAGGACTAGGCGATCCATTGTTTTGTTCTGCACTTCAGGGTCAAGCCGTCGTTCCATTGGGAATTGGGGACTTGGCGTTCGTCGTTCGTGGTCTCGCGACGAACAGTTACCCGGTGTGTTTTGGGCGTTTTCCGAAGAGTTGAGGTTTCATGCATTGGCGCGAGTGTTCAGCTAGCGACTTCGTCTATTTCGAATCAACTATCCACGGTTCCTCACTGAGAAGATCAGGCCTCCCCCGTATCATGAACTATATGGTGCGTGTGACGTTTTCTGTTGGGAAGTACACCGACACTGTGGACTGCGATGTAGTGCCTATGACGGTGTGTCACTTGCTCTTGGGACGGCCATGGCAATATGACCGTTCTGCTGTTCACGATGGGATGGGCGTACAAATCGCTACACATTTCGATGGAACAATATGGATATCATCTTGAAGCCGCTTACACCGCAACAGATTGTGAATTCTTCAATGTAGAAAATTGAGATGCACGTTGAGACTACCAAAGAGCGAGAGAAGAATTTAGTGATGTTAGCCACCAAATCGAGATGAGAGAATTCAGCGAAGATCCCAATTTGGTGCACTTTGTCTTGTTGTACAAAGGCGCCTTGCTTTCGACTAACGACTTGTCTTCTCTTCCTAGTGGTGTTGCTTGTGTTTTGGGACTTCAACGACGTCTTTCCGGTGAGGTACGGTGGGCTACCACCAATCCGTGGGATAGAACATAAGATCGACTTGATTCCAGGAGCGTCATTGCCAGAACGACCACCATACCGCACCAATCCAGGAAACAAAGGAAATACTGAAACAAGTACAAGAGCTTCTCTCCAAAGGGTATGTACGTGAAAGCTTAAGCCCTTGTCTTTGTTCTGTTATTTTAGTTCCTAAGAAAGATGGTTCATGGCGTATGTCGTAGATTATCGAGCGATTAATAATATCACAATTCGATATCGTCATCCTATACCTCGCTTAGATGATATGCTAGACGAATTGAGTGGTGCTGTTATTTTCTCCAAGATAGATTTGTGCAGTGGTTACCATGAAATTAGGATGCATGAAGGGGATGAGTGGAAAACAGCATTTAAAACAAAATTTGGGTTGTATGAGTGGTACTTTCATGCGCTTAATGAATCATATTATAAGGCATTTGATTGGTAAATTTGTGGTTGTGTACTTTGATGATATTCGATTCTGATCATGATGAATCGAACACATAGACCATCTTAGACAAGTTCTGCAAGTTTTGCGTGAGGCTAGGTTATTTGGGAACCTAAGAAGTGCACTTTTTGCAAAGATCGTGTCATCTTTTTGGGCTATCTTGTTTTTGCACAGGGAGTTGAAGTAGATGAGTCTAAAATTTAAGCGATTAAAAATTGGCCAACTCTTGTGAGCGTAAGTCGATTAGAAGCTTTCATGGTCTCATTGGTTTTTATCGGCGCTTTGTGAAGGATTTTAGCACCGTCGCGCGCCTTTGAATGAACTTACTAAAAGGGTGTTGAATTTGTGTGGGGTAGCGCAAGACAATGCTTTTGCTGAACTTAAGCGCTTGAGTGAAGCACCGTTGCTTGTTTTACTCGATTTCACTAAATTTTTGAAATTGAGTGTGATGCTAGTGGATTGGGTATTGGCGGTGTTTTAATGCAAGAGGGTAGACCGGTAGCTTATTTTAGTGAGAAACTGAATGGTGCTCAATTGAATTATCCGGTCTATGACAAAGAGCTTTATGCGTTAGTGCGCGCGTTAGAAACTTGGCAACACTATTTATGGCCTAAAGAGTTTATTATTCATTCTGATCATGAGGCATTGAAGTATTTAAAAGGCCAAACAAATCTGAACTGTTGACATGCCAAATGGGTCGAATTCATTTAGTCGTTTCCTTACATTGTGAAATACAAGAAGGGAAAGGAAAATGTGGTAGCAGATGCTCTTTCTAGGAAAAGTGTGCTTTTAACTCAATTAGGAGTGCAAGTTCCTGGTTTAGAGAGTTTGCGTGATTTATATGCTCATGACCATGATTTTTCCGTTCCTTACGCACATTGCAAAGAGGGAAAAGGCTGGGATAAATTTCACATCCATGATGGGTTTTTGTTTCGCACTAACAAATTATGCGTTCCAGAATCCTCCGTGCGTTTGTTATTACTGCAGGAATCACATGCAGGTGGATTGATGGGACATTTTGGACGTGAGAAGACATTTTCTATACTGAGCGATCACTTTTATTGGCCTAAGATGAGGCGAGATGTGGAGAGGTATGTGCAGCGATGCATTACTTGCCACAAAGCGAAATCGAAGTTGAATCCACACGGTTTGTATACCCCTCTACCTGTTCCCGGTGCACCATGGGAGGATATTAGTATGGATTTTGTTTTAGGACTGCCTAGGACTAAGAGGGGGAGCGATTCTGTTTTTGTCGTTGTGGATCGTTTTTCGAAGATGGCACACTTTATTCCGTGCCACAAGAGCGACGATGCGTCGCATATTGCTAACTTGTTTTTCAGGGAGATTGTGAGGCTACATGGCGTGCCACGTACTATTGTGTCAGATCGCGACATGAAGTTCATGAGCTACTTCTGGAAGACGCTTTGGGGTAAACTGGGGACGAAGTTGTTATTCAGCACAACTTGTCATTCCAAACTGATGGTCAAACGGAGGTGGTGAACCGCACACTTTCGATGCTACTCCGGACTATGATCAAGAAGAACCTGCGCGAGTGAGAGGATTGTTTGCCGCACGTGGAATTCGCTTATAATCGGGCCGTGCACTCCACTACGTAGTTGTGTCCTTTTTAGGTGGTGTATAGCTTCAAACCCTTTACGCCGCTTGATTTGCTGCCACTTCCAAGTCAGCACCGTGTTCATATGGAGGCGTCCAAGCGAGCTGAATATGTGAAGAAATTGCATCTAAAAACAAAATAAGAGATAGAGCGCAAGGTCAAGTCCTATCTTTGAGAAGAAGGCGAACAAAAAGAGGAAGAAGATGATTTTTCAACTAGGTGATTTGGTTTGCGTACACTATCGCAAGGATCGTTTTCGAACGCCGAAGTCCAAATTGCCGCGCGAGGTGATGGACCTTTCAAGGTGCTTGCGAAGATCAATGACAATGCCTACAAGATAGAGCTTTCGGCGATGACTATGGTGTGAGCTCTACGTTCAATGTGCCGATTTATCACCTTTCTTTGGTGGTGATGATCCAGCGTCGGGCAACGCCTTTTCAAGAGGGGGAGGATGATACTTTTGGAGGTCAGTCAAACCAATTTGAAAATTGGTCAAACCCTAGTCCAGCACCTTGCTGAATTTCTAGAGGAAAATGTGCAGCACCAACAACTAAGTTAGCAAGCTCTTGTAAAATTTCAGAATTTTTTGGAGTTGATTTGCTGCCTCCAATAAATCCTCAAAGTCTAGCTCAATTCAAAAACCCTAAAACTAAACTCTGGTCTAAGCCAGACTTGCGCTCGAGTCCAACCAGGTTCGAGTCAAACCAAGCCACCTCGGTTCTGAGCTGTTGGATTAAGATCCAACGCTCACGACCTCCCCTTGTGGTTTGAACCTCCGGAGGTCTTGTGCATTTTGAGCCGTCCGATTCTAATCAAAGCGCTCACGACCACCCTAGACTTTCTCTGGTCTTCTTCTTCCTCGCGTCGTGCGCGTTAACAATGCGCGGCGTAGTCCTGTCATGTCTTGCTCCCTCGTCAACGCCTACTTGTCGAGACAGTAGCTGCACGTCAGTGCTTTCGGCCAAAGCCGTGTCTCGCGCTGCTCCCGCCGTTCCCAGCTCTATCGCGGTTTTGAGTTCGCCGTATCTCACCGCGGGAGGCGCCCTTTTCTTTGTGCCATGCTCATTAGTTTCAAAAAGCCTCCGAGCTCCTCCCTAGTCCCCTTCCACACCCCCAGTCACCCCCCTGCTCACTCTCTGTGTGTTGAACACAAACCACCGTGAGCACTTTGTCTTCCGCCATTATCGGCCGCGTAAGCTCTTCGTGATCGACAGGGTTCTCGGGGTCTTTCACCTGTCCTCCTTACCTCCACTTGAGCTTGTCATCACCTGGGTGCCATTCCCTAACTTGATTTTGGATTGTCTCCACAGGGGCGATCTGATTTCGAGTTTTGGAGGTTTGCGGCCGTAAGTGCTCCCCTTCATCCCCATCTCCGGTAAGGGCTCCTCCGCTCAATCCCTTGGTCCCAGACCACCTATGGGTTATCGCGGCGCTATCCTTACCATTCTTTTTACTTGTATTTGCTCAGAGCACCTTGTCATCATCATCTTCTCCAGCTCCGGTGAACTGCTCCGCCGCCTGGTCTCCTCCGACTTCCCTCGGTCCCCTTCTGTACCCTGGTAAGTCCACTTTAGCCTCCTAGAGCTCGTAGCACACCCTTTTTCGCGTTTTCGGTTTTTACTGAAAACACTCCTCCGCCCTTCTCCGGCTCGCCGGCGATTTAGGCCTGCTCCGCTGTCGAGGGTGCTACCATTAGGTTCGCAATATTATTGCACATGTTTTGGTACCTTCGTTGCGCGTCGCCATGGTCGTGGTCATCGGCGACGTGCCGGCGAGCAAATCGCGGTGGTCGGTACCTTGTCGTATTTTTGTCAAGTCTTAAGACCTTCTTGAGTTCATCCTAGCCGTCCATGATCTCTTGAGGTTAGCTCTCAACCATTAGATCCTTTTTGGGTGCACTCTGGTTGCCGGGACATCCTTGGGTGCATCTAGCCGTTTTGGATCACCTTGATCTAAATCCTAGCCGTAGAGTCTTTTTGGGTAAAAACTCTAAGTCGCGGGACCTCCTAGAGTTAATCTCGGTAGTTAAAGACCTCTCGTGGATCGGCTCTTAGCCAGTAGGATGCAGTTACGTGAAAAGTCTTAAGCGCTAGGACCTCCCCTGGTTAGATCCTAGCCGTTCAAGACCTCTTTAAATTCAATTTGAACCGTTAGGACCACTCCTGCGCAAAAAGACCTCCTCGCAGTCATTTTTGTAAAAACCACCCTCGGGACCTTCCTTGGGGTCCTCTTTGCAAAAAGACCACCCCTGGTCCTTGTAAAGAGAACCTCAGGACCTCCTTCGCTTGATCTGGACCGTTCAGGACCTCCCTATGGTAATCTGAGCCGTCCAGATCTCCTTTCGTTAAAACCTTGTCGCCTAGGACCTCCTCGTGTAAATCTTGACCGTTGAAGACCTACCCCGTAAGATGTTAACCGTCCCAGACCTCCCTCCGTAGATCCTTAACCTTAGGACCTCCCCATCATCTCTGGACCGTTAGATCTTGATCTAACGGGCCAGGCCTCCTCGGTGCATTTAGAGTTCTAAGTGCGGTCTTTTTCGCCGTCGATCTCTAGCTGGTGGTCTAGATCTCATTTGGCGTTCGGACCACCCGAGTGTCCCATCGTGTGCCGCCGTCAATTTCCTTTCAACGGTCTAGATCATTTGGGACGTTCGGGTCACCTGAACGCCCCATTCATTTTGACCGTTGGATCTAATCCAACAGTGGCCTCACGTGAGTGCGCGTGCGTGACTGTGTTTCATGCGCGTGGGCCGTTGGATCCCGAATCAAAGGCCCACAACGTTCCATGTCATTTCTTTTTGAGTAGATTTTGTTTAATTCTCGCAAGTCTTTACTTGACAACTCTCATAACTAATTTGTTTAAATCCTTTTTAGATGTTTCCAACTAGGATAAATTCATATTTAACTAGAGTTTAATCTAAAAATGTATATAGACATTGTTCTGCGCCAAAAAATTTTATAAACAATATTAACTTGATTTTAGCTATTACTGAATATTCCAGAAATTAATGTGACCTTGTAAAATGCATAACTTTTTATGTATAACTCTAAACTGAGCAAACTCAAGCTTGTAAAATTCCTTTGTTAGCATAGTTTAATATGAAATAGGTTTTGCTCGTGTTTATAACTTAGAAAAATCATAAGTAAATCATTTTCACTCCAATTTGAGTAAACTCAACTTTGCTGTTCTTAAGATGCCATTATCTACCTATCATAAAAATTTCAGACTCTAGATCATTTTGGAAATTTATGCCATGAACAGTACCAGTAATTAATTTAGTCGAATTTGTAGGCTGAGAGAAATTGTTTTAGCTATAACTTTTTCATACTTAATCTAAATGACTTGATTCTTGTTCCTAAATTTGTCTAAAATCATGTTCTTGCTGCTGTCCAAATTTTTTAAGATTTGGATACCATTTGATATTGAGTTTCTTTTGGTGTTCTTCGTTCTTATTGGTTTTATCGCCTTTTCGCGATAGGTTCCGAAGAGACTATTGATCTTGAATCTTATCCACAGCAGCCAGACTCTGCCCTCCAGGAAGGCAAGCATATGTAGCATCATTTGATCATGTTGTTCCTATTATTTTCATATTCTAATATGTTGTTTGCAAATTCTACGTATGCATTGCTATATTGTTTTAAACTATTGTCGATTAGTTGACCTATTAGATGCATAATCTATAGGAAAATGCTTATCATCTACTACTAAGCCTAGGACTATCTTGCTGTGATTTTGGGTTCGTTGGATGAGCCCTTGTCACTTAGTAGTACGAGTTAAAATGCTTAGTTATGCTTAGCTATCGGTAGAAATGGGCGGTTGTTGACTTAGTCGATGACTTTGATCACACAAATACTTATTATGACTCTATGTTCTGCTTGGTGCTATGTTCAAATTGTGAAAACTAAAAATGAAAACAAAATGATTTTATACTTGGGCATATTGGTATGTTGGTGTGATTTTGGGTGTGACTGGAATGGTGTCCGAGTCAACAAGGACCGAACATCTTGTTACACTAAACCAAGCATTCTTGCGTGCTAACCACACTATAGGGTATGTGACCTCTCTTAACAAAGTACTTTGGCGTATGTTGGCTATGAGTCGCAGGAGGGCGCGTGTGTGTGTTGTGGTAAAATGAGATGGTTGGTGTGTTGGGAGCATTGTAGTTGTCCAAAGAGCTTTACCCCGAGGGGTAGTTGTTTTTTTGGCTTTACAATGTAAGCGTATGGGTTTCTATCCATACGAACGACTCGTAGTTGATACACAATATTGGAAATGTCTCGTAGGACTTAGCCGTGCCGGTATACCTATGGAAGTGTGCTAATCTTGTGGCTTAAAGGTTGTCTGAAGTGTGGGTACATTGGTACACCCCTGCAGGGTTTTGATCTATTCGAATAGCCTCGTCCTAGGTTATGGACACGCTTGGGGAAGTCTTTCAAGAGTTAGACTATAACTTTTAATTAAAACTTGATGGGTGGTACGAATCGGGGATTCGTGCTATGTTGTGGTGGCTATTGGGTTAGTCACCTCTAGGTGGTTACTTGTTATTTATTATTACTCGCTGTTATTTCAATGATTAAAAACAGATTTTATCAATTGCCTTCAATCTATTACATTATTGCAAATGAAAATTGCTTTACGCGTCCAATTAACCATATAACCAACCTCCTTTGATTCAGCTTTCATGTAGCTATGTATAGGCTTGTTACTCGTAAGTCTTGCGAGTACATTATTGTACTCATCTGCATTGCTTGTTGTGTGCAGAGAAAGAAGGTGAGCCCCAAGGGCCTCACTTCTATGAGTTGTGCTGTGGCAGTGTTTGGGACGACTAGCTTGGCGGCCCGGTCGGTTGCCTTGTGGGTTATGGCTAACCGGTCGACTTTTGGTTAAAGCCATCTTATGACACCTTTTGCTTTCGCTGTTATTGATACTTGATATCATTTGGCCGGTCGACTCTTTTGTAATAACCTTATATTATGTATGTCGTTTGCTAGACTTGTTATATTGTGTTGTATGGACTTGACGCATGCTTTTGTAAAGATGTATGTGTGCTGCATTTCTGGGAAGCACATGTCCATCGAGGCACGGTGTATTTTGTTTGTGATGCTAGAGCCAATGGAAGGCTAAGTATTACAAGCTAAATAAACCGGGTCTCACATTTGGTCTTGGAAACCCTGCTTGTTGGACCTCGTAAGCTTTTCGTTTTGCCGTATTTGGTCTCCGGCGGTCATCTCCGGCTAGCCACCGATAGGTTGTGTTTGAGATATAGTTTTTGACACCTTTAGGTTCCCCTCGATATTTAGAGCCCATCCATGCCCTTGGTTCCCGCCGACGTGGCCCCCTTTGCCGGCGGTGAGCTAAAACCCAAACTCATGTTTTTGTCACACCTTACTCGGACAAGTCCTGTAGCCTGATGATTAGCATTTATGTTGTCCTAGAGCCCAATCATTAGTGTTAAGTGCTGTTCTTATCGGCAGATCATGTGCGTCGTTAAGTCTCTAGACCTTTTAGGTTAAACCCTGGCCGTTAAAGACCTGCTTAGATCTAATCTGGGCCATTAGGATCATTCTTGGTGTTTCCGGAAAAGACCTCCCTTAGTCGTTTTGCAAAAACCACCCCTGGACCACCCTCGGGGTCCTCTTTGCAAAAGACCACCCCTTGGTCTTTTCTAAAGAAAACCTCAGGACCTCCCCTTCCCGGAAGTCTTAACCCTCAAGACCACCCTGGGTAAATCTTGACCGTTGAGACCTCTCTAGCCTAGATCTAAGCCGCCCAAGACCTCCTCACTAGTTTAGCTTATCACCTAGGACCTCTCTCGGTCGCATCTTAGCCGTTCAGGACCTCCCCGTAGAGATCTTGACCGTCTAGGACCTCCCTCCGCTAAATCCTTAGCTTTAGGACCTCCTCTCAGCTCTGGGCCATTAGATCTAGGATCTAATGGCCTAGACCTCCTCAGCATGTTTGGTGTTTTAGCGCGTTAAGTCCCCTCTCATCGTTCATTTTGAGATCTGTGGTTCAGATCTCATTGAACCTTCGGACCACCCGAGTGTCCCAATCGTTGTGGCCCATTTTCAACGATCAAGATCGGTTGGGCCGTTCGGGTTACCCGAACGTCCCATTCATTTTGACCGTTGGATCTAAATCCATCGGTGGAGATCTTGGCAGTTAAGACCTCCTCAGAAAATCTTAACTGCCAGGATCTCCCCTCTTTCAGATCTCACCGTTCAGACCTCATCTATTAGATCTCCAACCTACGGACCTCCCTGTTAGATCTGAACCATCAAGTCTTGATCTAACGGTTAAGACCTTCCCTAGGCGCGTTGAGGTCTTTTCACATAGGTGCTCGTGCGGGATCTCGCGCCCGTGCTCGTGAGGCGTGCGATTTCAGATCAACGGCCCATGACCTCCCCAGTTTGAGTTGGTTTTCAAGTTTAAGTCCCGAAAGCTTTTTATTTGCATATTGTTAACTATTTTGAACTTCAAAAATGCATATCTTTTTCTCTGTAACTCCAAATTTAACAAACTAAAGTTCAGTAGGTTTATCTGTTAGAATACTTTCACTTAGCACAGGTTTTAATGTAGTCTTTAACTCTGAAATTAATCATGCCCTAGGTTTATAACTTAGAAAAATCATAATAAATTCAATTTAACTCCAAATGCAGTAAACTCAATTTTGCTAACCTTATGATACCAGTATCTACCTACCATAAAAATTTCAAGTTCCAGATCTTTCTAAAAATTTATACCATGAACAGTGATAGACAGTAATTAATTTTGAATTTTCTAACATACTGAAATTGATTTAGCTATAACTTTTGCATCCTTAATCCAAATTAAATGGTTCTTGTTGCTAAATTTGTCTAAAATCATGCTCTACCTGTTGTATAAATTTCACAGCTTTTGGATAAATTTGGCTTTTGAGTTTCTTTCGGTGTTCTTCGTTCTTATTTGGATTTGTTTGCCTTTTCGATAGGATCCGACGATTGTGTTGAGTTGGAGAGTGACCCTCTGCAGCAACCAAGCGAACCACAGCAAGGCAAGCAGTGTAACATAATTTTTTCATATTGCTCCTATTACTTTTAAAAGTCTAATATCTTAATTGCAAAAACTAAGTATGCATTCTTCTTGTGTCAAAGTTAGTTTCTGTCGATTCTAGGTAGCTAAACCTATTGCATTGTTGCCTTGAAATTGTTCACCCCTGCCACTGTCATAGGTTATTATCCTCACTGGTGAACTAGAGCCCGGTGAATGATTTATGGTCTTTTATTTATCTTTACGATATGATGCTTAGCAATGCTTAGATGCCGATAGAATTGGGCGGTTATCGACCTAGTCGACTGATGAGGGCATCCCTAACACTTATACATCTTTCCCTATTGGTGGTCATACACATACTGAGGTGGACGCCATACGTGACGCTACAAATAATTCAAGTATGTGTATGCATATTGGTCCTTTGACGAGCAAGAGCTAAACTTCTAAATCAACAGTGCTTTTGTTTCTTAATGAATCTTCTATTGTCATTGATGAGAATTGGGTATTACCTCATGCAAATGTTTTGTGCATTCTCAGGTTTGAACATTGTGAAGCCTTTGGAACCAAGAGGGAGGCCGGAGTCAAAGCAACGGAGGAGAAGCTCACGTGGGTCAACCAAGGAGAAAAGCCCAAGAATTCAAGCCCAATTCGGATCTTCCACAAGTGCAACCGAAATTCATCTCGGAATCAACTCGAATTCAATTCGGATTCGGTTGGGACAGCCCAACAGGGCTGTAATAAAAGGCCATAACTTTTGCATACGGAGTCCGATTGGGGTGTTCTTGGACTTGTTTGAAAGATTATTCCAAGGCCCACACAATGGTTTTGTCCCCAGCTTCAGAAGACTTACGGTCGCGTCTCTATGGCGAAACAATGTGACGGACTTAAGTTAGGTTTTCCTTTTGTGTGTTTTAGGTCTTAACCGAGTTAGAGTTTGATTCGGCATGTGTGGCGGCCCTAGGGCGTGCGTGAGTCGTGGAGGGCGCCTTAAATACCCTTGCCCCTCCTTTGTATCCTTTAGACCAGTTTATTCATAAGATTGAAACATAGCTATTGCTTATTCTTTCGACCCCGAGTTCATGCGAGGACTTTCGAGAGAGGACTAGGCGATCAATTGTTCGCTCGCAATTCAAGGTCAAGCGTCGTTCCATTGGGAATCGGGACTTGGCGTTCGTTGTTCGTGGTCTCGCGACGAACAACTACCGGTGTGTTGTGGCGTATTCCGAAGAGTTGAGGTTTCGTGCATTGCACGAGTGTTCACCTAGCGACATCGTCTACTTCGCATCAACTATCCACGGTTTCTCCTTGAGAAGATCGGGCTCCCGTATCATGTGGTATCGATTCTAGGTTTACTCGGTGAGAACTTCTTTACCCGTAGTTAGATTCGTTTTCTTTCCTATCGCATACAATAAACCAAAATTGCGATTACCAAAACCGTAGTTTAATCATTATTTCTTGTGCGTTTAGTTAAGTTTTCATCCATTAGAGTTTTGTTTTAGTGCTGATCCTTGTGTTTCCATTGCGTAGCTTAATCTTTATCAAAAAAATTTGCTGATTGAACTCCTCAATTAGCACCTAAAAACCATCATCCGATCTGTCAGTGCGCTATCTTGCAAAGACAATCCGAGACGGTGTTGTTTCCTATCCGAACTCATTGGTGGGACTAGAGTCCTAATCAACCTCTAGCTCAAACACAATCCGAGTCCAATTGCTCCATCTTGTGTTTCGCCACTACATCATGTGGCCTACAACCACATTTGGTGTCCTTTATATCCTTTCATCTTGAGACTAGCTATTGATATTGCACCTAGGGCTGCGAATTCAAGTTGATTACACGTTCTTTGTTTTGTGAGGTTGCGCAGTTCCACGGGAGCAACGCAGAGGAAAAAGAAGGAAAAGGCGCGCGATATAGAAAGAGCGCGGCATAATAATAATAATAATAATAATAAACGCTAACTTTTGCATCGACCTCCGATTGGAGCGTTTCTTGATCCGTCTGGAAATCGGGGTTTTACATCCGCGTAAGCCACTGTGCACTGCGTAATGCGGAAAACTTCGACCCCAAAAAGGTCGTTTAGGGCCTCAAAGCGGGCCGCAAACCGAGAAAATTCGATTTCTCGATTTCGCTCAAAATTGTGAGCCCTCTGCGGTGATTCTAAGGTACCCGTGGCGGCGACATCCCTTTTCGAGTTGATCCGCGCATACTTTTAGCTACTACTGATGCCGGGTCATCTTTTAGCTTGTGTTTTCAATTTTGATTGAGCAATCTTGTGCCCTAGTATATTCCTTTGCAATTGGCTAGCGTCTATCCCCGTATTTGGTGCAAAGCAGCTGGTTTCATCTCTTTCACCTTTCGCTAGCTCGATCCTTTGTTTGCATTAAGTCTCATTTATCCTTGCGTGTGCGTTCATACACGCCGCTTAAACCAGTTGGATCAGCACATAGGCAAAATACTCTAGCTTGGATCATTACTTAGCTTTACAATACCTTGAATATCAGATTGCATAGGATATACACATACCGTCCAAGCTCCACCTACACCCGTTTGTGTACTCCCTTGCTCTTGGTTACGCTCCTACATTCTGGGTTAAGGTCGTTATTTGTCTGGCTGTCGTTTTGCCGCCTTGATTCACTTTGGGCGGTAAGCTTGTCTTGTTTTCGGGCGGTGAGTTGCGGCGTAGTAGCGAGCTTTTGTTTTACTAACCCGGATATAACCTCGTTTCTTGTTTGTGAGTTGTTGCTATGTCAGTCACGAGGAGGATCCACCTAATCCGGAGGGCGTTGCGATTCGTGGGCCAGTACACTCGGTTGCGCGAGATGCTACAAAAACAACTTCAAGATGGTGACAATGGCGTGCGCGATGAACTCGGGAAGTTGGTCGACTGAACACCTCGGGAGGAGGTCACACAGTGCGTCACGGCCATCAACACAATAACTTCACGAGCTACGCGCCATGTTAGCTCAACACAATCACGGGGGTGCATGGTGATGACGACAGTGTGCACGCCCTCGTGCCGTTTTACAATGAGACCGAGGATGAGCGTGCTATTCGTGTGGATGAGGAGCGCGGCGGCGGGCGCGTCGCATGGCGGTGCCGCCAGCGTCGGGATGGCGGCCGCGCACGCCTCGAGCACATGGGCGTGGCGAGGCAATAGCGGCCGGTGGGGCGCACCACGTGTGTCCACGGAGGAGGTGTGCATCGTGCACCTCGTAGCATGGCCGATGAGGCCGAGCAATGGGATGACGATTTCCCCGTCGGCATTGCGATGACCGCAGCGCCACCATCGCAACATTGTGCAATGCGTCGACACGACGGCGCCGACGATTTTGTCGCTAAGCCCAAATTTACTCTTCCTATATTTTCGTGTGGTACGGATGTGGAGCAATACCTCACTTGGGAGTGAAGGTGGATAAGTTGTTTCGAATGAACAACTATTCCAATGAGAAGAAGTCATTACTTGCTTCCAATGGCTTGGATGATTATACTACACATTGGTGGGAGCGATTCATTCGTAGCGCATGGGCGCCATGAGTTGCCGATTATCACCGGGAGCAGATGAAGCGACATTTGCGGGCACGCTTTGTACCTCGCCACAAGCGCTCACTATTTGAGAAGTTGCATGATGTCGAACAAGGTATGAGGTCAATTGATGAATATCATAAGGAGATGGAAACTATCATGATACATGCGGATGTCCGCGAGAATGAAGAACAGACCATGGCGAGATTTCTAGTCGGCATGAATCATGTCGTCAAGCGCATTGTCAATCACCATCCCTATAATGATATGATTGAGTTCTTTGCACCAAGCACGCTAAGCCGGCGACAAGTGATCAAAGATGCACGTTCGCTGCCTGTTCACGCCCTTGCCCGATCAAGGACAGCCATATAACAACGGCCACCAAACAAGAGCACTCGCCCGAAGCAATTCGGCAATCGCAGATTCGCAAGTAAGAAGCGGAGAGTACACGGCACGGTCGTCGACTGCGGCGCCTGGCCGCTAGTCGCGACCTCGTCTATGGGGTCAACGGGGCGTTCACGTGACATCATTTGCCACAAGTGCAAGGGTGTTGGCCATTTTGGAGGGATGCCCAAATGTCGAACTATGCTTATCACCGAGGATGGCGGTTATGTTTCAGCTAGTGATGACGAGTCGCCTGATGCGCAACCAGTCTTGCACACTGATGACATAGAACAATGTGAGTGCGATCCTAAGTTTCCTAACACTGAGCAGTATTCCATTGTTTGCACGCCCAAGGTGCTTAGTGTGATGCCATCGCCGTCACTCGAATAGCGATGCAATTTGTTTCGGACTTGGCGAAGCTTGATAAGGGTAAGGTCCAAAGTGATCATTGATGGCGGAAGTTGTCACAATTTGGCTAGCAAGGATATGTGTCATAAGTTGGGTTTGAAGTACTTGCCGCATCCACGTCCTTATCATGTGCAATGGTTGGCGACAAAGAGGAAGTGAAGGTGAACTATATGGTGCGAGTGACATTTTCTATTGGGAAGTACACAGACATCGTGGATGCGATGTTGTGCCTATGACGGTGTGTCACTTGCTCTTGGGACGGCCATGGCAATATGATCGTTCTGCTGTTCACGATGGGCGTACAAATCGCTACACATTTGATGGAATAATATGGATATCATCTTGAAGCTCCTTACACCGCAATGCATTGTGAATTCTTCAATGCGAGTAAAATTGAGATGCACGTTGAGACGCCAAAGAGCGAGAGAAGAATTTAGTAATGTTAGCCACCAAATCGAAATGAGAGAATTCAGCGAAGATCCCAATTTGGTGCACTTTGTACTATTGTACATGATACGGGGGAGGCCCGATCTTCTCAGTGAGAAACCGTGGATAGTTGATGCGAAGTAGACGATGTCGCTAGTTGAACACTCGCGCCAATGCCACGAACCTCAACTCTTGAATCGCCCACAACACACCGGGTAGTTGTTAGTGCGAGACCACGAGCAGCGAGCGCCAAGTCGATTCCCGGTGGAGCAGCGGCTTGACCTTGAATTGCAGAGCGAACAATTGGATCGCCTAGTCCTCTCTCAAAGTCCTCGCATGAACTCGGGTCGAAAGAACAAGCAATAGCTATGTTTCAATCTTATGAATAAACTGGTCTAATGGATACAAGGGAGGGCAAGGGTATTTAAGGCGCCCTCCACGACTCACGCCACGACGCCTAGGGCCGGCCACACATGCCGAATCAAACTCTAACGGCTAAGACCTAAAACACACAAAAAGGAAAACCTAACTTAAGTCCGTCACATTGTTTCGGCCATGGCGCGCGACCGTAAGTCTTCTGAAGCTGGGGCCAAAACCATTGTGTGGGCCATGGAATAAGCTTTCAAACAAGTCCAAGAACACCCCAATCGGACTCGTATGCAAAAGTTATGCCTTTTTATTACAGCCCTGTTGGGCTGTCCCGAACCAATCCGAATTGAATTCTGAGTTGATTCCGAGATGAATTTCGGTTGCACTTGTGGAAGATCAGGTGGGCTTGAATTCTTGGCTTTTTCTCCCCTTGGTTGACCACGTGAGCTTCTCCTCCATTGGTTTGACTCAGGCCTCCCTCTTGGTTCCAAAGGCTTCACAATGTTCAAACACGAGAATGCACAAAACATTTGCATGAGTAATACCCAATTCTCATCAATGACAATAGAAGATTCATTAAGAAACAAAAGCACTGTTGATTTAGAAGTTTAGCTCTTGCTCGTCGGTGGACCAATATGCATACATGCTTGAATTATTTGTAGGCGTCACGTATGGCGTCCACCTCGGTATGTGTATGACCACCAATAGGGAAAGATGTATAAGTGTTAGGGATGCCCTCATCATCCTCCCACTCTTGAAAAGGCGTCGTCCTCGGTGTTTGGATCATCACCACCAAAGAAAGGTGATAAATCGGCGACATTGAAAGTAGAGCTCACGCCATAGTCATCGCCCGGAAAGCTCTATCTTGTAGGCATTGTCGTTAATCTTCATAAGCACCTTGAAAGGTCCATCACCTCGTGGCAGCAATTTAGACTTGCGGCGTTACGGAAAACGATCCTTTGGTAGTGCACCCAAACCAAATCACGGTTGAAAAATCATCTTCTTCCGTTTCTTATTCGCCTTCTCGGCGCATAGGACTTGACCTTGCGCTCTATCTCCTCTTTTGTTTTGAGATGCAATTTCTTCACATATTCAGCTCGCTTGGATGCCTCCATATGAACACGGTGTTGACTT
>JAYEVH010000443.1:0-272456 GCA_036346255.1 Ampelocalamus luodianensis
TGTGTAAGAGTTGCGATGTAACATCCCAACATTAGGGTTTATATGTTTCAAATGTATAAAAAGTGGTCGATTTAAAACTTTTCTGCATCTCTTGGTCATGCCTCTTATTTGGATTCTAAACCGGTGTTGTTGATTGTAAAACCTAAAATATTATTTTATGAAAATACTAGTAAAAATAAACTTGAGATTTTATAAAGAAAATATAACACTTGAAAAACCCTAGAAAATTTATCCAAGGATCTACACTATAACCTAAGCTTCCACGAAAATTTTCGGATTTTATGAGTTGAATTGCTATATTTAAAGCTTATTCAAACTCTCAGCTTTTTACAAAATCAGAATATCTAAATCTTTGTCTTCTCCCGCGGGTGGACCCAACCCGTCAGGCTCATTGCTCCAGTGAGCCACCGCACCTTGATCCAACCGAACCAACTCGGGCAGACTCACCCTTCCAGCGACTAGTGGAGCCCACGGCGTGTTCTTCTTCCACGCGCCACCGCCAAGCGCCCGACATGACACGCCGCCGCCGCCATGCCAGCACCTCCGAGTGCTTCCCGGTTTTGCGCGCCGCTAGTTTTGCTCGCCTCTCGACCGCATCTCCGCGCGCATTAACTCCCGGCTCGCTCACCCTCTCGCTCAAGCCATCACTCGTCCGCCGTGCGTGGCGAACAATCGCGCCCATGCCGGCCTCTCACGAATGCTCCGCCCCTTAGATATAAAGGGCCACAGGAGCTCCTTGGGCATTTTCCCATCCTCGCCATTCCTCTCCTAGCCACCCTCCTCTCCTTCACCAAGCTGAGCAACGTAAGGCCCAGCTGCGTTCTCGTTCGTGGCACCACCTCTTCATCGCCGCGCAAGAGACCCCTTGATCCTCCAACTTCATCATATGCCACTGGTCACCATCGACTTTTCCCCTAACTTAATTTTATCTTCCCTCCACACGAACTCGATTTCACCGGTTCTTCCTCGCTCCAGTGAACGCCACTTCCACGGACCACCACCGCTTCTCCTACGGTGAGTTAAACCCCAATTGCTCACGTTGGAACCATCTCCTAGACCCACTTATGCTTCACCGACCACCCTTCTTTCTTCTAGTTGCTCGGTACCTCCTCCACGTGGGCGCCATCGCGCGCCCACCGCCCGACTCTGTAGGTCTTAATTTAAGACTAATCGTGATCTAATAGCATGAACCCTAGCTCTAGAACAAGAACACCTAGCTAAAACTTAGAGCGGAAGCGTGAATCCTTACCGAGCTTGAAGACGCCATGAATATGGTGATCGATGGTGTAGATGTGTCGTGGAGAGGCCGGAGGTGAAGAGGAGTCGATGCAGTGCGTCGGTGTCCGTAGAGGTGGTCGTGGACGAGGCCGGCGGTCCTAGGTCTTCGTTCACCTTAGCGCTCCGAAGATCGGGTTATGTGCGGGGTTTAGATGGGCAAGAACAACGTCGTGTCAAAGCCGCCAAGCCCCTTGAGTTCTTATGGCGCTAGGTGTCCGGACCGAACCAAAAGCGTTGGTCGCGCTCCGATCATGGCGCGATGGAAGACGAGTCTCCAGGAATCTTGGGGTTGTTAGCAGAGATCAACCTAACATTCTCCCTTTGATCGTAAAGCTAACATCATAAGTCCATCTCAATAAAATAGCATACCAAGATAATGCGTCGCATGGCCAATGAAGTGCCATACAACCATAGTAACTATAGTGTACTATCTTATCTTGAAATGAATATTCATTATACTTAATGGGAGTTGGTTTACTTTTAAGGTCCTTTTATCGAGAATCGAAGGCTTTCCAATAAACCCATCATGCAACATGATCACGAAAGATATTGGGTGGTAAGCCTTTAGTAAGCGGATCGCAAGCATTGACTTAGTACTAATATGGCGATCTTGATGGTTTGATCCTGGATTCTATCTTTCACAACATGATACTTAATGTCAATATGTTTGGCAGCACCACTTGACTTGTTGTTACTGCATAAAAAATGCGGGTTCATTATCACGATTATAAGGTGAGTGGTTGAAAATCTTCTACCACTCTAAGTCGGGATAAAGTTCTTAAGCCATACAACCTGCGGTGTGACCTCATAACATGCCACAAACTCAGCTTGCATCATTGAAGATGCGTGAGGTTTGTTTGGAGCTTTTCACGATAAGCTCCTCAGTGAGTGTGAAGATATAACTGCGTGGATTTCTTAGTATCAACACATCCGCAAAATCTGAATCTGAATAACCAACAACTTCAAGGTTATCGGAATTCTTATATGTGATAAATGATAATTCATGAAATTCTTAGTAAGCATATAAGCAAGAATTTCTTAACACCTTCGATGGTCGGTCTAGATTTGTTGATATCGCCAAGCATCCAGGTTACAAAAAGCTAAATCAGGCGCGTGCATACTTATAATACATAATACTTCCGAAGCATGCAGGGAACCGACTTCATCGTCGGTTTATTGGTTCCTTGGACATTGAAATGTCCCAAACTTATCGCCCTTAACAACGAAAGCGGCGAGCGGACATATGCATATTGTATTTCTTGATTACTCTGTCAATGTATGCTTGAAGATAAACCTAATATTCTTTTGGACCTATCTCGGTGAATCTGAATGCCAAGCATGAAGGCATCACAAGATCCTTCATATCAAAATTAGATGAAAGAAATCTCTTGGTCTCAAACAACATATCCTTATCAACTGTTTGCCAATAAAATATCATCCATAAAGCACTAAGATGGTGAATTTACTCCCCTTGACTTAACATATATCGATTATCAACTTCATTTTCCTTAAAACCAAAATTCCTTATTATCTTATCGAATTTGGTACCAACCCTTGCCTCGGCGCTTGTTTCAAGCCATAAATTGATTTCTTAAGTCGACATCCCAAATGCTCCTTGCCTTCCACAAGAAAACCCTAGGTTGAGCCATGTAAATATTTTCTTGCAAATCGCCATTAAGAATCCGTCTTAATATCCATCGATGCTGACTCTAAATCATAATGAGCTACAAGTGCCACTGCATGGTCTGAATGAATCTTTAGTTGAGACGGGAGAAAAGGTGTCATTATAATCAATCCCCTCTCTTTGTGAAGCCTTTTGCTACAAGCCTTGCTTTGAACCTTGATATTTCCTTAGAGTCATGCTTGGTTTTGTGACCCATTTACTGACCCTCTTGTTTTGACTCAGTCGAAATTTCTGTCCCATACATCATTAGTGCTCATAGACTTTAGTTCATCTTTCATGGCATCAAGCCACTTAGGAGAATGTTCACTCATCATGGCCTCCTTATAAGAGTAGGATCATCTACCTTCCCTATATCATTAATGTCCTCATTCATATATACAACATAATCATTTGGGATGGAGATCTTCTCTCCATTGATCTTCTAATAGGTTCATTAGCTATTCAGAGGCTATGAGGCTCATCATTAGGTGCAACATTAGGAATTTGAGTCCACAGTGGGTGCAACAACGATATTTTCTCTGGAGATCTACCAGAGCCTGAGAATAAAGGTCTGGGATGACGGTGAAGGAATATAAACCGCTTCTCCTCAAGATCTATTTTCACAGGCTCCGCTCCATTATCCTCTAAGAACACGCATGCCTTGTTTCTACAAACTTAGTTGTCCTATCGGGACCGTAAAAATACCCTTTAGATCTTCCGGGTTAATAAAATGACAACTTATTGTTTTAGGGTCTAATTTTCCAATATGTGGATTAAATATCTTAGCTTGACCGACAACCCCACACTCGTAAATATTTCATACTCGGTTTCTCCGATCCATAATTCATAAGGTGTTTTAGAGCGATTCTTGGGGACCCGATTAAGAATATGTGCAAAATTGTCTTTAGTGCTTCCATCCACAAACTAATTGGTAAACTAGGTGACTAAGCATGCTTACCATATCCATAAGTGTCACGTTTGTGTCTCTCGGCTAGTCCATTCTTTGAGGTTCACTGGCATAGAATCTTGAGGCACAATGCCATTTTCTGAAGGAACTTAGCGAAAGGACCAGGAATTTGTCCATAAGGGCATGTCTTCCATAATATTCTCCCTGATCGATCTTACCACTAATTCTTAAGTTGTGCTTGATTTTCAACTTGACCTTAAATATCTTAAATTTGTCAAGTGACTGAATCGGTCTTTAATGGAAAGATATAACCATGGAGAAATCATCGATGAATGTGATAAAATCAAAACCATCCCTTGATGTCACGGAAAGAGCCACAAATGTCGGTATGTATTAATTCTAAGAGTCTGTCTTCATGAGTAGCTCCTTTTTATTTGTTTCATATTTTCCTTTAATGCAATCAATGCGAGTAAGTGAGTGAAATCTAATGGATGGAGAATCTCTTCCTTAATGAGGCGCTCATTCTCCCCTTCAAATGTGGCCTAGCAATGGTGCACAATTTGAAGAAGTCTCATTATTCTTTTACACTTAGCATCACACATTCTAGGATATAGGAGATTCATTAGAGAAGCATATAGAGCTTGTCTCGTCTAAAAGTAAGACCAACATTATTAGAATTAAACGTAATAATACATTTATTATCACCAAAACATTTTAAAACCTTCATCGTCCAACAAAGAAATCAAAATTCCTCAGAATAGAAGAACATAAACTATTATTGAGATGAAGCAAGCGGGTTTCTAAAACTAATGAAATAGATCAATTGATTCTACTTGGCTTCCTTTCCATCAAGTGACTCTAAGGCCGCTCCCCTTTCTTAGTGTTCTCTGCGTGAGAATCCTGTAAAAATTAATGCGACCTGATTGCACTGAGTCAATCCACCATGAATTAATGGAAAATTAGCATAAAGAGTTTCATCAACAAAAGTTATTGTATCATTACCCTTCTTTGCGAGCCACTTTGGGAATCGAAACAGGTCCTTACGAAAGTGCCTAGTAACTTCGAGAAATGACATTCACCCCCTTTAGGTGCTCGGTGAGCCACAGGGCTTAGGTGCAATGTGCACTTTAGACCCGACTTATCGACATTGGGGACAACGCGACTTCTTCTTAGATTTGAAGTCCCTTAGAACTTCCTTTTATTGGAGCCACCAACTTGAAGTGCAAGATTCCTCTTTTAGTCCTTATTCTTTCCTCTCACAGACACACATGGCGATTAAATCGCTCATGTTCCACTTTCTTCGAGTATTATAGTTAATCTTAAAAGTATATACTCGAGAAGGAGAAGATCATAATGAAATGGACTAGAAACCATCAAATATCTCCATATCCATGCCCTTAAGTTTTGAGACCATATCAGTCATCATCATAATGTGTTCTCTAATCTTGTAGGATCCATCATACTTAGTTGTTAAGAGTCTACAATTAAATCTGGAATAAACTTTGTGGAGCCCTTAAATTTTCCTCAAGCGATGCGGATACTCTGTAGCATTTTAGAATCGGGATTGCTCCTGATCCCAGCGAAATGGATGTCTTCATAATCATAAGTGATGGCGGTTGGGTTTGCTCCCATTTCTCACGTAGTTAGTTTCATAGATTTTCTTTTTGTCATCATAATTTTCCTGCCTTGATGGGAGGAATGGGATCGAACACCCTAAAAGCATGTCGAGATCTAAAACCCTAAGGACAACATGGATCCTTTCCTTCGGTGGGAAAATTGCTCGTGGTAAATTCAATATTATCGATTGTAATGACATTTGATCATTTATTCTGAATACAAAATACAGGACATAAAATTAGAAATAATCATAAGAATATGTTGCATGCAATTAATCCTCGTTAGTGCGATTAATAACGCACAAAACTATAGTTCTAATTCACATCAGATTTGGGCAAAAATGAAAAAGAACTAATTAATTAATATGGCAACACATGATTATAATCAGCGTTGGTCAAAATATAATCACATGCATACATAATGCCAAAAACATAAAATGTAAAAGTCTACAATTAAAATATCTCGTTGGTTCAATTTTAATCGAGACTAAACATAATATTGAGCAATAATACATTATTCATGATATATCAAAATTGGGCAACTAAACAATAATTAAAGCGATTGCATTAGGACTTAATCATAAGGAAATATGCGAAAATAAAAGAAAAAATCCGCTATTCATGGGCGTTCAAAATTATTACCTTCAGCATCTGAAAGGAGCGCAACACCTGCACACACGCAGCTGCAACAGCCAAAGGCTCGACCAGCCCGAGATCCTCAGCGTCGTCAGATCTGTCGGACGGTATCGTTATTAACACCTCCATGACGTAAAATTGCAACCGGATCGTCGGACGGGCGAGATGAAATCGCGTGTGACAAAAAGCGAAAACCCTAACCTAACTTCATTACGCCTTCTTCTACAAAAAACACGGGCGTGAAGTCAGGCGGCGTCGGCGCGGCAGCGTAGCGCCGGCGCGGCGTCGCGGCGCGGCGACTGCGGCAATGGCGGGGAGTGGCGCCTCGCCGCCCTCCCGCCCGTAGCGTGCGTGGCAGGACTGCGCGCGTGTCGTGTTGTGGTGGCGCCGGCGATGGAGGACTCGGATCTCTAAGGTAAGCTGCATCATTTCTTTAGGGTTTCAATTTTGAGGTTTGATTTGGGTTGGATGGAGGATTTGTTAGGGTTCTTGATTGTCGTTAGGGTTCTTGATTCCCTCCTTCTAAGTGCTGTCGGCCATTAGTGAATAGATCAGACCTCTAGACTTTAGATCTGACTATAATCATTAGATCCGCAAAATCAGTTCGGTTGAGGCTAATTAGGGTTCGGGGAGAGCTAGGGTGGCTCACGATACCAAATGTAGTCTTAATCTAAGACTAATCGTGATCTAATAGCATGAACCTAGCTCTAGAACAAGAACACCTAGCTAAAACTTAGGCGGAGCGTGAATCCTTCCAGAGAGCTTGAAGGCGCCATGAATATGGTGATCGATGGTGTAGTAATGTCCGGTGGAGAGGTCGGGAGTGAAGAGGAGTCGACGAAGTGCGTCGGTGTCGTAGAGGTGGTCGTGGGCGGGCGGCGGTCCTGAGTCTTCGTTCACCTTAGCGCTCTGAAGATCGGGTTGTATGCGGGGTTTAGATGGCAAGAACAGCGTCGTGTTAAAGCTGCGAGCCCCTTGAGTTCTTATGGCTAGGTGTCAGGACCGAGAACCAAAAAGCGGTTGGTGCGCCTCCGATCATGGCGCGATGGAAAGCGAAGTCTCCGGAATCTCGGGTTGTTGGCGAGATCAACCCAACAAGCTCAACTCGAGCTCCTCCACCCTTCCTCCGTTCTCCGGTGAGTTACTAGTGCCATAGCTGCTAATGCTCGTGCCATTTTGCCTGGAGCGTTATCGCGTTGCGAAATGGCCTTCCGGCCAACACTCACCGCCAATTTCCATCGCGTCGCCGTCTCCAGTCGCCAGAGACCTCGCCGTTGGTCCTCTAGGTGCGCCGTGCGCATGGTTATGACAGTCCCATTTTACCACCCACCCGCGCCGCCATGCTTTGCATCACCGGCGATTGGCCGTAGAAGCCAGCGGCCAGGCTTCTCCTGTTGTCCGAAAAACAGACACACTGTAGCGTTTTAATTAACCGAATCTTTGTTTAGGGCTAAACAGTCAGTAATAACCGGTTTAGTTACTGCGCCAGTCACTGCCTTGCGGGCCATTGAACAGAAAGCTAGGCGAGTTAAATACACTAGTTTCCGTAGCTTCTCACTGACGCGTGGGCCAAGGTCATTGCACCTGTTCCACACGCACTGTGTGGTGAACTGTGATACTGACAGTGGGTCCCATGTAAAAGTGGATTTTCTATAGAAGTTAAATGGAAAGAAAATAAACTTCGAGGCCGACCTGTCATATGCTAGTTTTCAGCTGAAAATAAATCGAAAAGAAAAGAAAATGCAGGCAGAGTCCCACCTGTCAAAGACTCTCTCTCCCTTTTCTATTTCTAGGATTTTCAGCCGATCCAACATAGATCTTTAATAACTATTGCTAGTAAACTTAAAATGAGTTGATTTTTGTCTCTAAATTTGTATAAAATCATAATCTACATGAATATGCAAAAATATTTGAGTTTGGCTACTATTTGAATTGATTTGCATTATTTAATTGATTTTGACTCTTTTTAATAGGCGTTGATTGCGTGTCGAAATTTAACGACCAACCAATATCATTGTCGAACAACCTGAGTAAGGCAAGCACCCCTTTGATCATATTGATCCCAATATTTCATGACATGCTTTGTTTTGTAAATCTATTATTGCATGTATGTATGTTTGATATTAAACTACTATGTTTGGGATATCGATGAGTTGTTAATCCTATCTTTGTTAATCCTATTTGATGCATGAAATCCATTGATATGTTGATGTTCTTACTAATTGTAGACATTATGATATGGGTTAGACAATATGTGATGTCAACTTGGGAATTTGAATGCGAATCTTTAAGTGCTATATAGGCCATAGATTTTCTGAAAGAGATGTATAAAGGACAATATGATAAATGTGAACTTGGAAGATTTGTGAAAATGTCCAGAGAGGTGTGCCTCTGTTATTTTGGTAGAAAAGCAAAATGCAAAGCTTAGTTTTGAGCGGGTGAGTTATGTTATATTGAAAGGATGGGAAAGGAGCGTCACTCGTGAGCGGGGAAGAATTCTCCGAAAGTCAATTAAAGACGAGCGTCGGTACAATCTAAGCGTAGCGTGCAACCATAGTGCCATTTATGGTGTGGCCTTAGCTAATTAAGTTGTCAGAACTAGCCTTGCATGAGGTTAGAAGCGGTGGATGTCGCATACCAAAGGCGGTATGCCAACACAGCGGCGAATGCCTCCTTGATGCGGGGATACAGGCGAAGTGTGGCGCGTAGCACCTGAGCGGGTATGCAGGTTGGTGAGGAACAACATTCGGCGGGCTAAGTGCAGGTTAAGGCTAGATGATGTAAAGTTCGACACCGTGCTAGACTGCCTCACGGTAGTGGTGGTGGCATCACCGGTGCCAAACAAACTAGAGAATTAGGTATCTTTGTAGGTAAAGTTGTACACCTCTACAGTGTAAATATATTATAATAGCTGTGCTCGCGGTGATAAGCGTGCTAAGTGTAGTATTGCTGGATATAGTCTTGATTTTCAAAAATTGTCTTATCGAAAGTGTGAAATGGTTTGTGATTTATACGAGATAAGCGCCATATTATGGTGAGCGAAATATTGCTCGTAGACAATGAAGATGTGAGTTGTAGTGGTTATTATTGTTGGATCATTCAAATATTTATTACTATCATTATCTATTTGAAATGCTCTTACAAATGCCGTTGCAAAGTATTCGTATGAATATTGCAAATAAAATCGCAATGCAAAAGAACTTGTAACATAGAGCCTTCTCTTTATTAGCCTTGCATATATTTAAAATTGCGATACACTACAAGTCTTCACTGAGTACACAAGTGCTCAATCTTACTTATGTTGTTGTTTAGAGTATGAAGAGCGGAGTGCAGGGCAGCGTTCTTCGCACCCGAGCAGGAGGGTTAGTCTATCTAGGTTCTTGTTTCCTTGTCCAGTTATGAAGTCGAATGGGCTAGCCACTAGAGCTTTTGCTACTTTTGTTATATCTTCGCTGCTACTTTACTCTGTTAGTTTTGTTTAATATTTGGTTGATCGGCCTTTGTAATGTAATATTGTACCTATTAAGTTAAGTACCCTTTACTTTACTTTTATATGTATGTATGGATATATATGCCAAATATTGTGAATGTGTACTAGCCATTGATCGTGGGACTAGTGCGGTACACATATAAGGTCTTTGGGTATTCCACGCAGAAGTGCGACATGCAGTACAATTATACTCAACCAACTCTGCAAATTTAGGTGAGAAGACTTCTCACCCGATGAGCCGTTAGCGCCGATTTAGGTGTTGGCGAGTAGTGTTATTCTTTAACTTGATCGGATGCCATGGGTTATGGGGCATACCTTGCTGGACCTTTTGGTTTATTTATATTGCTTCGCTGCTACTTAATGTCCTTATTTGAATTTGGCGGTCGGTCACTTTGTAATAGTTGTAGACTTAACTACTATGTTGTATGTCTTTTGGATTATCAATGTATGACTATTGTATGGATGTGATTGGCGTTGAATGAGGTATGAGCGTGTTGGCGCTGATCTTGGGAGCCAACACAAGACTCATACCCACTGTTTTAATTCTCTTTTAACTCATTAAGTGTGGACTTGGACTGTTTGAAAAATCGGTCATCATGTAGTACTTGTAGAGAATAGTGCGCATGATCGTCGGGACTCTAGTTGGTCGGATCTCCTCGGTTTGATAGATTTAAGATGGAATTCATTTACTTTAAGTCCATAGTTATTTTCATAAGACCAGGAAGGCATCGGTCTTAAGGGAATAACAGAAGTCCTCACAATCTCATCCATCTAGATACTTTCTATTGCAAGTTCTTTAATTTGGCGATTTTGGTGGAAAAAAAAAAGGTGATTTGGGTTTCCCTTAGGGATTTGGCTTTATTCTTGCTATGATTGAGTGCGTTAGGGCGTATGGAAAACCATCTTTAGCAATCCTGATTGATTTCTCCCACAAGCTCCTCTCAATCATCGTTTTCATATTTGGCTCGTTTTGTTGCAACCTTCACTCAAGCGAAAAATGTCGGAACTTTAGCAATGATCTTCAAGATCTTTGATTGGAATAGGTTTCGACATCCTATAGAATATGTATTTCAAGTTTCATAAAGTTTGGGGCGATGGATCAAAAGTTGAATCAATTTGTGATTTTGAAATCATACTAAAATTCAGTTTCTGTGTTGATTTTATTGTTCACCGTCTGTACTATTATTCACAGTCGACTAGTCTAGTGGGGATTTGATGAGTTTTGATTTTTTTCCTTGTTGCCTTGTTCTTCTGAGTGATTATCTCGATATTCATTCGTCTACATAGCTATTAGAGTGAAATAACATTGAACTCTTTAAGACAAAAAAATCAAAGAGATGATCGATTGTGTGTGGCGGCACCTATTCAACCCTCCTTCTAATCGTCTCTCGGTCCAACACCACCCGCGTCGGATCACCCAGCGGGGCGGTCGAATCGCGGCCATCCTCACGATAAAATCGATAATTTGCTAAACAGAGAGTTTCCTCCAAACACCTTGACACCATTGTGAACTGTTAAACATAATGAAATGGGCAAGGGCCATACCCATGGACTCCACGTTAGCTTCGAATCTTGAAGCACACGTGCTGCACAATGATAAGGGTGTGCTGGGCAAACCCCTTGTCACCAAATCCGCGTTGATAGCAATTTACCCAACAAGCATGGTACAGTCTTGCATATTCAGATAACCAAAAGGCACTACTACAACATGACGGCTAAAATGCTACAAAAAGTCCGTAAAGTAGAAATACCACCGAGCGTAACAGTGGTATTTTGGCAAACCGTAATTTTCATGGCAGAATGAAAGGAAGCCTCCGGTTTTTAGGCTCCCTGGTACGTCAAAGTGGCATGATGCAGCTGCTGTGTAATGAAGCAAAGCAAAGCGATGATGCCAAGGATGCCCACCAGTATCCATGGGTTGGGGCAGTTGGCGTGTCGGCGTAGCGACGACAGCAGTCTCCATTTGCCGCTGCGGTAGTGCTCCTCCAATGCTTGGCACAGCGGCCTGAGATAGTTGTACCTGTCGTCGTTGGCGTCAAAGATGATCCCATCACACAGCTTCCTGAACCCCTCCGCGACGTCTCCGTCGCTGCCCGCGTGTGCACGATGATCCCTTTCCGAGAGGGCGCGACGTCCTCGGCGGTGCCCGCGATCTGCGACATGAAGGCGCAGTACGCCGTTATGTAGAGCCCGACGTGCGGGCTCCCTGCTCAAGCAGGATTAGGTTCGCCATAAACCTCAACGTGCCGCCGTCGATCTCCAGCGGCGGGATCTCAGCACGCCACCCCGGAACGTCACGTCCAGGATGCTGCGCGCCGTCTTGCCGAGTTCCCGCTTCCTGAACCGCACCATGAGCTCGCGGTACTGTGTCGCCCTGCGCAGCCGGCCCACGGTTGCACTTGCCCTGGGCGCAGCTCAACGCTCGAAGTCGAGCGCTGCTGGACTGGTACCAGGTGCATGTGGCACAGGTGAAGCAGATGGTGAACGTCACCGGCGGGTGGCGCCTCGCCCTTGGCACCTTCACGTACACGGCCAGCACTTGCCGGACATACGCCACCATGCTGTCGACCGCACGGCGCTCCGCGGAGGATGGTCCTCAATGAAGCTCATATATCTTCTGGATCACGAGGAATGGGATCTGGTTCTCGAGGAGGAAGAGATCCCGTGCGATGTAGAAATGGTTCCAGCTGTCAATGCCGTTGGCCTCCGTTATCTGGTTCTCTTCGTCGCTCTCTTGCGGGCAAGTGGAATGTGACCATTCCAGGTCTCCATTTGCAGGAGGCAGCTGCTTAATCCCCTGTTCCATGGAGGAGACGAGTATGAAGCAGCCATCGAGAAGCAGCATCTGCGCCATCTCCTCATTGTCCATGTCGATCCCTTCAGCGTAGTATCCCTTGCTTTTTCACGAGGGCTTCTCATCTCTTTAAGGTAGTCACCGTGCTTCCTTCCACTCAGCAGGAGGACTTCGTTGAGGCACTGCTCTTTGAGTTTCTGAGCCTTCTGCAGGGCTGCCACACCGGAGCCGGCATGGTAAGGGCCAATGGCAACTGCCACTGGCTCGTACTGTTTTTGGTTGGTGCTCCGGATGTGGTCAGGAGCTTTGTAGATGTAGCATGGTTGTTGGTCGCGAGGCTTCTGCAGTACTGTCGACATGGAGAACACACAATCAGTACTGCTAGTGTGTGTGGTTTCTATTTTCTTCTCTTTGGAAACATGGTGTCCAAATTAGTAAACTTAATTACGTGCCATTAACCTCAAAACTGGAGTAGTTTCTTACAGGCATCCATAAAGGTACTGGCCTTGTGTAAATAACGGCATGGTTATGGTACACTTTTCCTCTACAGACATTTTTCCACTCTTTGTATGTAAAGTGCATAAATTAAATCCTTCAAAAAAGTGCATAAATTACATAAATATGTATCGTAGTCACTCTCATAAATAATTTAAGGAAGAACTGCTCGCAAACCACTATGTGTTTATGACTTGGCAAAAATGTCATCTATAATTTCCTTCTTGCCTCAGTAGTCAGTACCAGGGTTTTGGATACCAGAAACATTAGACCGAAAATCAGACGAAATTCTGAACACTGGTCAGTACCACTCTTTAATTGAAAAGTTTGTCTCTATAGCACTTTGGCCATTTTAGCACCTACCTCCTCTCCTCGCTGGCTGACTTCATCTCCCTTCCTCTCGAAGCCTACACCCCGTCCTGTTTGATGCATCGACGAAGCTGCTATTTGTTCCATTTATTGCTCTCTCTCTCTCTAACCCCATCTGCCTTCCCAACGCGTTGCCTTGCATGTTCCCAATTCCACGACCTCGTTGATAAGCAAGGGGCCAATTCCACGACCTCTCGTCACCATGTCGAGGAGCATGAGGCTAACCTCTCTTCCTGCCATGCGCTAGCATTGACATATATAGGAGGATTTGTCTGAAGAGGAATGTTGAAAAAGCGCCTCCTATACTACTTGGTCTCAATTCTTTTAGGATTTGGAGAGTCAGACTAAAGGATTTTATACTAATCTTAATCGCATAAGTATTTCTGATTCCCTCTAGGGACTATATAAAGCCATGAGGTGTGCCATAGCAAGGTAAGGAAAGCCAAGAGAAAACCAAGCAATCAAGTAATATGCAATCTCATCCGAAGCCTGGTAGAAGGTTATTCTTTGGCTCTAAATTCTCTTATAGGGTAAGGATCCAGACAAGGGTCCAAAAGGACCGAGAGGATTGTGATAGACCGACAAATTCCTTATACTCTTTTTGAGGTTATACTTTAGAAATTTGTGGCCAGCTTCATATCTTTTCCTTATTGCCATTACTTTTTCATCGTTGTTTTTTTGTTCTCTCTACTTCATTCATTATACCATACACGCTCGTGTTGTATCTTACAATATTATATTCTATTTGAGCTATTGTGCAAAAGAAAGACAAGTGGTATCAAATCTAAGACTAGATTAATCTGATTTGTAAGATGGTCAGCAAAATGTTGGGTGGCCCAAATTCAAGGCCGATATCGATCGTCATGGGAGCAATTGGTGATAAATATTTTCAACGAAAACCTCCCAACTTCAATGTGGTAGTTACATATTATCGTTGATATGAGATCGGACAATAAACTTGTAGGCATCCTCGGTCGGATGTGTCGGCAGTGAGGATGAGGAAGAAGCTTACGAGAATCACACACAAAGGGGTTATGCGGATGTATTGGTAGTAGAAGTTACAATTGGCCTCCCATCCCTAAGTACAAGGTGTTCTATTTATAGAGGAGGAGAGATCGGTGAAGTTACATGTTGCCCTCGAGGCTTAGCTTCTCAGATGGTACTTCCATCTATAGCGTCAAGTGGGTCACACCACGTCGAGACACACTGACCATCGCCTTTGTCTATCAGGTGTCGGCGGGCCTCGCCGATGTTGCCTGGACGAGTCGGTGTGCCTTCACGAGGTTACTATCGGCTCGAGTAGCGTGGGGACCCTCCCAAGATATCCTCTTGAGCAGAGTGGTCGCCAATACTGCCCATGCTGCCGCACCAAATTGTAAAATAGGTCAATCGCGCCCTCAGTCGGCGATTCGCGATAACTGCGGCATACCCCAACACTTTGTTAATTTACCTTAGCACTCACATGAATTCAAGGTGGCGAGTTGGGCGTGTACCGAGTGGGTTCCATATTAGTCTTCACGAAGGTTGGCTGCTCCACTAGGACAATTTTGGGTCATGGGGGTTCACCGTCATGTGAAAAGGATGTGGAGTCACATCACCATAGGATCATCGTTGGCTAGCTAAGGCGTTGAAGTTAAGTGGAGGTTCTTGACTCATGACTTTTGAGGTGTGGAGGTATGCTTTGGGGTGCCAAGCTTGACTCGCTAGGTGTGGTGAGGCTTAGCCTTGAGGAGTGACATAACGTTGAGTGCACAAGGTTGACTCGTGTGAACACGTGGCGATAAGTCGGGCTTTGTTAGTCAAGAGCGCATGAAGCCCTCGGTGAATAGGCGGTCGATGGAACTTTAAGCGCGGGAGGTGATTGGCGCGCACATGTCAATATGTAAGAGCTCAATGGGTAACACGAGTTGGACAACATATCTCTATGCGATCGATGTGAGCAATCATGCCGAGATGTTCGAGTCAGTGTGCTGGGACCCACTGATGAGACTTGGCCCCGAGGTGAGGATATGCGCTAGGTCATTATGCCTTGACTCATGAAGCATGGCACTAGAAGTGAGCAAGCGCGCCATGTACTGGCTCGAGAGGCATGCCCTATGAAGCAAGGAGTGCTCAATGTGCTATGTTTTCTTGAGGAATGCTCGATTTTGATCACACCTCGCCAGGCGTCATGATGGTGCTAGGGGTGAAGCCATCAATCCAACGAGCATAATTGAGATACCCATAGCCGAGTTGGGTTCAATCGGAGAATGCCCTCTTTGCCAAGTTGTATAATGCGGGCGAGGCCATCGGCGGTGAAGCGACTGATGACGAGAGGAAGGGTGCACTAGGGCACAAAGTACCGAATGTTAATGGACTCACAGGGTCTCCCATGGTGCAGCGGTTGTGATCCTAAGTGCTTGTACGGAGCCGGGGCCCGTAATAAGTATGACATGTACATTGGGCGTCGGATACTTGGCTCGCTTGAGGCATGACCTTGCAGAGTACTCGACTCATCGAGGAGTTGCCTTGAGTGGGGAGATATGCACGACGAGTGTCGACAGTAGAAGTGTGGTGTATGGAGCTAGGAGTGCTCGACTTGTTGAGTCGACCTACAACAACAGTGCTCGACTCACCAAGGAGTTGGCGCAAGGTAGGGAGTACTCGACTAGCAGAGCGTAGCCTTTAATGGAAGGATCTGATTTTTCGACTTGTTGGTGGTTGTCATTGAGGGTAAGTTATTACCCATCTACTATCGAAAAACAACGCCCGAGAGACGAGAGTGCCGTGGGTCGATGGAGGTTGGAGCGTTGTTGTCTCTCATAAAAAATGTAGCGCTCGAGAGGGCTCTAGAAGCAGTGGTCGAGGAGGTTGGAGCCTTGCTATCTCTCATCAAAAAAACATAGCAGAGGCAGCGCTCAGCGCATAATGTGGAGAGGCTAGAACATTGTTGTCTTCCAGAAAAAACTTAGCGTTTGAGAAGAGGCTCGAAGCAACCGTGGTTGTAGAGAGGCCATATTGTCGTTTCCAGTGAAAAAATAGAGCTTGAGATGAGGCTTGAGGGCGCCGTGGTTGTGTAGAGGCCTAAACATCGTGTCTCCATAAAAAACATAGCACATGTAATGAGGCACAAGAGCGTTTCATAGTTGTGGAGAGGTAGGAACATCACCGTCTCTAATCGGAAAAACTTAGCGCTTGAGGCGAGGCTTGAGGCGCTTTGGGTCTACCTGACACGGAGGGTGAGGACAAGGCGGGATTAGGTTGAGTCCACTCAATATCGGACGTGAATCATTTGCTCACGCACATGAGTGCGAGCGGTGCGTATTTTGCTCACGTGGCCCCAGGGTGAGTCTTTGCTTGCACTTGGCCAGAGGGTGAGCCTTTCCTCATGTATTCGGCACGAGAGAATGAGTCTTTGGCTCGCACACTTGGCTTTGCTCAAGCACTCGGACCTAGAGGTGAGTCTTTTGTTGTTGATCGCGAGACTTCGGCCGAGGTTAGATGTTTGCTTGTCGCCAGCCCCCGGAGAGTGCGTATGTTCTCACTTGGTAGCCAAAGCCATCAAGGCCAAGTTGAACCAGCGGGCCAAGTGATCAAGGTGTGTTGGGGCTCGCGGCGAATGCTGCCGAGCCCAAGAGGAGCGAGGCGCCATCAAGGCGAAGTGAAGTTTGGTCGAGACAAAGCCATCGAGGCCGAGTTGAACCATGCCAAGGGAGCTATCGAGGCATGTTGGGGCATGCGAGGTGAATCCGTTGGCTAGGGAGCCCCTAGTCGGAAGCGCCATCAGGCGGCGGATCTCGGCCAAGGCAAAGTCATCGAGGCGGGTTGAACCACAGGAGGTTAGGCATCGAGGCATGTTGGGGCTCGGCAGAGTAATCAGTCGAGCTAGAGAGCCAGTCGAGGAGAGATGCCATCGGCGAAACAAAGCTCGTCAAGGCAAAGCCATCGAGCCTAAGTTGATCCACGCAGAGTCGAGCCATCAAGGCGTGTTGGGGCTCAGAGGTGAATCCATCGACCTAGAGGATCTGATGGGGAGACACCATCGAGCGAAGTGTTTCGGCAAAGCCGTCAAGGTGGTGCCACTTTGGTCACCATCGACTTTTCCTAACTTAATTTTATCTTCCCTCCACGAACTCGATTTCACCGGTTCTTCCTCGGCTCCGTGACGCCACTTCCACGGGACCACCACGCTTCTCCTCGGTGAGTTAAACCCCAATTGCTCACGTTGAGAACATCTCTAGACCCACTATGTATGCGACCACCCTTCTTTCTTCTAGTTGATTGGGGTACCTCCTCACGTGGGCGCCATCGCGCGTAGTGTCATGCCGCCCGACTCTGTAGGTCTTAATTTAAGACTAATCGTGATCTAATAGCGCGAACCCTAATCGAACAAGAACACCTAAAACTAAGCTTAGGGGCGTGAATCCTTACAGAGCGAAGGCGCCATGAATATGGTGATCGATGGTGTGATATTAATGGTGGAAAGTAGGAGGTGAAAGAGAGTCGATGCGGTGCGTCGGTGTCAGTAGAGGTGGAAGTGGGCGGCCGGCGGTCCTAGGTCTTACGTTCACCGCGCTCCACGAAGATCGGGTTATGTGCGGGGTTTAGATGGGCAAGAACAACGTCGGTCACAAAGCACCTAAGCCCCTTGAGTTCTTATGGCGCTAGGTGTCAGGACCGAACCAAGCGGTTGGTCGCGCCTCCGATCATGGCGCGATGGAAGGCAAGTCTCCTAGGAATCTTGGGGTTGTTAGCAGAGATCAACCTAACATTCTCCCCTTTGATCGTAAAGCTAACATCATAAGTCCACTCTCAATAAAATAGCATACCAAGATAATGCGCGCATGGCCAATGAAGTGCCATACAACCGGTAACTATAATGTACTATCTTATCTTGAAATGAATATTCATTATACTTAATGGGAGTTGGTTTACTTTTAAGGTCCTTTTATCGAGAATCGAAGGCTTTCCAATAAACCCATCATGCAACATGATCACGAAAGATATTGGGTGGTAAGCCTTTAGTAAGCGGATCGCAAGCATTGACTTAGTACTAATATGGCGATCTTGATGGTTTGATCCTGGATTCTATCTTTCACAACATGATACTTAATGTCAATATGTTTGGCAGCACCACTTGACTTGTTGTTACTGCATAAAAAATGCGGGTTCATTATCACGATTATAAGGTGAGTGGTTGAAAATCTTCTACCACTCTAAGTCGGGATAAAGTTCTTAAGCCATACAACCTGCGGTGTGACCTCATAACATGCCACAAACTCAGCTTGCATCATTGAAGATGCGTGAGGTTTGTTTGGAGCTTTTCACGATAAGCTCCTCAGTGAGTGTGAAGATATAACTGCGTGGATTTCTTAGTATCAACACATCCGCAAAATCTGAATCTGAATAACCAACAACTTCAAGGTTATCGGAATTCTTATATGTGATAAATGATAATTCATGAAATTCTTAGTAAGCATATAAGCAAGAATTTCTTAACACCTTCGATGGTCGGTCTAGATTTGTTGATATCGCCAAGCATCCAGGTTACAAAAAGCTAAATCAGGCGCGTGCATACTTATAATACATAATACTTCCGAAGCATGCAGGGAACCGACTTCATCGTCGGTTTATTGGTTCCTTGGACATTGAAATGTCCCAAACTTATCGCCCTTAACAACGAAAGCGGCGAGCGGACATATGCATATTGTATTTCTTGATTACTCTGTCAATGTATGCTTGAAGATAAACCTAATATTCTTTTGGACCTATCTCGGTGAATCTGAATGCCAAGCATGAAGGCATCACAAGATCCTTCATATCAAAATTAGATGAAAGAAATCTCTTGGTCTCAAACAACATATCCTTATCAACTGTTTGCCAATAAAATATCATCCATAAAGCACTAAGATGGTGAATTTACTCCCCTTGACTTAACATATATCGATTATCAACTTCATTTTCCTTAAAACCAAAATTCCTTATTATCTTATCGAATTTGGTACCAACCCTTGCCTCGGCGCTTGTTTCAAGCCATAAATTGATTTCTTAAGTCGACATCCCAAATGCTCCTTGCCTTCCACAAGAAAACCCTAGGTTGAGCCATGTAAATATTTTCTTGCAAATCGCCATTAAGAATCCGTCTTAATATCCATCGATGCTGACTCTAAATCATAATGAGCTACAAGTGCCACTGCATGGTCTGAATGAATCTTTAGTTGAGACGGGAGAAAAGGTGTCATTATAATCAATCCCCTCTCTTTGTGAAGCCTTTTGCTACAAGCCTTGCTTTGAACCTTGATATTTCCTTAGAGTCATGCTTGGTTTTGTGACCCATTTACTGACCCTCTTGTTTTGACTCAGTCGAAATTTCTGTCCCATACATCATTAGTGCTCATAGACTTTAGTTCATCTTTCATGGCATCAAGCCACTTAGGAGAATGTTCACTCATCATGGCCTCCTTATAAGAGTAGGATCATCTACCTTCCCTATATCATTAATGTCCTCATTCATATATACAACATAATCATTTGGGATGGAGATCTTCTCTCCATTGATCTTCTAATAGGTTCATTAGCTATTCAGAGGCTATGAGGCTCATCATTAGGTGCAACATTAGGAATTTGAGTCCACAGTGGGTGCAACAACGATATTTTCTCTGGAGATCTACCAGAGCCTGAGAATAAAGGTCTGGGATGACGGTGAAGGAATATAAACCGCTTCTCCTCAAGATCTATTTTCACAGGCTCCGCTCCATTATCCTCTAAGAACACGCATGCCTTGTTTCTACAAACTTAGTTGTCCTATCGGGACCGTAAAAATACCCTTTAGATCTTCCGGGTTAATAAAATGACAACTTATTGTTTTAGGGTCTAATTTTCCAATATGTGGATTAAATATCTTAGCTTGACCGACAACCCCACACTCGTAAATATTTCATACTCGGTTTCTCCGATCCATAATTCATAAGGTGTTTTAGAGCGATTCTTGGGGACCCGATTAAGAATATGTGCAAAATTGTCTTTAGTGCTTCCATCCACAAACTAATTGGTAAACTAGGTGACTAAGCATGCTTACCATATCCATAAGTGTCACGTTTGTGTCTCTCGGCTAGTCCATTCTTTGAGGTTCACTGGCATAGAATCTTGAGGCACAATGCCATTTTCTGAAGGAACTTAGCGAAAGGACCAGGAATTTGTCCATAAGGGCATGTCTTCCATAATATTCTCCCTGATCGATCTTACCACTAATTCTTAAGTTGTGCTTGATTTTCAACTTGACCTTAAATATCTTAAATTTGTCAAGTGACTGAATCGGTCTTTAATGGAAAGATATAACCATGGAGAAATCATCGATGAATGTGATAAAATCAAAACCATCCCTTGATGTCACGGAAAGAGCCACAAATGTCGGTATGTATTAATTCTAAGAGTCTGTCTTCATGAGTAGCTCCTTTTTATTTGTTTCATATTTTCCTTTAATGCAATCAATGCGAGTAAGTGAGTGAAATCTAATGGATGGAGAATCTCTTCCTTAATGAGGCGCTCATTCTCCCCTTCAAATGTGGCCTAGCAATGGTGCACAATTTGAAGAAGTCTCATTATTCTTTTACACTTAGCATCACACATTCTAGGATATAGGAGATTCATTAGAGAAGCATATAGAGCTTGTCTCGTCTAAAAGTAAGACCAACATTATTAGAATTAAACGTAATAATACATTTATTATCACCAAAACATTTTAAAACCTTCATCGTCCAACAAAGAAATCAAAATTCCTCAGAATAGAAGAACATAAACTATTATTGAGATGAAGCAAGCGGGTTTCTAAAACTAATGAAATAGATCAATTGATTCTACTTGGCTTCCTTTCCATCAAGTGACTCTAAGGCCGCTCCCCTTTCTTAGTGTTCTCTGCGTGAGAATCCTGTAAAAATTAATGCGACCTGATTGCACTGAGTCAATCCACCATGAATTAATGGAAAATTAGCATAAAGAGTTTCATCAACAAAAGTTATTGTATCATTACCCTTCTTTGCGAGCCACTTTGGGAATCGAAACAGGTCCTTACGAAAGTGCCTAGTAACTTCGAGAAATGACATTCACCCCCTTTAGGTGCTCGGTGAGCCACAGGGCTTAGGTGCAATGTGCACTTTAGACCCGACTTATCGACATTGGGGACAACGCGACTTCTTCTTAGATTTGAAGTCCCTTAGAACTTCCTTTTATTGGAGCCACCAACTTGAAGTGCAAGATTCCTCTTTTAGTCCTTATTCTTTCCTCTCACAGACACACATGGCGATTAAATCGCTCATGTTCCACTTTCTTCGAGTATTATAGTTAATCTTAAAAGTATATACTCGAGAAGGAGAAGATCATAATGAAATGGACTAGAAACCATCAAATATCTCCATATCCATGCCCTTAAGTTTTGAGACCATATCAGTCATCATCATAATGTGTTCTCTAATCTTGTAGGATCCATCATACTTAGTTGTTAAGAGTCTACAATTAAATCTGGAATAAACTTTGTGGAGCCCTTAAATTTTCCTCAAGCGATGCGGATACTCTGTAGCATTTTAGAATCGGGATTGCTCCTGATCCCAGCGAAATGGATGTCTTCATAATCATAAGTGATGGCGGTTGGGTTTGCTCCCATTTCTCACGTAGTTAGTTTCATAGATTTTCTTTTTGTCATCATAATTTTCCTGCCTTGATGGGAGGAATGGGATCGAACACCCTAAAAGCATGTCGAGATCTAAAACCCTAAGGACAACATGGATCCTTTCCTTCGGTGGGAAAATTGCTCGTGGTAAATTCAATATTATCGATTGTAATGACATTTGATCATTTATTCTGAATACAAAATACAGGACATAAAATTAGAAATAATCATAAGAATATGTTGCATGCAATTAATCCTCGTTAGTGCGATTAATAACGCACAAAACTATAGTTCTAATTCACATCAGATTTGGGCAAAAATGAAAAAGAACTAATTAATTAATATGGCAACACATGATTATAATCAGCGTTGGTCAAAATATAATCACATGCATACATAATGCCAAAAACATAAAATGTAAAAGTCTACAATTAAAATATCTCGTTGGTTCAATTTTAATCGAGACTAAACATAATATTGAGCAATAATACATTATTCATGATATATCAAAATTGGGCAACTAAACAATAATTAAAGCGATTGCATTAGGACTTAATCATAAGGAAATATGCGAAAATAAAAGAAAAAATCCGCTATTCATGGGCGTTCAAAATTATTACCTTCAGCATCTGAAAGGAGCGCAACACCTGCACACACGCAGCTGCAACAGCCAAAGGCTCGACCAGCCCGAGATCCTCAGCGTCGTCAGATCTGTCGGACGGTATCGTTATTAACACCTCCATGACGTAAAATTGCAACCGGATCGTCGGACGGGCGAGATGAAATCGCGTGTGACAAAAAGCGAAAACCCTAACCTAACTTCATTACGCCTTCTTCTACAAAAAACACGGGCGTGAAGTCAGGCGGCGTCGGCGCGGCAGCGTAGCGCCGGCGCGGCGTCGCGGCGCGGCGACTGCGGCAATGGCGGGGAGTGGCGCCTCGCCGCCCTCCCGCCCGTAGCGTGCGTGGCAGGACTGCGCGCGTGTCGTGTTGTGGTGGCGCCGGCGATGGAGGACTCGGATCTCTAAGGTAAGCTGCATCATTTCTTTAGGGTTTCAATTTTGAGGTTTGATTTGGGTTGGATGGAGGATTTGTTAGGGTTCTTGATTGTCGTTAGGGTTCTTGATTCCCTCCTTCTAAGTGCTGTCGGCCATTAGTGAATAGATCAGACCTCTAGACTTTAGATCTGACTATAATCATTAGATCCGCAAAATCAGTTCGGTTGAGGCTAATTAGGGTTCGGGGAGAGCTAGGGTGGCTCACGATACCAAATGTAGTCTTAATCTAAGACTAATCGTGATCTAATAGCATGAACCTAGCTCTAGAACAAGAACACCTAGCTAAAACTTAGGCGGAGCGTGAATCCTTCCAGAGAGCTTGAAGGCGCCATGAATATGGTGATCGATGGTGTAGTAATGTCCGGTGGAGAGGTCGGGAGTGAAGAGGAGTCGACGAAGTGCGTCGGTGTCGTAGAGGTGGTCGTGGGCGGGCGGCGGTCCTGAGTCTTCGTTCACCTTAGCGCTCTGAAGATCGGGTTGTATGCGGGGTTTAGATGGCAAGAACAGCGTCGTGTTAAAGCTGCGAGCCCCTTGAGTTCTTATGGCTAGGTGTCAGGACCGAGAACCAAAAAGCGGTTGGTGCGCCTCCGATCATGGCGCGATGGAAAGCGAAGTCTCCGGAATCTCGGGTTGTTGGCGAGATCAACCCAACAAGCTCAACTCGAGCTCCTCCACCCTTCCTCCGTTCTCCGGTGAGTTACTAGTGCCATAGCTGCTAATGCTCGTGCCATTTTGCCTGGAGCGTTATCGCGTTGCGAAATGGCCTTCCGGCCAACACTCACCGCCAATTTCCATCGCGTCGCCGTCTCCAGTCGCCAGAGACCTCGCCGTTGGTCCTCTAGGTGCGCCGTGCGCATGGTTATGACAGTCCCATTTTACCACCCACCCGCGCCGCCATGCTTTGCATCACCGGCGATTGGCCGTAGAAGCCAGCGGCCAGGCTTCTCCTGTTGTCCGAAAAACAGACACACTGTAGCGTTTTAATTAACCGAATCTTTGTTTAGGGCTAAACAGTCAGTAATAACCGGTTTAGTTACTGCGCCAGTCACTGCCTTGCGGGCCATTGAACAGAAAGCTAGGCGAGTTAAATACACTAGTTTCCGTAGCTTCTCACTGACGCGTGGGCCAAGGTCATTGCACCTGTTCCACACGCACTGTGTGGTGAACTGTGATACTGACAGTGGGTCCCATGTAAAAGTGGATTTTCTATAGAAGTTAAATGGAAAGAAAATAAACTTCGAGGCCGACCTGTCATATGCTAGTTTTCAGCTGAAAATAAATCGAAAAGAAAAGAAAATGCAGGCAGAGTCCCACCTGTCAAAGACTCTCTCTCCCTTTTCTATTTCTAGGATTTTCAGCCGATCCAACATAGATCTTTAATAACTATTGCTAGTAAACTTAAAATGAGTTGATTTTTGTCTCTAAATTTGTATAAAATCATAATCTACATGAATATGCAAAAATATTTGAGTTTGGCTACTATTTGAATTGATTTGCATTATTTAATTGATTTTGACTCTTTTTAATAGGCGTTGATTGCGTGTCGAAATTTAACGACCAACCAATATCATTGTCGAACAACCTGAGTAAGGCAAGCACCCCTTTGATCATATTGATCCCAATATTTCATGACATGCTTTGTTTTGTAAATCTATTATTGCATGTATGTATGTTTGATATTAAACTACTATGTTTGGGATATCGATGAGTTGTTAATCCTATCTTTGTTAATCCTATTTGATGCATGAAATCCATTGATATGTTGATGTTCTTACTAATTGTAGACATTATGATATGGGTTAGACAATATGTGATGTCAACTTGGGAATTTGAATGCGAATCTTTAAGTGCTATATAGGCCATAGATTTTCTGAAAGAGATGTATAAAGGACAATATGATAAATGTGAACTTGGAAGATTTGTGAAAATGTCCAGAGAGGTGTGCCTCTGTTATTTTGGTAGAAAAGCAAAATGCAAAGCTTAGTTTTGAGCGGGTGAGTTATGTTATATTGAAAGGATGGGAAAGGAGCGTCACTCGTGAGCGGGGAAGAATTCTCCGAAAGTCAATTAAAGACGAGCGTCGGTACAATCTAAGCGTAGCGTGCAACCATAGTGCCATTTATGGTGTGGCCTTAGCTAATTAAGTTGTCAGAACTAGCCTTGCATGAGGTTAGAAGCGGTGGATGTCGCATACCAAAGGCGGTATGCCAACACAGCGGCGAATGCCTCCTTGATGCGGGGATACAGGCGAAGTGTGGCGCGTAGCACCTGAGCGGGTATGCAGGTTGGTGAGGAACAACATTCGGCGGGCTAAGTGCAGGTTAAGGCTAGATGATGTAAAGTTCGACACCGTGCTAGACTGCCTCACGGTAGTGGTGGTGGCATCACCGGTGCCAAACAAACTAGAGAATTAGGTATCTTTGTAGGTAAAGTTGTACACCTCTACAGTGTAAATATATTATAATAGCTGTGCTCGCGGTGATAAGCGTGCTAAGTGTAGTATTGCTGGATATAGTCTTGATTTTCAAAAATTGTCTTATCGAAAGTGTGAAATGGTTTGTGATTTATACGAGATAAGCGCCATATTATGGTGAGCGAAATATTGCTCGTAGACAATGAAGATGTGAGTTGTAGTGGTTATTATTGTTGGATCATTCAAATATTTATTACTATCATTATCTATTTGAAATGCTCTTACAAATGCCGTTGCAAAGTATTCGTATGAATATTGCAAATAAAATCGCAATGCAAAAGAACTTGTAACATAGAGCCTTCTCTTTATTAGCCTTGCATATATTTAAAATTGCGATACACTACAAGTCTTCACTGAGTACACAAGTGCTCAATCTTACTTATGTTGTTGTTTAGAGTATGAAGAGCGGAGTGCAGGGCAGCGTTCTTCGCACCCGAGCAGGAGGGTTAGTCTATCTAGGTTCTTGTTTCCTTGTCCAGTTATGAAGTCGAATGGGCTAGCCACTAGAGCTTTTGCTACTTTTGTTATATCTTCGCTGCTACTTTACTCTGTTAGTTTTGTTTAATATTTGGTTGATCGGCCTTTGTAATGTAATATTGTACCTATTAAGTTAAGTACCCTTTACTTTACTTTTATATGTATGTATGGATATATATGCCAAATATTGTGAATGTGTACTAGCCATTGATCGTGGGACTAGTGCGGTACACATATAAGGTCTTTGGGTATTCCACGCAGAAGTGCGACATGCAGTACAATTATACTCAACCAACTCTGCAAATTTAGGTGAGAAGACTTCTCACCCGATGAGCCGTTAGCGCCGATTTAGGTGTTGGCGAGTAGTGTTATTCTTTAACTTGATCGGATGCCATGGGTTATGGGGCATACCTTGCTGGACCTTTTGGTTTATTTATATTGCTTCGCTGCTACTTAATGTCCTTATTTGAATTTGGCGGTCGGTCACTTTGTAATAGTTGTAGACTTAACTACTATGTTGTATGTCTTTTGGATTATCAATGTATGACTATTGTATGGATGTGATTGGCGTTGAATGAGGTATGAGCGTGTTGGCGCTGATCTTGGGAGCCAACACAAGACTCATACCCACTGTTTTAATTCTCTTTTAACTCATTAAGTGTGGACTTGGACTGTTTGAAAAATCGGTCATCATGTAGTACTTGTAGAGAATAGTGCGCATGATCGTCGGGACTCTAGTTGGTCGGATCTCCTCGGTTTGATAGATTTAAGATGGAATTCATTTACTTTAAGTCCATAGTTATTTTCATAAGACCAGGAAGGCATCGGTCTTAAGGGAATAACAGAAGTCCTCACAATCTCATCCATCTAGATACTTTCTATTGCAAGTTCTTTAATTTGGCGATTTTGGTGGAAAAAAAAAAGGTGATTTGGGTTTCCCTTAGGGATTTGGCTTTATTCTTGCTATGATTGAGTGCGTTAGGGCGTATGGAAAACCATCTTTAGCAATCCTGATTGATTTCTCCCACAAGCTCCTCTCAATCATCGTTTTCATATTTGGCTCGTTTTGTTGCAACCTTCACTCAAGCGAAAAATGTCGGAACTTTAGCAATGATCTTCAAGATCTTTGATTGGAATAGGTTTCGACATCCTATAGAATATGTATTTCAAGTTTCATAAAGTTTGGGGCGATGGATCAAAAGTTGAATCAATTTGTGATTTTGAAATCATACTAAAATTCAGTTTCTGTGTTGATTTTATTGTTCACCGTCTGTACTATTATTCACAGTCGACTAGTCTAGTGGGGATTTGATGAGTTTTGATTTTTTTCCTTGTTGCCTTGTTCTTCTGAGTGATTATCTCGATATTCATTCGTCTACATAGCTATTAGAGTGAAATAACATTGAACTCTTTAAGACAAAAAAATCAAAGAGATGATCGATTGTGTGTGGCGGCACCTATTCAACCCTCCTTCTAATCGTCTCTCGGTCCAACACCACCCGCGTCGGATCACCCAGCGGGGCGGTCGAATCGCGGCCATCCTCACGATAAAATCGATAATTTGCTAAACAGAGAGTTTCCTCCAAACACCTTGACACCATTGTGAACTGTTAAACATAATGAAATGGGCAAGGGCCATACCCATGGACTCCACGTTAGCTTCGAATCTTGAAGCACACGTGCTGCACAATGATAAGGGTGTGCTGGGCAAACCCCTTGTCACCAAATCCGCGTTGATAGCAATTTACCCAACAAGCATGGTACAGTCTTGCATATTCAGATAACCAAAAGGCACTACTACAACATGACGGCTAAAATGCTACAAAAAGTCCGTAAAGTAGAAATACCACCGAGCGTAACAGTGGTATTTTGGCAAACCGTGAATTTTTCATGGCAGAATGAAAGGAAGCCTCCGGTTTTTTAGGCTCCCTGGTACGTCAAAGTGGCATGATGCAGCTGCTGTGTAATGAAGCAAAGCAAAGCGATGATGCCAAGGATGCCCACCAGTATCCATGGGTTGGGGCAGTTGGCGTGTCGGCGTAGCGACGACAGCAGTCTCCATTTGCCGCTGCGGTAGTGCTCCTCCAATGCTTGGCACAGCGGCCTGAGATAGTTGTACCTGTCGTCGTTGGCGTCAAAGATGATCCCATCACACAGCTTCCTGAACCCCTCCGCGACGTCTCCGTCGCTGCCCGCGTGTGCACGATGATCCCTTTCCGAGAGGGCGCGACGTCCTCGGCGGTGCCCGCGATCTGCGACATGAAGGCGCAGTACGCCGTTATGTAGAGCCCGACGTGCGGGCTCCCTGCTCAAGCAGGATTAGGTTCGCCATAAACCTCAACGTGCCGCCGTCGATCTCCAGCGGCGGGATCTCAGCACGCCACCCCGGAACGTCACGTCCAGGATGCTGCGCGCCGTCTTGCCGAGTTCCCGCTTCCTGAACCGCACCATGAGCTCGCGGTACTGTGTCGCCCTGCGCAGCCGGCCCACGGTTGCACTTGCCCTGGGCGCAGCTCAACGCTCGAAGTCGAGCGCTGCTGGACTGGTACCAGGTGCATGTGGCACAGGTGAAGCAGATGGTGAACGTCACCGGCGGGTGGCGCCTCGCCCTTGGCACCTTCACGTACACGGCCAGCACTTGCCGGACATACGCCACCATGCTGTCGACCGCACGGCGCTCCGCGGAGGATGGTCCTCAATGAAGCTCATATATCTTCTGGATCACGAGGAATGGGATCTGGTTCTCGAGGAGGAAGAGATCCCGTGCGATGTAGAAATGGTTCCAGCTGTCAATGCCGTTGGCCTCCGTTATCTGGTTCTCTTCGTCGCTCTCTTGCGGGCAAGTGGAATGTGACCATTCCAGGTCTCCATTTGCAGGAGGCAGCTGCTTAATCCCCTGTTCCATGGAGGAGACGAGTATGAAGCAGCCATCGAGAAGCAGCATCTGCGCCATCTCCTCATTGTCCATGTCGATCCCTTCAGCGTAGTATCCCTTGCTTTTTCACGAGGGCTTCTCATCTCTTTAAGGTAGTCACCGTGCTTCCTTCCACTCAGCAGGAGGACTTCGTTGAGGCACTGCTCTTTGAGTTTCTGAGCCTTCTGCAGGGCTGCCACACCGGAGCCGGCATGGTAAGGGCCAATGGCAACTGCCACTGGCTCGTACTGTTTTTGGTTGGTGCTCCGGATGTGGTCGGGAGCTTTGTAGATGTAGCATGGTTGTTGGTCGCGAGGAAGCTTCTGCAGTACTGTCGACATGGAGAACACACAATCAGTACTGCTAGTGTGTGTGGTTTCTATTTTCTTCTCTTTGAAACATGGTGTCCAAATTAGTAAACTTAATTACGTGCCATTAACCTCAAAACTGGAGTAGTTTCTTACAGGCATCCATAAAGGTACTGGCCTTGTGTAAATAACGGCATGGTTATGGTACACTTTTCCTCTACAGACATTTTTCCACTCTTTGTATGTAAAGTGCATAAATTAAATCCTTCAAAAAAGTGCATAAATTACATAAATATGTATCGTAGTCACTCTCATAAATAATTTAAGGAAGAACTGCTCGCAAACCACTATGTGTTTATGACTTGGCAAAAATGTCATCTATAATTTCCTTCTTGCCTCAGTAGTCAGTACCAGGGTTTTGGATACCAGAAACATTAGACCGAAAATCAGACGAAATTCTGAACACTGGTCAGTACCACTCTTTAATTGAAAAGTTTGTCTCTATAGCACTTTGGCCATTTTAGCACCTACCTCCTCTCCTCGCTGGCTGACTTCATCTCCCTTCCTCTCGAAGCCTACACCCCGTCCTGTTTGATGCATCGACGAAGCTGCTATTTGTTCCATTTATTGCTCTCTCTCTCTCTAACCCCATCTGCCTTCCCAACGCGTTGCCTTGCATGTTCCCAATTCCACGACCTCGTTGATAAGCAAGGGGCCAATTCCACGACCTCTCGTCACCATGTCGAGGAGCATGAGGCTAACCTCTCTTCCTGCCATGCGCTAGCATTGACATATATAGGAGGATTTGTCTGAAGAGGAATGTTGAAAAAGCGCCTCCTATACTACTTGGTCTCAATTCTTTTAGGATTTGGAGAGTCAGACTAAAGGATTTTATACTAATCTTAATCGCATAAGTATTTCTGATTCCCTCTAGGGACTATATAAAGCCATGAGGTGTGCCATAGCAAGGTAAGGAAAGCCAAGAGAAAACCAAGCAATCAAGTAATATGCAATCTCATCCGAAGCCTGGTAGAAGGTTATTCTTTGGCTCTAAATTCTCTTATAGGGTAAGGATCCAGACAAGGGTCCAAAAGGACCGAGAGGATTGTGATAGACCGACAAATTCCTTATACTCTTTTTGAGGTTATACTTTAGAAATTTGTGGCCAGCTTCATATCTTTTCCTTATTGCCATTACTTTTTCATCGTTGTTTTTTTGTTCTCTCTACTTCATTCATTATACCATACACGCTCGTGTTGTATCTTACAATATTATATTCTATTTGAGCTATTGTGCAAAAGAAAGACAAGTGGTATCAAATCTAAGACTAGATTAATCTGATTTGTAAGATGGTCAGCAAAATGTTGGGTGGCCCAAATTCAAGGCCGATATCGATCGTCATGGGAGCAATTGGTGATAAATATTTTCAACGAAAACCTCCCAACTTCAATGTGGTAGTTACATATTATCGTTGATATGAGATCGGACAATAAACTTGTAGGCATCCTCGGTCGGATGTGTCGGCAGTGAGGATGAGGAAGAAGCTTACGAGAATCACACACAAAGGGGTTATGCGGATGTATTGGTAGTAGAAGTTACAATTGGCCTCCCATCCCTAAGTACAAGGTGTTCTATTTATAGAGGAGGAGAGATCGGTGAAGTTACATGTTGCCCTCGAGGCTTAGCTTCTCAGATGGTACTTCCATCTATAGCGTCAAGTGGGTCACACCACGTCGAGACACACTGACCATCGCCTTTGTCTATCAGGTGTCGGCGGGCCTCGCCGATGTTGCCTGGACGAGTCGGTGTGCCTTCACGAGGTTACTATCGGCTCGAGTAGCGTGGGGACCCTCCCAAGATATCCTCTTGAGCAGAGTGGTCGCCAATACTGCCCATGCTGCCGCACCAAATTGTAAAATAGGTCAATCGCGCCCTCAGTCGGCGATTCGCGATAACTGCGGCATACCCCAACACTTTGTTAATTTACCTTAGCACTCACATGAATTCAAGGTGGCGAGTTGGGCGTGTACCGAGTGGGTTCCATATTAGTCTTCACGAAGGTTGGCTGCTCCACTAGGACAATTTTGGGTCATGGGGGTTCACCGTCATGTGAAAAGGATGTGGAGTCACATCACCATAGGATCATCGTTGGCTAGCTAAGGCGTTGAAGTTAAGTGGAGGTTCTTGACTCATGACTTTTGAGGTGTGGAGGTATGCTTTGGGGTGCCAAGCTTGACTCGCTAGGTGTGGTGAGGCTTAGCCTTGAGGAGTGACATAACGTTGAGTGCACAAGGTTGACTCGTGTGAACACGTGGCGATAAGTCGGGCTTTGTTAGTCAAGAGCGCATGAAGCCCTCGGTGAATAGGCGGTCGATGGAACTTTAAGCGCGGGAGGTGATTGGCGCGCACATGTCAATATGTAAGAGCTCAATGGGTAACACGAGTTGGACAACATATCTCTATGCGATCGATGTGAGCAATCATGCCGAGATGTTCGAGTCAGTGTGCTGGGACCCACTGATGAGACTTGGCCCCGAGGTGAGGATATGCGCTAGGTCATTATGCCTTGACTCATGAAGCATGGCACTAGAAGTGAGCAAGCGCGCCATGTACTGGCTCGAGAGGCATGCCCTATGAAGCAAGGAGTGCTCAATGTGCTATGTTTTCTTGAGGAATGCTCGATTTTGATCACACCTCGCCAGGCGTCATGATGGTGCTAGGGGTGAAGCCATCAATCCAACGAGCATAATTGAGATACCCATAGCCGAGTTGGGTTCAATCGGAGAATGCCCTCTTTGCCAAGTTGTATAATGCGGGCGAGGCCATCGGCGGTGAAGCGACTGATGACGAGAGGAAGGGTGCACTAGGGCACAAAGTACCGAATGTTAATGGACTCACAGGGTCTCCCATGGTGCAGCGGTTGTGATCCTAAGTGCTTGTACGGAGCCGGGGCCCGTAATAAGTATGACATGTACATTGGGCGTCGGATACTTGGCTCGCTTGAGGCATGACCTTGCAGAGTACTCGACTCATCGAGGAGTTGCCTTGAGTGGGGAGATATGCACGACGAGTGTCGACAGTAGAAGTGTGGTGTATGGAGCTAGGAGTGCTCGACTTGTTGAGTCGACCTACAACAACAGTGCTCGACTCACCAAGGAGTTGGCGCAAGGTAGGGAGTACTCGACTAGCAGAGCGTAGCCTTTAATGGAAGGATCTGATTTTTCGACTTGTTGGTGGTTGTCATTGAGGGTAAGTTATTACCCATCTACTATCGAAAAACAACGCCCGAGAGACGAGAGTGCCGTGGGTCGATGGAGGTTGGAGCGTTGTTGTCTCTCATAAAAAATGTAGCGCTCGAGAGGGCTCTAGAAGCAGTGGTCGAGGAGGTTGGAGCCTTGCTATCTCTCATCAAAAAAACATAGCAGAGGCAGCGCTCAGCGCATAATGTGGAGAGGCTAGAACATTGTTGTCTTCCAGAAAAAACTTAGCGTTTGAGAAGAGGCTCGAAGCAACCGTGGTTGTAGAGAGGCCATATTGTCGTTTCCAGTGAAAAAATAGAGCTTGAGATGAGGCTTGAGGGCGCCGTGGTTGTGTAGAGGCCTAAACATCGTGTCTCCATAAAAAACATAGCACATGTAATGAGGCACAAGAGCGTTTCATAGTTGTGGAGAGGTAGGAACATCACCGTCTCTAATCGGAAAAACTTAGCGCTTGAGGCGAGGCTTGAGGCGCTTTGGGTCTACCTGACACGGAGGGTGAGGACAAGGCGGGATTAGGTTGAGTCCACTCAATATCGGACGTGAATCATTTGCTCACGCACATGAGTGCGAGCGGTGCGTATTTTGCTCACGTGGCCCCAGGGTGAGTCTTTGCTTGCACTTGGCCAGAGGGTGAGCCTTTCCTCATGTATTCGGCACGAGAGAATGAGTCTTTGGCTCGCACACTTGGCTTTGCTCAAGCACTCGGACCTAGAGGTGAGTCTTTTGTTGTTGATCGCGAGACTTCGGCCGAGGTTAGATGTTTGCTTGTCGCCAGCCCCCGGAGAGTGCGTATGTTCTCACTTGGTAGCCAAAGCCATCAAGGCCAAGTTGAACCAGCGGGCCAAGTGATCAAGGTGTGTTGGGGCTCGCGGCGAATGCTGCCGAGCCCAAGAGGAGCGAGGCGCCATCAAGGCGAAGTGAAGTTTGGTCGAGACAAAGCCATCGAGGCCGAGTTGAACCATGCCAAGGGAGCTATCGAGGCATGTTGGGGCATGCGAGGTGAATCCGTTGGCTAGGGAGCCCCTAGTCGGAAGCGCCATCAGGCGGCGGATCTCGGCCAGGCAAAGTCATCGAGACCGAGTTGAACCACCGGAGGTTAGCATCGAGGCATGTTGGGGCTCGGCAGTGAATCCGTCGAGCTAGGAGAGCCTAGTCGGACCGCGCCGCCGCCGACGCCCTGCGCCGCGCTCGTCTGGGCCGCGCTTCACGCTGCACGCTGCTGCCTGCAATGGGCCGGGCCGAACGTGCACCGGGCCGCCGCTTTTCCTTTTTGTTTGATTTTGTTTCTTTTTTCCTTTTCTTTTTTAATTCAAAAGAAAGACTTTAAAAATTCGTATCTCCCTCATTCTAGCTCGAAAAATTATAAAATAAATTTTTAAAAATTTATTAATCCAAGATCTTGCTAATGACATAGTTCTTGTTTAATTTAAAGTTCATTTGTTGTTAATTTGTATTTAATTGCTCTTTTTGCTTGTCTGTGCCTTTTTCCGGTATGCTCGTCCGACTAGGATTTGAAGACGCCAGAGATCCCCAAGTTGATCAAGCCCAAGATTATCAAGATCCTCTTACCTATATCCCAGGCGAGTCAATACTTTGATCATATTGATCCCACATTTTATGCAAATTATATTCTTTTAAAATAGCAAATTGCATGCTTTAATTCTTTAAGCAAATATATGTTAAAACTTAAGGTAGTTAAATACCCATTTGATGAGTAATTAATTATTATGCCATCCTTGACAACTTGAATCCCTTAACCATTGTCACCCTAGTAACTATGTGGTAATACTAGTTATAGGTCGTACTTAAGCGACATGCTAGTCTTGCTTAAGTACCGGGACATTAAAATGTTCCAATCATCATCTCTTCAAACATAAAAATTGTTTGGGCAGTCATTGGTGGTCCATGACTGAGACGAAGGTGGTAATCTGGTTTTACTCCTCAAAACCCTAAAATTGCTATTACCCCATCTAGGTGGACGGTAAGATGGATGGTATGACAGTGGGTGCTAATGTAGCTCAAGGACTATTGTGTTGTGGATTGGAATGTGGAATGAACCGCCCAGACAACCTTAAGGACTTAATCTTGTCATGACCTCCCGTGTAAAACAAGTGCAACCACAAGTCTGTAAAGTACAACCTGGCTAAATAATTTGTATCCATCAGTACGAGTTGCATCAGATAGATGATCCGCGACGCCGTAAGCCTTTGTGGCGAAGGGTGTTGGGGTGCACAATGTAAGTCGTTTGACGGCGCAAGAGGGGGTCTGAGTAAGGGTTAACGGGTCTAAAAGAGCGTAACCCTTCGTGGACGAAACCTTAGCGAAGTGTAACTAATACTGATAGATGCATTGTGTCGGTGTTTTAGAACCGATCTTACGTAAAGATTGTTTGATTCGGGGGGTCTCCACAATTGATCACGCAGACGAAGGAGACACGGGATTTTATACAGTTGGGCCTTCTCGGATGAGAATAATAACCCTACTCCTGTATCTTGTATTTGCCCTCCGATTACAATCGAATGAAGGTTTTCCTAACTGTCTTCCAGGAAAAGCTCTCTCTGTCCCAAAAATGGGCCTCCCTACTATCTCTAAAAGACACCTATTTATACTAATCAGTGGTGGACGTCGTCATTCCAGGCTAATTAGTCGCTCATTATTGCGCAATAATGAGAGTAATTACCGGAGTAGTAACCTCCCATGTGTCAAACGGTTATATCGAGATAGTGGGGAATTATCGCAGATTATGTCAAAATATAATCGTAATTTGATCGCTTGGATTCTCACTATTTATTGAATCTTCCGACGGGTGGGTCCAGAATCGTGAGGAATCAGCAGAGCGAGCTAGTCGTAGAAAGACTTATGACCAGACGTAGTCGTAACGATTATACCATAGTCGAGAAGAACTTACGACTAGGGGTAGTCATAACGATTATACCATAGTCGTAGAAGAGCTTACGACTAGGGGGTAGTCGTAGGATAACTTACGACTTCCTGACTCGTTCTTCCCTTATAATATTCAAGGGGAATGCTTTGTGATGTCATATTTCCTGATTAATAAATGAGGATTATTTAGATCCTCGCCATCTAGCCCCACTTCAAGTGAAAATAGCTTACTTGATCAAGGGTCGTAGATGACCCTCGATCATTAAGGGTTGTGAGGAGAACATTGAAGGAAAGACTCTTCAATATTCGCTTTCTCACCGTGAATACGCTTGATCGAGGTAAGTTGTTAAGACCACCACGATTGCAAGATGTCGAGGATTTCTTACGACTTGAGCAATCGTGGTCTTACGACCGAAGCAAAAACCTTCCGATTGGCCTTTCATTAGACCCGGGGTCAAGATGGTAATTTCACTTGAGGTGTGAAAAGGAGTCTTGGGACTTTCCAACGGCAGTTAAAAGCCCGTCCGCTGAAACGATTCCCGGCGTCACGATCGTTGGGATTTCGCGACGCTTCGCCTCAATCGTGTGGTTATAAACGGGCCACGGGAAAGAACTTAGGTTCTTACCTTTTACCCAACATCGGTTGCTTTCGTCTCCTCCGCCGGTGATTCCATACACCGCCTTGGAACTTTCCCAACCTCAAATCTTCTCACTTCCGAGAGAGAAAAAGAAATGGCCAGGATTGTCTCTTAGTGGGCTGAGTCGGAGATGGACGATGCGAAGATGACTGCTTTGGTCGCTGCCGAGAAGATCCCTGACGGTCTTCTCGTGAAGTGAATTGCGCGAACGCAGCGCTGGCGCCGAGAGGCACTCAAATTTCGCTTTCCGTGCATCGTGAGTGTGGCCTTCGATTGCTCGCTCACCCCTTCCTCACACTCGCTTGAGCACTTCGGGTGGAATTAGCGAACCTTGGTCCTAATTCCATCACGATGCTAAGCGTGTTTGTGTACTTGTGTGAGGCTTACTCGGGATTCCGGCGGACTTCGAGCTTTTCCAAGATTATTATGGAATGGCTCGCTGCCGATCGCCGGTAGTCGTGGTCCAAGCTCCACGACGGTAAGTCGAAGGAGTACATTCAGATGTTTACCCGCCGCCATGGCCGGGTTGGAAGAAGAAGTGGTTCTCACCGGGAGGTTACCAGGAAGATAGTCTCTCGCTCGTCGGAAAGGCCACGAGCGGTCTTCTTCCCGACTCGACTCCCAATAATCTCGACCGATAACCCCTATATTCAAGCCGCCAAAGACTTGAAGTCGGAGGCTCACCACTTGGCACGTGGTGAAGGACTTCATCACGCCACGGATCGATCCTTTAAAGACAAGGGTCCCTCCCATGTGGAGGTACTCAGAAAGGACGACCCAACTAGGGACTACAAGGACGGTGAGTAGAAAACTTACTCTCTTGGCTTTTATCCTTGTTTAACTCGCTTTAGTCCGCTTAATCGTATTGTCCATACACCTGCATCTTCGCAGCGGAGGTTGATGCGCGTGTCGCTCATCTCCGCGAAGCATCCGTCGAACACGGTGGCTTCTCAAATCCTCGTGGTTTTGACCACGAGGAGAAAGAAAGGCGCCAAAGGTAATCGAATGATTCTCGCTTTAGGTATTTTGTTGTCGTAGAATGGTATACGACTAACCGGTTTGCCGCAGAAAAACTTACGATCGGATACCGATTGTAGAAAACCTACGATCGAACGTAATCGTAGAATAACTTACGATTAGACAACGCCGTAGAAAAACTTACGACTTAATGTAATCGTAGAATAACTTACGATTAGACAATGTCAGAAATACTTACGACTTTTGAGTCGGTCGCATTAATGACCGGTTTAGTGATCGTAAAAAGATCTTTACGACCACTTTTCCCGCTCTCAATCGAAAGTTGGCATGGAGAACCGCCAAGACGCACGAAGAAGCCGAAGTTGGTGGTTGTTGGGACGACTGCGCAGGCGGAGTCAGCGAAGTCCCCTCCATCCAAGAAGCGTCGACTGGTAAAAGTCGGCGACAAGGGGGGTTCGAGCTCGGCCCCTCCTGCTCCTTTCGCTAAGTTTGCCGCAAACCTAGCCGCGGCAGAGAAAAGAGCAGAAGAAGAGGCCCTTGCCCTTAAACGCAAGGTCCCCAAGGTTAAGGTACCTTTCTATTACGACGACAAGTCCTTTGCAGTTTCAGCTTCTCGTGGCTTCATAAGACAGCTAGAAAAGGAGAAATGGAAGGAATTCATGTCTTTTGTGAAGGAAACTGCTGCTCCGGTGGGATCTGAAGCCGAGGGAAGCAGCACTCTCAGGGTGGTCGAGACTGATCTCGCCCACCCGAAGTCGGGAGGAGGTGACTCGGTGTCCCGAGTACATCTCGACCAGCGGTGGTCGAGAAGAAGTCGAAGAAATCTTCCGTCGGGAAGGTTGCTCCCAAGTTTCGAGTTAGGTCCAGGGCGCAGAGGTATGTAAAACAAAAGTCATAAGTGTAGTAACTACTTATTGTTTTATTTTTTGACTTACTTCTGCGTTCTGTGATTTTAGCCCGGCGTCTTCAGTCCTTAGGGATACTCCTATGGAGAATCCTGCTGTCTCCCCCTCAACTGACAAGGGTGTGACAGCGATAGTAGCTGAAGATCTAGCTACTATCCCCGCGGCGGAGGAAGCTGCGGTTGCTGAAGTCACTGCGACGGCCAAGGATGTTGAAGTCGCTACGACAACCGGAGCTGTCGTAGAGACTGTAGAGGAGGCGATAGAAGCCTCGAGGGGGATACCGGAAGTAGGTGACAACGTTAGTGCTGATCACCGTGCCGGTAAAGAGGTTGTCTAGGATGTTCCTTCCGGTCCTCCAGGTGGTGTCCCCATTACAGAGTCAGAGGAAGAGGAGTATTTTAACTTTTGCTCTGATTTCTTTGGCCCTGACTCCATCGTAGGATCTTCTCGCCTACGCCCCATGACCGAGTTCCCACCCCAAAGAAAGATTGTCAATTGCGGAGATGTGTTTGACAATGAACGACTCAAGGGGTTTGGTGGAAACGAGCCGAGGAGATGGATGGGTCAAGGATCCGTCACGAATAGTCTCCATGTTTGCTTGGTCAAACATGAACGTAAGTATTCATCGATACTCACTTGGGGTTTTATCTCTTTATCTTATCGTTTTTCTTTTCAGAGAGCGTGGAGCAAGTCGCTACAATTTGCGAATATAATCGCAACTTGTCAAGCTTCGACAAGAAAGGCAACACTCGCGAGCAAGCGAGAGGTGGTGAGTGATCGATTGTCATAATCGCTCGATCATTTATTCAAGATCGCAATCAAAGCTATCGAGAAAACTTACGACTTGTACTAGTCGTAGAAAGACTTACGACTAGGGGGTGGTCGTAGAATAACTTACGACTACCCATCGGTCATAGAAAAACTTACAACCGTTTGGTTGATTGTGTTCATATCTGCTCTTTACTCTTTCAGGTTTAAGAGCGACGAAAAGACCTTAGCTGATTCACTCGACTTTGAAAAAGCCGAGTTGAAGAAACTAAGGGATAACGTCACCGACCTCCTGAAGAAGCTTCAGGAGGCTAACTCTGCAACTAAACAGTTGCAGGAAGAAATAAACAGTGCGTGTAATTACGACTGCTTCTGGTCTTGGTTTCTGCTTCCCCCCTTTTTAACCTCTCATTCTTTTGCAGAAAAAGAAGTCAAAAATAAGGCCCTTCAGGCCGATGTGGGGGCTCTCCGGGTCGAGGTTCATGAGAAATCCTCCGTTTTCCGTGAAATCTCCCGCATCGTGAAGGAGAAAGACCAAGAAATTGGGAACTTGGGCTCTCAATTAGCTGGTAAGTAGAACTTTTACCTGCTATTTATTTATTTTATCTTCTCATAGGATCATTTTACTTATTCAATATTCGCTCTTTCCAAATCGATTGACTGAAATAAATCAACCCCGCGAGGCTTCGACTTATTCCCAGGAGGAGACAAAATCAATGAAGATCAATCTTCAAGATAATATCTCACTTCTGAACAATGTACTCGATGGGCTTCGTGTCGGAGGGTTGCTCTCTTGCGACGACACAATGGCCGCCATACGAGTGCCATTGGGAACAAGTCGGTACTCGAACGAGTTGGTTTCACTCAAGGCCAATCGTAATGATTCGATAAGGAAGCGGTCAAAGGAGCCGTGAGTTTTGTTTTAGCAAAACTCAAGGCCCGTGATCCTAACCTTAATCTTCATTCTATTGAAGCCGACTTCGATCGCACTGCCGGGCGAGAAGCTAATCAAAGAGATGCAATCGGTTGGCAGAAGGTCGCAGAGGAGATGCAAATAGAATCTCCTTGGCAGAGTAGTCTTGTAATATAATCTTGTAAAAACAAGTCTTTTTTTGTGGTGATGTATAAATATATGGCCCTTTTCCTGCAAATTATCTCGTAGAGTAGTTAGTAACTCGTAAGATAGAAAGGGAAGAAAATAATTAGACCAGATATGGGTGATTCCTCCTTTCTCCTTCATTTTCCCTGCGCGTTATCTCATAGAGTAGTCAGTACTTCGTAAGATGATAACCCGGAAAAAATAAGACTAAGAAATGAAGTCATATTTATAACTTTATCGTAGCCCCCGACTGCTTACTTAGTTTATTAGAAATAAACTAAGGAAGTAGTAAAGAAAGGGTTCTAAAAACAGAGAGGTTTGTTCGGCTTGTAGTTGTCGAGTATCGATTTGTTTGTACTAGTCGAAAGAGCGGAAACAGATCGACGCTTAGAAGTTTTCTCTAGTGGGCGTGACCACGTGCAGAGAAAAAGGCTTCACTAGGTGATGTTACCATCTCCGACCAGATTAGTCAACTCGATAATGACAACTAGAGTGAAACAACCTTCTAGAGTACCTTAAGGATTCATTCGGCTACATTCATTTTAACTGACGAAGTTGTCCTGGCAGCAAAAGTAGGAAACAGAACGATGCTAGGAAGTTCCTTCTAGTGGGCAAGACCACGTGCAGAGAGGAGAGACTTCGACTAGGTGTGTTTCTTCCTTCGACCAGTAAAAACTAATCAGGTTATTTGAAAAGTAGTCGGATGCATCTCAAAAAGTTCACTCTTCTTAGTTTATTTTTCGAAATAAGCTAAGGTGACATGAATTTGCTTAACAACTTTCGACCATTTTCCTGAGCCCAATAAGCATTGTACAGTTGTTTAAGAACTAAGTAACATTAGGAAGCTCCTTCTAGCAGCGGGACCACATGCAGAGGGAGAGATTTTGACTAAATGTGTTGTCCTTTGCTAACCAAAATGCATGTGAAGGATGAGCGTAAAAAAATGGTCGAAAATAAAAGTGAGATTCAAAATAGACAAAAGGATAGGGATAACTCGACACTTTATTGTCGTTGAAGCTTGTTACACATAAAATTTGCGAATCGATCAATGTTCCAAGAGTTTGAGAGAACGCGACCATCTTCCATTGCAAGTCGATCGATCCCGACGCTACATTTCGACCATTAGTTGTAAGGACCTCCCACTTGGGGAGAGTTTGTTCCGATTAGACCGGATTGATAAGCCTCAATACCAAGTCACCTTCAAGAAGGCTGCGAGGTTGGACCTACGATCATAGTATCCGCGCAGGTTTGTTGCTAGACCGCAGAACGGAATAAAGTCCGGTTTTCTTTTCCTCGAGCGAGTTAATGTCGTGCGCTCAAGGTTTTCTTGAGTTGAGTCGTTAAACTTATCGACTCTTGCCGACTGATCTTTAGTTCGCGGAAGCATGACTTCGCACCAAAACTAGAAAGAAAGGTGTTTCTCCGTAGCTCGGCTAGTCGTCATTTAATTGCCCATAACATCAAGGTAATTCTCGCACCCAAGCCCCGAGCGCTGACAAGCTGATCAAGACTCGGTTTTGATTCCTTCATTATCCGCCATTCGCTCTCTCAACTACCCGCTGCTTTGGGGTGAGCTACGTAAGCGTAACACAAACGAAGTTCCCAACTCGCCGCAAAATTCCTGAAATTTTGCGCTTGTAAATTGTTTACCGTTGTCTGTGATAATTCGACTTGGTATTCCAAATCGAGTGATCACGCATCTCATCATGAACCGCTTTGTCGCCTCGCTGTTATCCCATCCACTGTGTTCGCTTCTATCCATTTTGTGAACGTATCAATGGCCACAAAAAGGAACTCGAAACCTCTTGGAGCTCTGGGTAACGGTCCTAGGATATCAAGACCCCATGTTTTAAAAGGCCATGACAAAGGGATTGTTTGCAACGCCTGAGCTGGTTGGTGTATTTGCCGGCTATGAAACTGGCACTGTACACACTTTTTAACCATCTCCTTGGCATCGTAGAGGGCTGTTGGCCAATAAAAACCTTGTCGAAAAGCTTTACCAACCAGCGTTCTATAGGAAGCATGAGTTCCACAGATTCCTCCGTGTATATCGTGAAGGAGTTTTAATCCTTCGCTCATGGAATACATCGCATGAGCACCCTTGGGTTCCTCTTTTATAAAGGACACTTTCACCAAAGTATACATTTTGGCTTTTCGATAATCGATATGATTCTAGATCGTCATCGTAAAGAACCCGTCGAATATACTCGTAGATGGGTGCCATCCATGTATCTTCGCACTCTAGAGAGGTCGTTTTTATAGAAGGTGTCTCCAGTTAAATCGACTATAGACGTTTCGGGTTGTTCCAAAACACCCCTTTCGTACCAAAGATCGGAGGAAGCTAGACAAGCCGCTTGGTCTCATGAGGAAATTATCCTTCGAGGGATAAATTGTACCTCAAAGCCCAAAAGTGCTTTTCTAACTTTCGCATTCGATAGATACCGGACATGGTCGGATTGGAGCACCGTATTCCTTTCCGACTTGATTCACGACCGCTGAGAGTCTCCGCTCATGAGTAGTCGTCGAATCAAGAGCGCTCTCGCACTCGTATACCACCTAGCAAACCTTCGATTCGCCACGCTATTAGTGGCCCAAAGTTTAATTGTATGGCATACTTTAAGGTTTCTCCAGAGGAGATTCCAGACCACTCAAATTTCGAGCCACTTATCGTAAGTGACTCGTCCAGTACATCGCCCATCGGTCGGGAATCGATCGGGAACCCGAACAGTTAAGGATTTGTCCATTCGCGACAAAGTCTACCAAGATCGGGATTTAACGCCGCTCGGGACACAAAATGGATGTCGAACGCCCTAAGTTCGATCGACCACTTTGCCATGCGCCCCCCATTGCTTTCCTATTCGGGGATCGCTCCCAAGGGAAACTCGCATAAAGACGACTAGTTTGTGCGTCAAAATAATGCCGCAGCTTCCTCAAGACATGAGGAGGGCATATAGAAGTTTTTGAACCTCGAGGGTAACGCCCTTAGGTCCGCAAAACCTCACTTACGCACTATACCGGTCATTGTATGTTTTCACGCTCTACGACCGATCTGCGCATCGCTCGTGGCGTGGCGGCTAGGTAAACTAAGAGCGCTCTCCTAGCTTCGGGAAACTAGAACAGAGCACTCGTAAGATACCTCTTGACTTCCTCAAAGGCTAGGTTAGCTCTCTTCACCACTCAAACCTTCATGTTTCCTTAGAAGTTTGAAGAAAGGCAGTCCTTTTCTCCCAATCGTGCTATGAAACGACTTAACGCCGCCATGCATCCCGTGAGTTTCTGGACTTCTTTTTTGTGGTCGGGGCGATCTCAATGATGGCTTTGATCTTTTCGATTTTCTTCAATTCCTCGCTCGAAACCAGAATCCAAGCAATTTTCCTAAAGAGACCACTAACACACACTTCTCGGGATTCAGCCAATTGGTGTTTTCGAGGTTGTCGAAGTCTCCCGCAAGTCTATGATATGGTTGAGTCGCTTGGTGCTTTTACGACTAGATCGCCAACATAGGCTTCCAAGTTTCGCCTAATTGAGGAGCGAAAGTCGCTTGCATCAAACGTTGAAAAGAAGCTCCAGATTTTTAGACCAAATAGCATTTTGACATAGCAAAATATCCCAAACAAGGTAATAAATGCGGTCTTTTCTTCATCTTCTCGATGCATACTAATCTGATAATAACCAGAGTATGCATCTAGAAAACTCAACATCTCACATCCCGCAAGAGAGTCAACCAACCGATCGATGCGAGGTAAAGGGAAATCATATTTTGGACAAGCTTTATTGAGATCAAGAAAGTTCACGCACATACGGCATTTGCCGTTAGACTTTCTAACCATTACAGGTTGGCCAACCACTCGGGTGGTTGACTTCTCTTATAAAGCCCGCTAAGCAACTTGTCCAACTCGACCTAATAGCATCTCGCCGATCAGGCAAATCTCAGAACTTTTGTTTTACGGGTAGTTTATCGTGTCAGAGCTAGCCTCGTGCTCCATCACATTCTCGGGACTCGGCATGTCGGATGCTTGCCACGCCAAGACATCGCGCTTGCTCGGAGGAAGGTGATGAGGGCGTCTTCCTATTTGGGGTCGGAAGAATCCCAATGCGAACAGCCTTCGAGGGCTCCTCGCGCCCGCAGAGGAACCTCTTTGACTTGGTCTTTCGGCTTAGGTGCAGCTTTAGGCTTCGACTTGCTAGTCGAAGGTCGACTTCATCTCGAGTTGGTAGTTGTCCAACCATCTCAAGGGAACGACGGCCGCAGAGTGCGCCATCTTCTTGTCACAATTTTTCGTGATCACCCCTTTGGGACTCGCATCTTAAGACATTGGTACCCATAGTGAGTAGCTATCAAGAATTTTGCCAAAGTAGGTCGTCCGAGTATGGCGTTATATGCCGATCGAATCGACTACATCAAAGGAGACCTTCTCTGTCCTGAAATTGCTTGGTGATCCAAACGTTAAAGGAAGAAAAACTTGGCCAATGGGTTTGGCCGAAGACCCTGCTATGATTCCATGAAATGAATATCGTACCGGCCTTTTGTCCTGGGTACCTGCATCTCGTCCAGGGTACTCGTAAACAGTATGTTTAGCGAGCTTCCACCATCAACTAAAACCCGATTGACTCGACAATTGTTGATGGTGGGTTCGACCACTATCGGAAATCGACCTGGTCTAGTCGAAGGGATCGGACAATCACCTTTCTCAAAATCAAGGGTGATTTCTGACCACTTCAGTAATTTATTGACAAGGGGGGAGTCGATTGTATTTACCTCACGCTCAACTGCTTTCAGCTGTCTCCATGATTCGTATGCCGAAGATCCCCCATAGATGTGGTCAATGGTGTGTTGTGGGTCCTGGAACGGCATCTCCTCACCATCCGACTCCCTTTGTCCACTGGTTTGACCTACCTGTTCAAGAGTAGGAAGTGGCCCTTTGCCAGAATAATAGTCCTCGAGTTTCCGTAAGAAAACTCGGTAGTTACGAAGATCATGCCCTTCTTTTTTATGAAAAGGACACCACCTTGGTTTGTCGTTTCTCCGATCTTGGCGTTTACCTTTACCCTGATCGGGATTTTGCTTGGGGTTGCGTGGCTCCTTATCGCCATGGCTAGGACCTCCTTAGAACCAGAATCGGAGATTTTTACCTTTTTGCTTTGTTCTTAGATTTCCTAGCCTTTTTATCTTTTTTCTTACCACTTTCGCCTGCTTCCTTGGGGATGTCGTCTTTGAGATCGATAGTATTGTTCCATTCGACCGCTTCAAGAAGAATGTGATATCTATCACCATCTCAAAGAGCTCAATGACGTGGCGGTGGATGTAAAGCGATGTCCTCTGTTATTCTTCCGCACGGACTCGCTGAAAGCCCCGATCACGCACGAGTCGAAACTTCCGAATAGAATTTCAACTCGATCAAGCTACCTGATGAATTGGCGAGCATTTCATGGTTGTTTTGCCTTATCCGGTTAAGGTCATCTTCCTTTCCTGGGCGATTGTAAGTGCCCCGAAATTCGCCAACAATAGATCACGAGGTGTTGCCACAAGTAGATCGATTCGAATGGTGGTTTAAAAGCCACGATCGCGCCGATCCTTCGAGTACATCGGAAGGTAATTTGCCATGACATGCTCTCTCCTCCCGCAGCTCGGATAGTCAGAGTGTAGATTTGGAGGAACTCGATGGGGTTTTGAGTTCCATCGAATTTCTCCATGTTCGTTGGTCGAAATCGAGGCGCCAACGAATCGCTCAAGGTCGGGTGAGAACGCCCGACATCCCGAGATAACCTCTTGTCTTCTTCTTTGTAAAAACGAGGGTTAATGTCGCCGGTGATCGAACTCGTTGATACCCACCATGGGGACTAGGCCTATAATAGGTCTCACCTTACGAGGGAATACTCCGCATTCCCACTTGCCGCCGGCGCCTTGTCGCCAAGTGGTGAATGATCACCTCTCCGTGGGCTTGTGGCATTTTCCTCATGTCGAGAACGACGTGAGGAGAGTCGTGCCGCTTCTATGCGACGAAGTTTTCAACGATCGCGTAAGAAGTAGCCGCACTATTACGACTTCTTGGTTGTGGTCGACGCACGCCGAGTTTGGCCATCGTGTTACGAAGTCTTTGCGTGATCTCTCTCGCAAAGAGGTCATAACTCGTGCTCGAGCGAAGTTCTTGGTCGGGTTTTCAAAGCAAATCATTGATGTGCCGGAGCTCTTGAGCTTCCTCCGATTGGAAATAAGCGCGCTCGGGAAGGTTCTTCTGAGCCACTATTCTTTTCCGTCGGGTTGCCTCAGAACGGTCTGTTTCATGCCCCTGAGCTTCCTTTAATGGAGTGCGAGAACGTTGAGGATGTCCCACACGTTCATTAAAGTGTTTATTTCGTCCGCCAGCTGTGGTGTCCTTGCCGTTACGACGAGGCGGTGTAGAGTATGCTCGGCGGGAAGCATGTTCAATCCCTCTTCTGGGAGAACGATCCTTATCAGAGGGAAGGACAAAGACCTCCCATGGATGACCTCCACTTGCGCTTGAGACCTCCTTACTTGAGGTGCAGTCGAGCGACACCATCTCGCGACTTGGAGTAAACCTCCGTGGGGAACTCGGTTATTACCGCCTCCGTCTCACAGTAGGTCTGCGTTGGGACGGTTGGATTTGGATGAACAACATGTTCGATCCTCTTCCCTGTGGAAGCACTCGGAGAGAGAGGACCATCAGACGTCGATGGAGCTCCAGAATGATGGCCTCCAGAACTTGTCTTGACAAATCGTACTGCCTTGGGGGGACTCGAACACTTGGAGGAAAAACTCTCGTCGTGTTGCGTAGTTTGCCCCGAGACAGTCCGTCGGTCGGTTGACCTCTTGCCTCCCGAGGAAATTGATCCTCGACTAGGCGCATCGTCGTGGGGATAAGGATCCTCTCGACCGGTGGTAATGCGCTCCGAGATCCGATAGAAGATCTCCGAGGCGCAACACCGCCGAAGATTCGATACTCGTTCGTAGTCGAAACCGCATCCATGTCCACGCCTGCGTAATCGCCAAGTCGAACCAATTCTCCTCGCTCCATTCTCCGCCATGGTAGCATCAAAGAGAAAAGAAAGAACTGTTGACAAGGAATTACCAGAAGATCCCCACGGTCGGCGCCAACTGTCGGTGTTTTAGAACCGATCTTACATAACGATTGTTTGATTCGGGGGGTCTCCACAATTGATCACGCAGACGAAGGAGACACGGGGATTTTTATACAGGTTCGGGCCTTCTCGGATGAGAATAATAACCCTACTCCTGTGTATCTTGTATTTGCCCTCTGGATTACAATCGAATGAAGGTTTTCCTAACTGTCTTCCAGGAAAAGCTCTCTCTGTCCCAAAAAGGGGCCTCCCTACTATCTCTAAAAGATACCTATTTATACTAAGCAGTGGTGGACGTCGTCATTCCAGGCTAATTAGTCGCTCATTATTGCGCAATAATGAGAGTAATTACCGGAGTAGTAACCTCCCCATGATGTCAAACGGTTATCAGTCAGAGATAGTGGGGAATTATCAGCAGTTATGTCAAAATATAACTGTGTATTTTGACTGTTTGGATTCTCACTATTTATTGAATCTTCTGACGGGTGGGTCCAGTAAATCGTGAGGAATCTGTAGTAGAGCTAGTCGTAGAAAGACTTACGACCAGACGTAGTCGTAACGATTATACCATAGTCGTAGAAGAACTTACGACTAGGGGGTAGTCGTAACGATTATACCATAGTCGTAGAAGAGCTTACGACTAGGGGGTAGTCGTAGGATAACTTACGACTTCTTGACTCGTTCTTCCCTTATAATATTCAAGGGGAATGTTTTGTGACGTCATATTTCCTGATTAATAAATGAGGATTATTTAGATCCTCGTCACATTGTAAAGGCCTTGTGATGATCTCCCCTTGATTCACATATCTACGGAAACATGTGTACATATCAAGATGATTATCTCTTGTGGGTAAAGTGTACAACCTCTGCAGAGTAATAAACTGTTTAAACAGCCGTGCCTACGGTCAAAGGCGGACATGGGAACTTAACTTGAGTTAGTTCTATTTCAAAAACTCTTGTGAGTGGTATGAAAATGTGGTGGGCTCACCTAGCCCTCGGTTGGGTTTTTCCTGAGTTTTCAGACTCAGTGATGTTTATATGTGGGGGTAACCCCAATCAAATTAAGCATAAGGTGGAGGGAACCTCTGCTATTATTAAATATTGCACAATTACTCTCTTTAATAAAATGTCATTTGGTTAAAATGCTAAGTGACAGGAATTTGTAATTATGATAGTTGAAAATATTGCTTTCGCAAAAAAAAGAACACGAGTCATCCTTGTTTAGCCTTGCATGTATAATATTGTATTGTGTGTTGGCTCGTGAGCACGGAAGTTGTGCTCATCCTCGCTTTCTCCCCTAAAACCCTCAGAACCAGGAAATCCTAGAGATTACGACTACTACAAGGATCCAGAAGTCGAAGGACCCAGAGATAATGAAGCGTAGTGTAGTCGTTATCGCTCTAGTCTCGCCTCACCCGGTGACTCCTGGTGCTTATGCATCCTATATTATCTGAGTCTTTAGGTAATATCGGACGTACACGAGTTTTCCCCAGTCGCTTGCTTGTGGAGAGATGAGCTCTCACCCCTTTTGCTTCCGTTGTCGATTCTGCTTTTGTAATGTAATCCTTTGGCCTGTTCGACCCTATTGTAAAACACGACCCGACGCGGTCTATGTAAAATCTGTTGTGTTAATTAATGAATTGTATGGTTTTACGCCATGTATCTGTGAGTGCTAGCTACTGATCTAGGGAATAGCACAGTGTTTCACAGAGGATTCTGGATTAGAAAATCCGGGTCCGACAGAGCTGGTATCGGAGTATACGACTGCAGGAGCCTTAGCTAGACTAGTCGAGCCTAAGGACTTGAGTCTTATTTTCAAAAATTAAGAAAAAGCTTTTGTTAAAATATAGCGTAATTATGGCTCATTCTCATCCCTCTTAGTTCTTTACCTTACCTCCTTTTGTGAGTCTACTCCGTCGCTGGCTCTTTCTTTTGTTTTAAAAATTTTAGATTACCATAACGTCGTCCGATGGCCTGTGGGATTTCTTTTCTCACGGAGAGAACGACGATGAGTTTGTCGGTATTCCTCCGCAAAATCAAACAGTACCCTGGTTCGCTATCGGCCCATCTTTAGAGGCTGCAAGACCTAGGTTCTGGATCAAGAGTCTCATTCCTTGGAGGTTGAGTTCATCGCTCACACCTTCCGGACCGAGCATCCCAGGAGCCGCTGTTCCGATATCATTCAGAACATAGCGCGCTTCGCCTTGACTCACTTGTGCTAGGTGCACGAGGATCTCTTGTTGAGGTCGCCCTTCTGTTCCTATCTGTCTCTTTAGAGAGGAATGCTACCCGAAGATCTTTGACATCAGGTGAAGAACACCGCCGTTGTAGTAGCCGTCATGATGCACGCCTTAGCTCCTCCTGCACCAGCCGTCATCCTCGCGGAACCGGCACCGACTGACGCCTTGGACCCGCATCAGGATCGCTGCACGCAAGAGCATGCGACATCCCAGTCCACCGCCGCCATCAACGTTGAAGACTCGCTTGAGGACGCAACCTTTCTCGGCCTCACTCTTGTTCCCGGTCGCCGACCTTTAGTCGCAACCGTTCTTGTTCCCGCTCCCCGAACAACTACACTGCTTGCAGTGGTTAATCCTGTGGGAGTAGTCAGACTGGTTAGGTTAGCTAGCGGTGCTTGTTAGGCAGTCTTTTGGTCTGCGAGCTCCTTTTTCCTTCTTTTACCCCAGTCAGTAGACGTTGTGTTTGTATCTTGTGTCATGGTTTAGCCTAGCCTATACGCTATGCTTCAGGAGTCATGTAACACCTAATCCCCCTTAATATAATGCAGCCGCTCTAGGCTTTGTATTGTAATTGTTTCGTTCTCTTTGCAGGTGTTGTTCTCTTCTGTGTGTGCTCTAGAGGGCTAATAACCCTCATATATACCCCTCCCCTCGTTCTAAGCCTTAAAGTTTCTTCAGATGCCACCAAGAAGAGCCGCCGCCCCAAGACGTGGTGCCTTTGTAGTAGGCCAAGGAAGAGGCCGTGGCAATGGCCGTGGTCGTGGCCGTGGACAAGATCTACCTCTCCCGCCGCCAGCAAACCCAACAATGGAACAAGTCATGTTCCAGCAGACGCAAATTCTTCAAGCTTTGCTCGCTAATCAGCAGACTGAACCAGCCAGTCGCAATTCCAAGCTTGCAGACTTCCTCAGGACGGGACCCCTCACCTTCACCGTAGCCGATGGACCCCTTGAAGCTGAAGACTGGCTCAGAGATACTGAGAGAAAGCTTCGTCTCGCCCGCTGGTCAGAAGGAGAAAAATTGGACTCTGCCACCCATCAGCTGAAAGGAGCCGCCGCCGCTTGGTGGGAGAATTACCTCGCTACCCGAGGTGGTGATAGTTCAGAAAAAGAAGAGGCAGAAATAGTAGAAGCCGTAGCATCTACGATTGGAGCCCCCACAAGAGCCCATTGCCGCCATAGAAGATGTTGCTAAAGTACAGCCAGAAGAAATTGAACCCGCATGGCAATCAATTCCTTGGGCGGAATTCAAAGCCGCTTTCAGAACCAACTTCATACCAGCCGGTACCATGAGATTGAAGAAGAATGAGTTCAGAGCTCTCAAGCAGGGACAGATGTCAGCTAATGAATATCTAACTAAGTTCAACCAGCTCGCCCGCTACGCCCCCAATGACGTAGCTGATGAAGAAGAAAAGATCGACCGCTTTGTGGAAGGAATGCGTGAAGACATGAGACGACAGCTCATCCTCCACGATTACTCCAGCTTCTACCAATTGGTCAATAAAGCCCTCATCTATGAAAATGAGAACAGAACTACGGAGGTTAGCCACAAAAGGAAGATGTCATTTCAGAGGCCACACGATAGCTTTCCGCAGAAGTCAGCATTTCAGGGCAGCTCGTCCTTCCGACCACCAGTAGCCCTATCTCAGGGAACGTCTGTCGCGACCCCGCGTCCCAGTGAGAATGTTTCCTATGCTCCCTGCCCCACCGAACAGCATGCAGTGCGCAACCCGGAAGCTCACCTTCACCGCTTCAAATGTGGAGAAAAAGGACACTTTGCCAAACGGTGCCCTCAACGCCAGAACACTTATGCAAAGTTCAACTTGGGAGCCACACAAACTCAAGTATGGACTTCAGCTGCAAGCAAGAGTCATCAGACCTCGCAGGTATCCAGAGCCGCATCCACTCCAAGCCAAAGCCGAAGTCAAGGCCATGTGAACCATGTCATCACTTCAGAAGCCCAAGCCACTTCAGGAGTAATAAGAGGTGTGCACTCTATCTAATCCGAGTAGCTCGAATCTCAGGGTCGAGATTCCGTTTAAGGTGGGTAGGATTTGTAACACCCCCTTATCTTCCCCCTTGAGACAACCCCGCCGGACCCCCACCCCCTTCGCGTGCTCTGCACCGCCCAACCCATGCCACCGCTCGCTAGCGCCTGCCTCGCCTCTCGCACCGCCGCCATGCCGCGGCGCCCGCCGCCCCACCCCGATTCCCACCTGCACCCATGTCGTGGTCGCCGCGCCGCACGGCCGCCACCTCCTCCCGCATGCCCACGCCTCGCTGAACCCGCCGCTCGCGCCAGACGCCTCTTGTGGGCCGCGCGCGTCTCGCGGTCGCGCAGACCACGCTGCGCCATTTTCACCAAGCCGGGTCGGGCCAACGCACCGTGGGCCGCTTTTCCTTTTTGTTTGATTTTGTTTCTTTTTCCTTTTATTTTTTTAATTCAAAAGAAAGACTTTAAAAATTCGTATCTCCCTCATTCTAGCCCCAAAAATTATAAAATAAATTTCTAAAAATTTGTTAATTCAAGATCTTGTTAATGGCATAGGTCTTGTTTAATTTAAAGTTCATTTGTTGTTCATTTGTATTTAATTGCTCTTTTTACTTGTCTGTGCTTTTTTCCGGTATGTTCGTCCGACTAGGATTTGAAGACGCCGGAGATCCCCAAGTTGATCAAGCCCAAGGTTATTGTGTGTTGGCTCGCGAGCACGGAAGTTGTGCTCATCCTCGCTCTCTCCCCTAAAACCCTCAGAAGCAGGAAATCCTGGAGATTAGGACTACTACGAGGAACCAGAAGTCAGAGGACCTGGAGATAATGAAGCGTAGTGTAGTCGTTAGCGGTTCTAATCTCGCCCCAGTCCAGCTGACTCTGTTGGTGCTTGCGTGCATCCTATATTATCTGAGTCTTTAGGTAATATCGGATGCACACGAGTTTTCCCCAGTAGCTTGCCTGTGGAGAGATGAGCTCTCACCCCTTTTGCTTCCGTTGTCGCTTCCGCTTTTATAATGTAATCCTTTGGCCTGTTCGGCCCTATTGTAAAACTCGACCCGACGCGGTCTATGTAAACTCTATTGTGTTAATTAATGAATGGTATGGTTTTACGCCATGTATGAATTGATTCAGTGATGTATCTGTGAGTACTAGCTACTGATCTAGGGAATAGCACAGTGTTTCACAGAGGATTCTGGATTAGAAAATCCGGGTCCGACAAAACATATAAAACGTTCAGCTTTCATAGACAGTCCCTAGACCATACATCATTCATGTTCACTACCACAAAGCATATTAATTCATAAACTTCACTTCCAGACTGGTCCATCCATCCAAAAGACATCTAAAGTCAAGTACCACATACAAAAGTCACATAAGTCTTCATTTACATAACATTCAAGTTCAACTAGCCAAAAGAACTGCAAGAGATCACCGAAATTCATGTGGGACAACTAGTTGCTTCCTTCATATGCGTTATTATTGGTAGCATGGTTGTTGTCAACATAAATGTTGCCACTGCAGTTGTCCCTGTCATTTACATTAGCGTTACCATCAATGGCACCATCATCTGGTTGTGAGCCCACATGGGAGGGAACCAATCCCAGTCCTTTGTTGTAAGGTGAATACATTATGTCGACTTGAGTTGAAGAAACTGTCTTGGCTTGTATTGTTGTTTCAATCACAATCTTATATTAAATACCCATCCCACAATATCATGTCTTGTGGTAGTGAAATGTGCACCCAACCCCTAGTGAAATGTGCACCCCGCCCTTGGGTCTTCCCATACATAATGTGCACCCCTGGATCTACTAAGTTAACAAATCATGGCAACTACTCAATAATATTTAAGCTTAAAATAGTCAGGTTTAGAACATGTCAGGCTTGGTATATACTCAAGATTAGTTTAGCCTGGCAAACAACTCACAAGTGTGGATGTACTAACTAGCAGAAAAGTCATTTGCCACCTTACCATCAATTATAATTAAATAACATTCAGGTTATGCCCATGTTTAGAACATTCAACATGAGTCCACTCGCTTAATGTTGCACTGCTTGTTGACAGTCTGACACACCAAAAAATATTAGTTGTCTAGTACAAATGGTCCTCTATATGACAAAGGTGACAGATGAAAAGTACCATTTTAAGTTGAACTATGCAAAAGTTCATGCATTATCTGTAATACATCTTCATAGTGTGCAATTGACATATTGTATTGTGACTTCATAGCTAGCAAACGAGTGACAGTAGACAGACTTGAGTGTGTTGTGTGTTCTCATGGAATAGTTCATCGGTGCTAGCAACCATTCTATAGAAAGCCTGGGCAAAGGCCGTTGGCTCATCAATTGCCGATGGATGGTCACCGCGCACCTAGGTCAATCAACAGATTGTTCATCCGATTACATTCATTGATTTTCTCAGGATCTATTGAAGGGCCATGTTCATCATGTGTTGTCCATGTTTGATAGATTGCCCTAAACCCATATTTACTCAAATGCAGCTCTATAGTATGCCTGTTGTGCATAAAATAGTTCTTGCACATAGCACATGGACACTTAATGGTGTATCTGATGAGGACATCACGTCCATACATACAACCAACACTCTTCACAATAGATCTGAACCTATGCACTTGCAAGGTCCAATCACAAGAGCCCGTGCACGTCAATTGAACCATCAGGTAACTTCGTTTCTAGGAGTGCATTTTGTTTCTAATAAGAATATGCTACTACCTACTGTACGTGATCTTCTTTTAATCAGAAACTTAGGAGCTGATCATGAAGAGAAGCTTGTGCAATCCAATTCGACCACCGGAGACAACACCGACTTCAAATGTGCATAACTTTCACATAAGGACTCCGTTTGAGACGCACAAGTACTTGATTGAAAGCTTATTTCGTCCTCTTTCCAACGGATCTGGCCTCACCCCCAAATTCCTTCTGAGCACACCGCAATTGCCAAAAGAGTCAGAGGCTATTTTTGAGTCAAACATGGGCCCATGGCCCTTGTAACCCTAGGCAGCCTGTACTGTTCACACGGTCACTATTCATGTGTGAACAGTACCATCACCCCCTTTTTCACCTCTTCTTCCTATATATAGTGGCCGCCGCCCTTAGGGTTTGGCGGATTTCATTTGCTTAGTTTCTCCATTGTGAAAACTCTTATTCTTCGCTTGTGTCGACTAGACCAACCGTAAAGAACCTCTGCGGAATCCCACCTTTTGAACTCAATTAGATATTTGCAATTCAGATTGCTTGTTACTTCGTTCTTGCTTGTTCTTCGATTGCTTGCAAGAATTGATCCTCGTGATCAGGTCAATCGGGTCTTTGGCACGGTTGATAACGAGTTGGTGATTAGTTCAGCGATTGCTTGGTTCGTACGTGCTGTGTTCGTAGCCTGGATCGTGAGAGTTAATCATTATCCAATTGGAATTTATCCTTCTCATTGAAAGATCGGGACAACTACGGTTCATCAAGTGGTATCAGAGCTCAAGGTTGCTCGGTGAGAATTTATTGTTTTTCATAGTTAGGTTGCTTAATTCCGAAAGTCCAGAAAAAGCCAAAAAAAATTTATAGGATTAGATCACCTATCTGTCCAAGACCAATTGTGCCATCGCATCTTTCTTTTCAGTGCATTGCATTGTTGAACTTTTGGTTGCATCGCCGTGTCCTTTGTCGGTCTTAGTGTTCAGTTCCTTTAGAGTTTCGAAGTTCGCTTCATGTTTGGTTGCACCGTTGTCGCGGTTCAATCTGCCGCCTACCTCCACCATCGCCGCTTGCCGCACCCGGCAGAGCCGCCGCCGCCTCTCGCCGCATTGCCGCGACCACGAGCGCTGCCGCCATCCCTTGTCGCGTCCTACCGTGGCCACCATCCTCCTGCTGCGGCAAGCCACCATCCTCCTACCGCCGCCACACCAAGGGAAACCCTAACGAAAAACAAAAGTTCGTTTCGGGTTGTGACAGAGAAAAAAAAAGGAGAGGAAAAAAAAAGGAGAGAATGGGTTGTTTTCGTGCTACCAGAAGGAAACCTAAGATTCATCTGACTTCGGCAACACGATAAAAAAAAATCAAAGTTTAGAAAGAGAGAGAGAGAGAGTATCTTTTAATTACCTTTTTACCCCTACATTTTAGAAAAAGTTTGTGACCCATATACCTCCCTAGACCCGTAAGAGGACTTTGAAGAGTTTTGAGTGAGGTGCAAAATTGCAAAAAAAAAGAGGAGCAAAAAAAAAAGGAGCAACAAAAAAAAAATCAAGTTTCTCAAAATTCACTCAAAATTGACAGAGCCCTTTTACAAGTGATTCTGAAGTTCTCCGTGAAGACGGCATCCTTTTTTTTTTGAGCTTCTGCCGCTCCGTGCTTTCGTTTGTGTTCTAGGCTCGCGTCTCTAGTACGGTCTAGCATAGGACCAGCACTAACCGGCGTTGAACGATTTTTCACTTGCATTATCGATTTGATTGTTGCTAATCCTTGCTACATATATTACACTGCCCAAGCTCCACTAACCGAGCAGCATCGCACTTGCAATAGCTTTGCTCATCACTTGTGTCACGCTTATCAAGAACCAGCCACCGGTTGCACCACCTGTTTGCTTTGGTAAGAATTTGCAAGAGCTTGAGCGTGTGTGACTTATAACCACCAGAACCTAGTAGTTCATAGGGAATTTTATACACTCGTGTATTTTCCTTGTTGGTACTAACAATGGCAGGTTCAGGGTCACATGGGAGTAGGACCAACATTGAGGATGATGCACCTCTCACGCCTCGCACGAAAGACATCATGCAGCGTTTTTCACGCTTGCTGAATCAACATTCAGAGCGTATTGAGGGAGTTCTGGATCGCACCAGTGACGACCTTGCTGTGATTGCTACACGTGTGGAGCAGCTCGAGAGAGCTCCACCTCTTGCTGCTGTCGGCATTGCACAACCGCACCGTAACCCATCCGTTGCTAGCTCATTGTCCGATGAGATAGAAGATGAAGCAAACCCATATGTTGCTGATACGGAGTCTGATGGTGGTTTCAATCCCAACAATGATCGTGAACATCGGCAACGATGCTTCAATCGACAAGGTATGAGAAGAGACCCACCACGTGAGGTACGTGATCATAATGATGCACTTGGTAAAATTAAATTCACTATGCCTCATTTTGCTGGCAAATATGATCCTGACGCTTACCTTACATGGGAGTTAGCCGTAGACCAAAAATTTGCATGCCATAAATTTCTTGAAAATAAAAGGGTTAGGGCTGCTACTAGTGAGTTCACTGATTTTACATCTATTTGGTGGAATGAATTGTGCTGTAATGAATAACACATACCTAGAACATGGGATGCTTTGAAGAGAGCTATGAGAGCTAGATTTGTGCCTTCATATTATTCTCGTGATTTGCTGAATAAATTACAATGTTTAAGACAAGGTAGTAACACCGTAGAAGATTACTATCAAGAAATGCAAATTGGTTTGTTACGTTATGGTTTAGAAGAAACTGAATATGCTAAAATGGCTAGATTTTTAGGAGGGCTTAATCGGGACATTCAGGATATTTTAGATTATAAGGAGTATAATTCTATCACCCGCTTGTTCCATCTTGCTTGCAAAGTCGAACGTGAAGTGGAGGGAAGATGCCCTGCTCCCAAGGCTCTTTGGAGTTTCTCTTGCGTGTAGGCGTAATCAGCGCAGCTTTCTGTAGGGCACCACCCCCTGCTGTCCCTGCCACTCCTAACCGTCCCCCACCCCCCTCTGGTCGTGGGTGTCCAGCAAGCACCACTCCCACTCCCTGAGCTTCTGATGCAAGCAAATCAACTTCAGTTCAGCAAGCTAAGAGTTCTACTTCAGTTACTTTCACCGGGAGAACGCGAGACATACAATGCCATCACTGCAAAGGCTTCGGGTACATGATGAGAGATTGCCCAAATCAGCGAGCACTTCTTGTTCGAGACGATGGTGAGTATACTTCAGCTAGTGATATTGATGAAGATCATGCATTGCTTGCAACTGACCCCGCAGGCGAGCCATATGAATTTGAACACGACGAAGAATGTTTTGGAGTTGAAACAAGTGATAAGTTTTTTAGCATAATTGTGAGGCGTGTCTTGAGTGCTCAAATGGAGCGTGCGGAACAAAATCAATGCCACAATCTGTTTCAAACAAAATTTGTGATCAATGAGCGTTCTTGTCGTGTGATTATTGATGGAGGAAGTTGCAAAAATTTGGCTAGCATTGATATGGTTGAGAAGCTTGCCTTGACTACACAACAAAGACCTCGCCCTTACTACATTCAATGGTTTAATTCATGTGGTAAGCTGAAGGTAACTCGCATTGTGAGAGTACATTTTTCTATTGGTTTATATCATGATTATGCTGATTGCGATGTCGTACCTATGCAAGCCTGTTCATTACTGTTAGGTAGACTATGGCAATATGATAAAGATATTATGCATCATGGTAGGACAAATCAATATACTCTCATGTCAAAAGGAAAGCGAATCACTTTGCTGCCCATGTCTCCAGAAGCAATTTTAAAAGATGAATTAGAGAGAGCTAATAGAGAAAAGAAGAGTAGTAAAAATGAAAATCAGATTGTAGCTAAAGAACTTGCACCGCACAAGAAGAAGGAACCTAGTTCTAAGAAAGGTGAAATTAAATTGAAAGGTTTTGTTTTGTTAGCTACAAAGTCTAATATTAGTGAGGTAGAAGCTGGTCATTCTGTTTGTTATGCTTTAGTGTACAAGGCAGCGTTATTTTCATTTGAGGATATGCCCCCTTCTTTGCCTCCTACTGTTGCTCACCTTTTGCAGGAGTATCATGATGTATTTCCAAGTGAAGTACCGCCGGGGCTGCCCCCAATTAGGGGTATTGAACATCAGATTGACTTCATCATAGGAGCTTCCCTACCCAACCGCGCGTCATACCGAACCAACCCGGAGGAGACTAAGGAGATTGAGCATCAAGTGCAAGACTTGCTTGACAAAGGGTACGTACGCGCGAGCCTTAGTCCATGTGCTGTTCCTGTACTTTTGGTTCCAAAGAAAGATGGCTCATGGCGATGTGTGTTGATTGTAGAGCTATCAATAATATTTCCATTTGATATTGTCATCCTATTCCTAGGTTAGACGACATGCTTGATGAATTAAGTGGCTCTCACTGTGTTTTCTAAAGTTGACTTTATGAGTGGCTATCACCAAATTCGCATGAAATTAGGAGATGAATGAAAACAACATTCAAAACTAAGTTCGGTTTATATGAGTGGTTAGTGATGCCTTTCGGTCTAACTAATGCACCTAGTACTTTCATGAGATTGATGAACGAAGTTTTGCGTGATTTTATTGGAAAATTCGTGGTGGTATATTTTGATGACATACTGATATACAACAAGTCACTAGAGGAACATCTTAATCATTTACGTGCTGTTTTTAATGTTCTACGAGATGCACATTTATTTGGTAACCTTGAGAAGTGCACCTTTTGCACCGATCGAGTATCGTTTCTTGGCTATGTTGTTACTCCACAGGGTATTGAAGTTGATCAAGCCAAGATTGAGGCTATACAGAGTTGGCCGATTCCTAACACGGTCACACAAGTGTGGAGTTTTCATGGACTTGCTGGATTTTATCGACGCTTCGTCAAGGATTTCAGCACCATTGCCGCACCATTGAATGAGCTCACCAAGAAAGGTGCTCCTTTCCATTGGGGCCCAAAGACAAGAACAATCATTCAACCTTCCAAAGAGAAGTTTCACACATGCACCACTTCTCCAACTTCCTGATTTTGGTAAGACCTTTGAGCTTGAATGTGATGCTAGCGGAATTGGAATTGGAGGTGTGTTGCTACAAGAAGGTAAACCCGTTGCTTATTTTAGCGAAAAATTGAGTGGGCCTAGTTTGAACTATTCTACTTATGATAAGGAATTATTTGCTCTCGTTCGAACTTTAGAAACATGGCAGCGTTATTTATGGCCCAAAGAGTTCGTTATACACTCAGATCAAGAATGTTTAAAACACATTCGTAGTCAAAGTAAACTGAACCATCGACATGCTAAATGGGTAGAGTTCATTGAATCGTTCCCATATGTTATCAAACATAAGAAAGGGAAAGAGAATGTTATTGCTGATGCTTTGTCTAGGCGTTATACCATGTTATCTCAACTTGATTGTCGAATTTTTGGCCTAGAAACAATTAAAGAACTTTATGCTCAAGATGATACTTTTACAGATGCCATGCTGAATTGTACAGAGGGAAAGAGTTGGAATAAATTTGTGTTGAAAGATGGATTCTTGTTTAGAGCTAACAAGCTATGCATTCCAGCTAGCTCTGTTCGACTTTTGTTGTTACAGGAGGCGCATGGCGGAGGATTGATGGGACACTTCGGTGTCAAGAAGACTGAGGACATTCTGGCCGACCACTTCTATTGGCCTCGAATGAGGCGCGACGTTGAGCGCTACGTGTCTCGCTGCACTACATGCAATAAAGCTAAGTTCCGACTTAATCCACATGGTTTATATATGCCTCTTCCTGTGCCTAGTGTTCCTTGGGAGGATATTTCAATGGACTTTATCTTAGGATTGCCTAGAACAAAGAAGGGAAGAGATAGTGTTTTTGTTGTTATGGATAGATTTTCTAAAATGACCCATTTTATACCTTGTCATAAGAGCGATGATGCTACAAATGTTGCTGATTTGTTTTTTCGAGAGATCGTTCGCCTACATGGAGTGCCCAATACCATAGTTTCAGATCGGGATGCGAAGTTTTTGAGTCACTTTTGGCACACCCTTTAGGAAAAATTGGGGACTAAGCTGCTGTTTTCTACTACTTGTCACCCCCAAATGGATGGCCAAACTAAAGTTGTCAACCGCACATTATCCACTATGTTGAGGGCTATTTTGAAAAAGAACTTAAAGATGTGGGAAGAATGCTTACCTCATGTAGAGTTTGCTTACAATAGATCGTTGCATTCTACCACAAAAATGAGCCCTTTTTAGGTAGTATATGGCTTTAATCCTCGCGCTCCTATTGATTTATTGCCTATGCCTACTTCTGAAAAAGTAAATTTAGATGCTAAGAAGCGTGTTGAATTTGTCCTTAAACTACATGAAACAACTAAAGAAAACATAGAGCGCATGAATGCTAAGTATAAGGTTGCTGGTAGTCAGGGTAGAAAGAGTTTAACTTTTGAACCTGGTGATCTCGTTTGGTTACATTTGCGCAAAGACAGATTTCTTGAATTACGAAAGTCTAAGTTGATGCCTAGAGCTGATGGTCCATTCAAGGTGTTAGCTAAGATTAATGATAATGCATATAAGCTTGATCTACCTGCAGACTACGGGGTTAGTCCCGCATTTAACATTGCAGATTTGAAGCCATATTTGAGTGAGGAAGATGAGCTTGAGTCGAGGACGATTCAAATGCAAGAAGGGGAGGATGATGAGGACATCACGTCTATACATACAACCAACACTCCTCACAATAGATCTGAACCTATGCACTTGCAAGGTCCAATCACAAGAGCTCGTGCACGTCAATTGAACCATCAGGTAACTTCGTTTCTAGGAGTGCATTTTGTTTCTAATAAGAATGTGCTACTACCTAATGCATGTGATCTTCTTTTAATCAGAAACTTAGGAGCTGATCATGAAGAGAAGCTTGTGCAATCCAATTCGGCCACCGGAGACAGCACCGACTTCAAACATGCATAACTTTCACATACGAACTCTGTTTGAGACGCACGAGTACTTGATTGAAAGCTTATTTCGTCCTCTTTCCAACGAATCTAGCCTCACCTCCAAATTCCTTCTGAACGCACCGAAATTGCAAAAAGAGTCAGAGGCTGTTTTTGAGTCAAACATAGGCCCATGGGCCTTGTAACCCTAGGTAGCCTGTACTGTTCACACAGTCACTATTCATGCGTGAACAATACCATCACCCCCTTTTTCACCTCTTCTTCCTATATATAGTGGCCGCCGCCCTTAGGGTTTGGCGGATTTCGTTTGCTTAGTTTCTCCATTGTGAAAACTCTTGTTCTTCGCTTGTGTCGACTAGACCAACCGTAAAGAACCTCTGCGGAATCCCACCTTTTGAACTCAATTAGATATTTGCAATTCAGATTGCTTGTTACTTTGTTCTTGCTTGTTCTTCGATTGCTTGCAGGAATTGATCCTCGTGATCAGGTCAATCGGGTCTTTGGCACGGTTGATAACAACTTGGTGATTAGTTCAACGATTGCTTGGTTCGTACGTGCTGCGTTCGTAGCCTGGATCGTGAGAGTTAATCATCATCCAATCGGAATTTATCCTTCTCATCGAAAGATCGGGACAACTATGGTTCATCAGTCTCCTTCAACTACCCTGGGATTAGAGAATGCATGATCTAAGAACTGTGTAGTTTGTTCAATCCATTCATTTGAGGGAGCTTTACCACGCTGCCAGCCACTATACATCCATTCATGGTCTGCCATGAAATAGTTCTGTGTGACAACATGAATATATCAGTTATAAATATTTTTGATGAAAACAGTAGGAAAATCTCCTACTGTAAATAATTAAATAGAAGGACCAACAGTACAACCAGAGAGGGGGGAAAAAGAGGAGAGCTAAACAAAAACAGGACAGAGGAAGCAGGGGTGAAGAGGAGCGAAGTAAAGGTGAAAGGAGAAAAAGGTAGAATAGCTAGCCAAAATTGGATAGCCAATCCGAAAATAGCGGTTTGAAAGGTGGTTTGGCGTGTTGTATTAACAACGCAAATTCTGCTGTGAAGACTGCCCGCCAGCCCAACAAGCTAGGTTCCTGATTCTTGAAGATCCTGTTATTTCTTGTGATCCAAATTGCCCATGCTGATAGCACAATGATTTCCATGGAGATACTTTGATTGTGCAAGTACTTGAGATGATGAAGGGCTCGATGAGTAGTTGATAGTATTGCATGCTGAGGGCAGACAAGATCCCAACATTGTTGTGAAAATGGACAATTCCAGAAGAGGTGCTGTGTAGTTTCTTCAGCTCCCTGGTCACATAGAATGCAATTGTAATCCTCTAGTGGGCACTTCTTGCGCTTAAGAAGGTTTATGGTGTTGAGTCTGTCTTTGAGTAGCAGCCAGAAAAAACTTTGTGTCGTCTTTGACATTGACAAGCCATAGCCAATTGTAATAGTCCGGCGTCATGTGGGTGCCCATGAGGTGCTTGTAAGTTTTAGTTGACGATTAGTGTGTTGAATTCCAAATGTAATGCCAAGTATCTTCCTGATAAGTGAGCTCCAATTCTTGCATGGTCTGTTGCATCTGTTGGAATTGCGTGAACGCTTGAGTTGACAACGTGTAATACCCGAATGTTTATAAGGAAGGAGAGTAAACAAAAAAAAAGGTTTTTCTGTAATACTCCAACTTATTCTAATGAAGGAAGCAGTGAAAAGAGAACTTAGACTTTAGAGGAGGGAAAATCTGCAATTCTTTGGCAACCTGGTCTTCGGGCTTTGGCTAAGGAGGCCCATGAGGGGCTGGCCACTAATAAAAGGAGGGGGAAACCCTAGCCCACCACTGTAGCACGTATTGCTACAAAGAGTTTGATGTCGATACAAGATCGCATACAGACACACCTCCTCCTTGCACTCCGTTGCCCCCTCGTGGTGGTGCTCTCCCATTACTGTCGGCCAAGGAGAAAGGTGGAGGGAGAGAGGAGAAGAAGAGGAGATGAGCATCTAGCGGGGAATTCAGCGGGCACGCGTGTCTCCAAGGGTAACGATTGCCGGTTGTTGTTGTTTGATTAGTCGTAGAAGTGAAACCGATTAGTTTTGATTGGATCAAAATCTCTCTGCAGTAGTTTCGATTCTGTCCAGTGTGTTGTGGGGGCTGTTTCGACGTCTTAGAAGCCGAATCAGAAGTTTTGATCTCCTAGAGTTATTTATATAATGTTCTTAGCTTTCGGTGGCCGCTAAGAACACCTAATTCCGACATACGAATCAAAAGTTATGATCGTTTTAGTTTCTGCTGTCCAGAATTCTGATGAGAACTACCTTTCAAGTTGTCTCCTAACATATCTTTATGTTATTGGACGAATCAGAGTTTTCTCCCAACTAGGTTATTGTAGATAATTTCATAACCTTTTCAGATTGGTAAATAACACTCTAATCGGAGTTACGGAACCAAAGTTATGACCTGTTCTTTGCAGCTGTGTTTCTGGGTTAGGCAGAATCTGTTCTGTAACTTTATCTGCCGGTTGCTAAATTAATTTGGCCGAATAGGAAGATCTCGTCAACTAGAGTATTGTACATATGTCAATTAAGAATCCATAGAAATTGGTCTCACCTCATTCCGAGTTCCAAATCAATAGATATGATGTTTACCGTGCTGCTGTCCAGTTTCGGGTTGTGCCTAAGTAGTCAGTTTTCATATTAGAGTTTCTAATTGAATCTTGAGTCACCGGAGAAGCGTTGTAGAATGGTGTCGAGAAGTGTCGTGTGCAATGTGTTCTTATTTCAGTTGTTTATTTGTTTAGGCTGTGAAGCTTCGGTTTAAGAGTACCACCTTGCCTACTATCGCCGCACCGCACCGCATGCGTACATTGACGCTTGTATGAATTATGTATGTTGGATGCTTGATGTTCGTGATCGTATTTTCATTTGATATCGGAAGTTCGATGTTGGGAAACAGTAGGCTACACTAGCGCAAATTAAAAATTCTACTACCAGAAACCAAGATCACCGCAGCTTATAGATCACGGTCTTACCACTAGACGCGCAAAGCGGAAGTTGATGCAAAGACGTCGGGCGCAGTAGTCGCATCGCTTGATGCAAGACGTCGGCGCAGTAGTCGACTACTACTCGCCCTCGCCGCGCGCCCCACGCATGCCTCCTTTCTTGCGGTTCGTCCCAACGCCACGCATGCAGCGCCCAAAGGTATCCACACGCACGGAGGAAGCGACGCACGCCGACTACTAGATCCGCGCGAGCGACTAGGGCGTGGGAGGGTGGCGCCGTGGTTTGAGGATGTCACGAAAAACTCAACCTCAACCGCCGCGCCCTCTCCTTTTATAGACGCCCTTATAATGGGCTTCTACGAATAGAGGCCCATTAGGACTCAATGCCCGCCTAATTTAGATCCAATCCGAATTAGGCTTCACTTCTTAAGTGTGTGACCTATGGTTCACATATGTTTAGACATGACGCGAGTACACATACTTGGTCAATAGTTGGTAGCGCCTCTAGCAAGACGTACAACTCCTAAACATACGTAAAGATCATATCGGACGAACCATCACAACGTTATGTACATGCCAATCCCTTTGCCTCACGATATTCAATGAGCCCAAGTCGACCACTCTTTCTCGATCCCGTGATCCGAATCCCTTACTAGGTTAACTCTTAACCTTAAGTAGCATGGCCATGCATTTCTGATCCGATCACCGAGGCCCAGAGATATCTCTCTGTAGAGAGGGGCAAATCCCATCTCGACCGACCATGCCTCGCAAAGATGCTTCATGACAAACCCGAAAGCTACCTTTATAACTACCCAGCCATTGAGTAGCGCTTGATAGCCCCTAAGTAGGTCGATTCACATCTCAAGTACATACGACAATCTCGTGTCTAAGGACAAGGCGCATACATTGTGTAGAGAGAACCATAAGAATAATTACTATGTCTCATGTTGGGTCGGTCCAACCCCATGTTCTAAACATGTGTCCACATTATTGGTTTGACATCTCCATGTCTATGACTCGTGAAACATGGTCATCAACCGATACATGTGCTAATCCATCATTCACGTGTGTCCTCACATGAACTCCGACTAGGGACAACTTTAGAATAACCATACAAGTAAAGAGTTTCACAAACAAGTCACATACTTGTTAATCAACACAAAGGCAATATTCAAGGAACATTTATTAAATCATGGATACAATGAAATATCATCATCAATATGATTGCCTCTAGGCATATCTCCAACAGCCTCCCACTTGCACTAGAGTCAATCTAGAAGATATCTAATACCCATAGCTCTTGTGTGCGCCTCATGCTTAGGTCGTGGGAGAGGCTTCACAAAGGATCTCAAATATTCAAACTGTGTATTTTGCATATCTTTAAATCTCCTCGATTAAGGATCTCTCGAATGAGATGAAACCGCCGCAGATGTGTTTGTTCTTTTGGTGATTCCTCGGCCCTGGCTTGCGAATGGCCCCACCGTTATCACAAGAAAGATCCGCAGGATCGCACGCACTAGGAACCACACCTAGTTCAGCTTATGAACTTCCTTATCCAAACACCTTCCTTTGCCGCTAAGCCGCAATGTACTCGCCTCCGCTGTAGAGTCGCACGCCTCCCGCTTGGAACTCTTCCAACTTACCGCACCACCGCTCAAAAGGAACACAAAACCCGATTGCGATTTGTAATCATCTTTGTCGGTTTGGAAGCTTGCATCGTGTAACCATTTACAACGAGCTCTTCCTCACCTCCGTAGACTAGGAACACATCCTTAGTTCTTCTCAAATACTTGAGGATGTTTTTAATCGCTGCCCAGCTGACTCTCACCGATCACCGTATTCGCCAGAACACTTAGAGCATAGGAAACATCCGGCGAGTACACATCATAGCATACATGATAGATCCAATGGCCAAGCATATGGAATCTTACTCATGCGATCTCGCCATCGCTTGTCGAAGGACACCGAGTCTTGCCAAGATTTATGCCATGAGACATGGGCAAGAACCCTTTCTTTGCCTCCTCCATGTTGAACCGCTTTCAACACTTTGTCAATGTAAGTACTGCTTAATCCTATTAGCCTTTTGATCTATCTCTATAGATCTTAATACCTAAAATATATGCCGCTCCCTAAGTCCTTCATTGAGAAACTATTTTTCAAAGTTGAGGTCTTAACGACTCGAGCATAGGAATATCATTTCCAATCAAGAATATGTCATCTACATATAAGATTAGAAATACGAGTGAGCTCCCACTTGTCTTCTTGTAAACACAAGATTCTTCTTCGCTTTTGATGAAGTCAAACCCTTTGACCACTTCATCAAAACGAATGTTCCAACTCCGAGATGCTTGCTTCAATCCATAAATGGATTTTTGAAGTTTGCATACTTTTCTAGCATTGTTTGATCGACAAAACCCTGGCCGTATCATATACACGCCCTCGGTTAAATTTCCATTAAGGAAAGCCGCTTTGACATCCATCCGCCATATCTCATAGTCGAAATATGCAAAGAATAGCTAGAATGATCCGTATTGATTTAAGCATCGCTACAGTGAGAAAGTCTCATCGTAGTCAACTCCTTGAACTTGCCGAAACCTTTTGCGATAAGTCGAGCTTTATGGATATGAACATTTCCATCCATATCAATCTTCCTTTATAGATCCATTTGCACTCTATGGTTTTAACACCATCAAAGCGGTCAACCAAATTCCAAACTTGATTGTCTCCCATGGATGCTATCTCTGATCTCATGGCACTATGCCATTTCTCGTAGTCTGGTCCATCATTGCTTCCGCATAGGTCGAGGCTCATCATTGTCTAACAATAATATATCTCGCGCACAAGGAGCCTTCCGACCTTCGTGGTGGTGGTGCTTCCTTTGCCATGGGTTCTCAACTTGTTCTCGCCACATGGGCATCATTCGTCGAGTCTTCCCGATTGGTTCATCTTGAACTTCTTCAAGCCGCACTGCTCTTCCACTTGTCTCCTATTGAGAAACTCTTTCTCTAGAAAACACCACTGAGCGACAAACACTTTGCCCTCTAGTCGGTTGTAGAAGTAATATCCAAAGGTTTCTTCTGATATCCCACTAAAATGCATTTATCCGACTTGGGTGTGAGCTTGTCCGATCAGAGTCGCTGACAAACGCCTCACATCCCCAAATCTTTAGAAAAGACAAACCGTGACTCTTCCTACCCATATCTCATATGGTGTCTTAACTACGGATTTAGACGGTACTCTATTAAGTGTGAAAGCCGCCGCTTCTAGAGCGTAACCCCAAAAGGATAATGGTAACTGATCGCTCATCATCGATCGAACCATGTCCAACAAGGTCCGACACGCCGCCGATACCCCGCTTTGAGGCGCTCCGGCGGTGTTAGTCGTGGAACAATTCCGCAACTCTTCGATGATTGCTAAATTCATGACTCAAATACTCGCCACCACGATCGATCGCAGAGCCTTAATTTTCTTGGCACGCTGATTTTCAACCTCATTCGAACTCTTTGAACTTTTCAAAAGTTTCAGACTTATGCTTCATTAAGTAGACATAGCCATATCTACTAAAATCATCATGAAAGTTATGAAGTAATGAAATCCACCTCTAGCGCCGTGCTCATTGGTCCACATACATCAAGATGTATGATTTCCAACAAGTCCGACGCCTCTCAAAAGAACCTTTGAAAGGTGATTTGGTCATCTTACCAAGCAAACAAGCTTCACATGTCTCGATGATTCAAAATCAAACGGTTAGAAGACCATCGCATGGAGCTTCTTCATGCGCTTTTCACTTATGTGACCCAAACGACAATGCCAAACATAGGTGGGATTCAAATCATTAGGTCAAGTCTTTTAGCATTTATGTTAAAGATAGGCGATCATCAAGATTTAAAATAAATAACCCATTCACAATGGGCTAAAGCCATAAACATTCCATTTTTAGAGATCAAACAACCATTGTCTTTACTTGCAAATGAATAACCATCTCTCATCAAACATGAGGGGATAAAATGTTTCGACTCATACTAGGAACATAATAACAATTATTCAATTCCATAATAAATCTTGAAGGAAGCTGAAGTTGCATGGTGCCGACGGTCAACGCAAAGAACCCTTGCTTTATTCCCGACGCTAAAATCAACTTCACCTCTTGCGACTTCTCTACTTTTATTAGCCCTCGTGATCGAGTTGCAAATGTGAGCAATCGATCCGATCAAATACCCAAGAGTTAATAGGAGAATCATGAGAAAATGTCTAAAACATTTATGACAAGTGTACCATGGGTGGAAGTCTTACTTCAAATTCTTCTTCTTGCATTCATCGAATCCATGTACTTCTTGCGCTTTCTTCCAAAGGGCGCTTTACAATAGAAGCATACTGTCTCGCCTGTGTCCAAAGATTAGGCTTAGGCGTTGGCTTCGAGATCATATCTTTAACCTTACCCTTATTCTTTGGCCATGGCTTACCCTTTTCTTGAAGCTAGACTTGTTCTCAGACAACCATCACATGGCTAGGCCCCGCACACTTCTTAATGTCATTCTCTCTGCTTTGAGCATCCCACAAAGCTCATTAAGGCCCTTATCCGCCCCATGCATATGGTAGTTCAAATGAAATGCCCATAGCTAGGTGGAAGAGACGCTAAATGAAATCGCTGCCAACTTGGCCAATTGGAAAACCAAGTTTATCCAAAGTCCGATCAGAACCAACCATTTTGATCACATGTGGGCCTACGGTGCACCTTCGTTAACTTGCATTCCGTAAAAGCCTTAGAGACATTGAACCGCTCACCCCGCCCGTGTCCGAACATGTCCTAAGCGCTATGATCATATCATACGCCCCGATCCTCAAACCGCTTTTGAAGGTCGTTCCATGCATGCAAGCATAAGACAACTAATCTCAAGAGAGTCATCACATGCTTTCTTGTAGGCATTTTTAACAAAGCAGCAGACGATTATTTGCGTGTTCTTTCGGGATTGGGGTGTCCGTAACGTTTTCCTTTTATCCGCCCGAGAACAATTTCAAAGTTACTGACCAATCCAATAGTTTGTTCCATTTAATTTCTCTTCTCAAGAATCGATCGCAAAGCAAAAGGGTGTGCGTGGTTGCTAGATGCCATTGATCTACAATAGGAAATGCAAAATACTAAGACAAATAAAACCATGATAGAGTAAATCTGTATTAAACAAATTTAATAGAATGTACTCCCACTAAAATCAACATCCCTCTGTTGATTCTTAGCGATTCAAGATCCGCAATTAACGAGTCTACTAGTGAGCTTTTGCATCACCGCTAGAGACAAGGTACTTCGTAAGCAACACCTTGCTAATCATATCTCTATATGACTCTTGTTGTTGGGTGACATCTCTATGCCCCGCGCCAACCTTATGCCCCAAGGCCCATAACCTTTATGATAACCTTGTTAAGTTCACCAACTTATGCATGTAAGTATCCGATACAAAACCCATCTAGTCAAGGAAAGTTGATGGTGCCCTAATTTTATAGACCCACCATCAATTTACAAGACATGGGATGGTGCAAAGTTTAATTGGGAGGGCATATGTTTAACTTAACATTTTGTGAGGGATCGCTATACTTCTACCATTCAAACATGCATAGGAGTAAAACAATAGGAATAACATTCACACAGCTTGTGACTCAAGATGGCCCATTTTCTCATGGTGATCTCCATCGCCATAGAATCTGGCCCACCATGATGATCTCCATCTCCATGGTTCATGTGTGCCATCCTCCAAGTGATGTGTCCTCCGAGTACTACTATAAGCTATTACTCATAACAACTAGTAATAAAATACATGGATACTAGGAATCATCACAAGTCGGCACGCAGCCGTTAATACAATACTTTGGCAACACAATGGCTCCACCGTGTTGCCGCATCCACGACACGCAGTCATGCAAATATTACAAACATGCATCACATACACATTAGGCCATATCGTCACATACATCCCGCAAAAACAAGTTTATGCATAGAATCGCAATCCACCGGATAGGGGTCGAGGGGTTTCTCTCGGGTTCGGCGGGTTCGGCGCGGCGCCCGACTTCGAAAAACAGATTCAATCTATGCAATTTTTACATAGGATTTTGATCGCAAATCATATTTACCACAAATCGACTCATCGCTCCGATTCGACCAATTTGTATCGATCTTCGCATGCCGCAACCGGTTTTACGTGTCACCGCTTCACCCCGATGGCGAATCCGACCGTAGGGGTATGTTGTTTCACGACCTTAGCAAAGATGATCACGGTACATCGATTATTAATCTAGGTTCCGATTCGATCAATCATATTGATCTTCGATTCGCAATCGGTTTTACGTGTCACCGCTTCACCCCGATGGCGAATCCGACCGTAGGGGTATGTTGTTTCACGACCTTAGCAGCATGATCACTAAACCGATCAATCCATTACCGTAACTATACAATCGATCACATCGATCATACCGATTTACATATCGCCATATGCAAATCACCCAACCTATAACATGACAAAGAACCGCTCGATACCATCGTTGGGAAACAGTAGGCTACACTAGCGCAAATTAAAAATTCTACCCGAAACCAAGATCACCGCAGCTTATAGATCACGGTCTTACCACTAGACGCCGCAAAGCGGAAGTTGATGCAAAGACGTCGGGCGCAGTAGTCGCACTCGCTGATGCAAGACGTCGGGCGCAGTAGTCGATTACTTCCTCGCCCTCGCCGCGCGCCCCACGCATGCCTCCTTTCTTGCGGTTCGCCCCAACGCCACGATGCGCGCCCAAAGGTATCCACACGCACGGAGGAAGCGACGACGCCGACTACTAGATCCGCGCGAGCGACTAGGGCGTGGGAGGGGTGGCGCCGTGGTTTGAGGATGTCACGAAAAACTCAACCTCAACCAGCGCCGCGCTCTCCTTTTATAGACGCCCTTATAATGGGCTTCTACGAATAGAGGCCCATTAGGACTCAATGCCCGCCTAATTTAGATCCAATCCGAATTAGGCTTCACTTCTTAAGTGTGTGACCTATGGTTCACATATGTTTAGACATGACGCGAGTACACATACTTGGTCAATAGTTGGTAGCGCCTCTAGCAAGACGTACAACTCCTAAACATACGTAAAGATCATATCGGACGAACCATCACAACGTTATGTACATGCCAATCCCTTTGCCTCACGATATTCAATCGAGCTCCAAGTGACCACTCTTTCTCGATCCCGTGATCCGAATCCCTTACTAGGTTAACTCTTAACCTTAAGTAGCATGGCCATGCATTTCTGATCCGATCACCGAGGCCCAGAGATATCTCTCTGTAGAGAGGGGCAAATCCCATCTCGACCGACCATGCCTCGCAAAGATGCTTCATGACAAACCCAAAGCTACCTTTATAACTACCCGCCACGGAGTAGCGCTTGATAGCCCCTAAGTAGGTCGATTCACATCTCAAGTACATACGACAATCTCGTGTCTAAGGACAAGGCGCATACATTGTGTAGAGAGAACCATAAGAATAATTACTATGTCTCATGTTGGGTCGGTCCAACCCCATGTTCTAAACATGTGTCCACATTATTGGTTTGACATCTCCATGTCTATGACCGTGAAACATGGTCATCAACCGATACATGTGCTAATCCATCATTCACGTGTGTCCTCACATGAACTCCGACTAGGGACAACTTTAGAATAACCATACAAGTAAAGAGTTTCACAAACAAGTCACATACTTGTTAATCAACACAAAGGCAATATTCAAGGAACATTTATTAAATCATGGATACAATGAAATATCATCATCAATATGATTGCCTCTAGGCATATCTCCAACAAGTTCTTCATATGGTATTTTGGATCCCCAGATTTTGATAATACGGCTTAAGTGAACACCGACGGTGTGTCACTAGCTATACCGCAGTATAAGTATGTGTGCAGTCCATCCTTTGATTATATTCATTCATTTCATGCATTCCTAAATAACCGTTCGTGGTATGTTAAGAAATTGTGAAGAGGTTGTCTTGTCCATATTGGTTGTATGTTAATCTAATTCATGTACTTGCTGAGTCCTGGACTCACTCTTGCTTTGTTTATTTGTTTTTAGGTGATTATTGATGAAGTTTCTCTTGAGAGGGAGTAGACACGCACTGCCAAATATTTCACCTTATACTAGATTCAATAAAAGAATTGTTATTGTCTTTCATTCGTAATTGTTGGATTGTAATAGGTAAACTTAGACATGGATGGTAACTTCCTTTCGTCGAGTTTGTTTAAATAGTTGTTTATGTTCATTGATCATTCGTTGATACGATTTCTTAGTGGATCCAGTATTACATTCCTGTTTATGTTCCAACTGATGTTGATCTGTTTAGCTTAGTTGATGAATTATTGACGATTTATTCCATTGTATGATATCATGTTAGGTCTTTAGGTAGCATTTCGCTTCCGAACAGCCGTGGTGTTACAAGCTTGGTATCGAGCGGCTTTAGGTCCGTAGAATAAGTTAGCAACTTAGGTAGCTGAACTTGCTAAAATTTGTTAATGGTTAATTAACCTAAAACTTGACACACCGTGCATGAGGAGGGGTGGTTCAAGCAATGCGCTTCGCTGCCGTTATGTTGCCTTGTTACTCTATGATATGATATGATCTTCTATACCTATGAAATTATTCTGATTGTTATGAGATGATATTCTATATTCATAGTTGATTTTTGGCTATGGGTGATGTTGAGAGGTTGAGGTCGTGGCCCCGGCTTTGCTGTGCTACACCACCGCTCGTGGTAAAAGAATAGAGTAGTATCTACCCGAATACCATAGTTGGGTGTTGAGGGCAGTTTCTTTAGGAAAGTTATTCTCTTCCTTGATCTTGATTTTGACCACCTCGTAATAGTTGCGTTGATGAAGTTTTCTTGAGTTAGTGTTTTACATTCCTTCCGATGAGTTTTCATTGGACTTTCTTGGTTCCATAAATCGACTACTTGTTCTCCTGACCGCTGGTCTAATGTTGTTTCTTGGGAACGTTGGTTATCGGCAAGATTTATCTTTTCTTGGGAGTTCTACTCTTCTTATTGGAAATGTGATTCATTTATTTGCTTGGTATTCGATAATCGGAAGTTTTCATTGCAAGTTCTTTATCATGTGAAAGCGCTATTTTATGTATTTCTTTTGGATTATTTCGAGTGTTGAAATTTAATACCTCTTTTTCTGAAAGATTGTGTTAAAGTCCTTAAGTGATGTCTTGTAATGCTTAAGTAAGATGTGTTAATTAAATGAATTAATCGTCATGGTATGAGTTATCAGATTTGGGTTATTAACTTTGTGCAAGCAGTTTATTCTTAACTGGTATCCATGGAGGTGAATTTCTTATTGTGAAATGTCGTTATATTTGGTACATGATGAATTTTAGATAAGAGTATATCCATAACTGCTCAAGAACCTATTGTTGTTAAGAAGTGTGGAAAATGTAGATGTAGCGGTTGATCTTTACGATCGAGTAATCGATAAATTTGTTAGATGAGTTGGAATCTAGGTCCTCTTCTGCTATTCTAACCGCTAGTGATGGTAAAATTTAGGTGTGTTCGAATGTTGCCTTGATAAATATTCATCTTGAATCGTTCTTCTATTTGGATATTGATGATCTTATTCGAATGATAGCTTTACCTAATTTTTGCCATGCTAAAAATTATTGATACATGTTTAAATGACTAGATGAGCGATGATGTATCGCCTTGTGAAACCTTGTCTTATCTATCATATATTATCGAAGTTAAAGACATTTCATTCTAATTTCTGAATATAAGGTAGAATGTTGAATCTATCCTCATAACTATTGTTGAGTTTGCAATCAGAGGTAGGATTATGATTGTGCCATGTGTGGCTAGAGAGCATTTAGTGTGTACTATCTTAGCGTCGAGTGTCAGTAAGAGTCAAATGGATGAAATCTAATAAGAGATTTTTTGTTGGTGTACATTTGTGAGATTGTCATGTTCTAGTATCATCTTATTGAAAGAGTTTTGTTTCAATTATGAGGTTTTTGCACTAGGCTTTCCCTAGATCAAGTATATGCAATCTTATTAAGATTTTAGAGACATGATGAGGTAATTCATTGTGTTTCTTTTCAAAAGTTCATGAAGTGATAAGAGGTTATGATAATTCTTGCTAATAACATATTATTTCGTTTATTAGTGTGATTGTCAGACTGTGGTTGTGATGATAATGTTGAATGATTTATAAGTAAAAGAAATTGATCATTTACATGATATTGTTTTAGTGAAAGTGTTTCGAGTTTTGTGTTTGTTATCTTTTGGACCTCATGAGTTATGTGGTAATTGAGTCTGTTTCGAGCAAAGTGACGTGTTGAAAGATTTTATTGGTTGTTAAGTGGTTCCTGTGATTTGGTCTTAAGAGTTTATCTTGTTTAAGCTGGCAAAGTGATGTAGTGATCACAAAAAAAATAATTTTCCTTGTTAAAGAAAGGAGTGAAGTAAAAGTATTTGAGATTTAAGTCACATTTCGCAACTTGCAGTTTATTTTAGTGTGCTTAAACCTTATGCATTTGTTCCATAAGAGTTTACCAATTTTCAAAAGGGCAATATCTTCTTCTCATTGGTGGTTTGGTTTTTGCTTACAGTAGGACTTGAGCCCTCATCTGTTGACTTCCTCTTATGTTTTCCGAGTCCTTTGCCTAAGCGACTTTTTCCCTTGGTCATGTGTTTACTTCGGGCAGTAAATGTCTTCTTTTGCCTTTTCTTTTGAGGAAGGATCTACCGATTTGTTTCAAAGGAGTCTTTCGAAGTGTTTATTAAATGTGGTTGAGAAACCTTGGGTTGTGTTATTCGAGGAGCATTGGAAGATGAACTGATTTCTGTATAATTCTTGAGAGAATTTTATTTATACGGAATATTTGCCTTTGAGGCTAAAACGATTGCATTGTTGCAACCATTAGAACCTATGGAGATTTAGATCCAAGATCCTTTGTTCAATTCGGTGGAACATTAGAATTTTCAAAGGATGGGAATCTTGATCAATGTATTAAAGTGTCGCGATTGACTACCTTGCACGGTTGTGCGATAAAATATGATGGTGTTGTAATGAGAGTAATATTAGCTTATAACTGATCGTTAAAACGATTAATGAGATAGCTGAGATTATTGGATTATTGTCGTAAATGACTTGATGTAGTAAGTAACTCTCTAAGAGCTTGAATCTTTATAAAGATAATTGGGTCGAGGAAATGTTTTCGTGTTGATGTTAATGCGCGAGTATGTTTGGATTGTGATAATTTTAGAGATTTAATCTGTGGTTTCCTATCTTCTATATGAGAAGTTTATTGTAGAAGTCTTGGAGTTTAAATTTGGACTTCGATTTTATGCTAGGACCTTGGGTCGCCTAATGATTGTGTAGAGGAAGTAGATTAAGGGTAGATTCCGAATAGTGGGATGATCATTGATAGAATCCTTTGATGAAGTATATGAATGTGTGCCGAGGATTCCGAGTTGTTTATTCAAAAGATTGAGGTGATGTGGTTGTTTGAGAGGGCTATTTTCAGATGTATTGGGAGTCATCCACAAAGTATTTCCATCGGTACAAAAGTTGGCTAGAGTATGTTTAGTCGAATCAATAGAGTCTCTCCACAAATGTGTGGATGATGTATTTCCGATTAAGCCTAACTTGAGGAGGTTAAATTAAGAGGATTGAGCTCTGTGGTATGCAATGAGTTCAATCCCAAGGTTTGAGATAAATTTTATTCCTAATCGAGAAACCGAGAAAAGGACGCTTCTGTAGTGAAGCCGCTTTTCTTGATTCTCGCTTGATTTGTGTGTTGTTGACCGATGTCTTCCGCAATTTGAGTTGTCGTTGTGTTGACATGTGTGATTCTTTCTGGTCGTAAAGAATAAAAGAATTTTTTTATTTGGGCATTCAAGTGATTTCTCCTTTGGATTTTGTGACGTTTATTCGCAAACTGCCACTTGGAAGGTGGAAAGGTTTTTCGTGATGAAATTCTGATTTCTGGGTTTGACTCTTTAGTACTGAGCTGGTAACGCATAGTTGCGATGTGAATCTTTCATTTTCAGATGGGTTTTGTTGGTAAAATAGTTTGCTTAAAGAGAGCTCTGTTGTGTGTTTCTGGTTAAAGGAGGTGATCCTTGTTTTAGTGAAGAGTTCAATTGAGAGGTGGAACAAGAGTTTCGTGTTCTATGTGCATGTTGTGTGGTTCGGTATCAATCGGAAGGTTAGCCAAGGTACATTGGGTTGTTTTCGTTAGCTACGGAAATTCAAAGTTGGCGATCGCAAGGACCATCTCGGTCCATACGCGTGTACGCAACATTTGGCATGTTTGGTGCCGAGTGAGTACCGTGAGAACTAGAGTTTGAATATTCGTTAACGCCGTGGACCATCGAGTAGGATCTACCTTCGATTCTCTTGCGATGAGTGTACCGAAATGTGGGATGAGTGTTAGGACGTACATCGTCTACATCTTTGTGTTGTGGTCTCATCATCCGAGAGAGGTCACTTGAAGTTAGAGTCTCGCATGCGCGAGCAATACCGGATATGTTCATGTCCGTACGTGTTAATCGTTGTTAATTTCGCACGCCGCTTTCTTTCGTAGATCGCGAGCGTATTCGGTCGAATCTCGTTAAGGGGGTAGAATGTAATACCCGAATGTTTCAAGGAAGGAGAGTAAACAAAAAAGGTTTTTCAGAATACTCCAACTTATTCTAATGAATGAAGCAAAGGAAAAGAAGAATTAGACTTTAGAGGAGGGAAAATCTGCAATTCTTTGGTAACCTGGGCTTCGGCTTTGGCCCACGAGGCCCATGAGGGGCCGACCACTAATAAAAGGAGGGTAAACCCTAGCCCACCACCGTAGCACATATTGCTACAGTTGTTCCGCCACTACAAGATCAAGCATAAGACACACCTCCCTCCTTGCGCCCGTTGTCCTCGTGGTGGTGCTCTCCCATTGTCGCTGCCAAGGAGAAAGGTGGAGGAGAGAGGAGAAGAAGAGGAGATGAGCATCTAGCGGGAATTCAGCGGCACGCGTGTTCCAAGGGTAACGATTGCGGTTGTTGTTGTTTGATTAGTCGAGAAGTGAAACCGATTAGTTTTGATTGGATCAAAGTCTCTCTGCAGTAGTTTCGACTAGAGTATTGTAGATATGTCAATTAAGAATCCATAGAAATTAGTCTCACCTCATTCCGAAGTTCCGCATCAATAGATATGATGTTTACTGTCGCCGCTGTCCGGGCCTGGTTGTGCCTAAGTAGTCGGGCCATATTAGAGTTTCTAATTGAATCTTGAGTCACCGAGAAGCGTTGTAGAATGGTGTCGAGAAGTGTCGTGTGCAATGTGTTCTTATTTCAGTTGTTTATTTGTTTAGGCGTGAAGCTTCGGGTTTAAGAGTACCACCTTTGCCTACTATCGCCGCACCGCAGTATGCGTACATTGACGCTTGTATGAATTATGTATGTTGATGCTTGATGTTCAGATCGTATTTTCATTTGATACGTGAGAAGTTCCGATGATTATGTTTCTCCGTATGTGAATTTCATATGTTCAAAGATGATGCTAGTCGTTGTTCATAAATACATTCATGCATCCATGTTCAAGTTCCGCCCACGGAGTGGAACTCACGGAGTGGAGTCAAAGTTGCATCCATGTTCATGTTTCATCCATGGGAGTGGAGCCCACGGAGTGGAGTCTAAAGTCCTATCAATTCCAAGATGGGCATGTGAGTCCCACCATTCCAATGTGGGCAGTTTGGACACCGTGATGAAACGCTCTTCATACGGTATTTTGGATCCTCAGATTTCGATAATACGGGCTTAAGTGAACACCGACGGTGTGTCACTAGCTATACCGTATAAGCATGTGTGCAATCCATCCTTTGATTATATTCATTCATTTCATGCATTCCTAAATAACCGTCGTGGTATGTTAAGAAATTGTGAAGAGGTTGTCTTGTCCATATTGGTTGTATGTTAATCTAATTCATGTATTTGCCGAGTCCTGGACTCACTCTTGCTTTGTTTATTTGTTTTTAGGTGATCGTTGATGAAGTTTCTCTTGGGAGGGAGTAGACACGCACTGCCAAATATTTCACCTTATACTAGATTCAATAAAAGAATTGTTATTGTCTTTCATTCGTAATTGTTGGATTGTAATAGGTAAACTTAGACATGGATGGTAACTTCCTTTCGTCGAGTTTGTTTAAATAGTTGTTTATGTTCATTGATCATTCGTTGATACGATTTCTTAGTGGATCCAGTATTACATTCCTGTTTATGTTCCAACTGATGTTGATCTGTTTAGCTTAGTTGATGAATTATTGACGCAGTTATTCCATTGTATGATATCATGTTAGGTCTTTAGGTAGCATTTCGGCTTCCGAATAGCCAGGGTGTTACACAACGGGAGATGGAATAGAGAGGCCATTGAGTCCATTTGTACGCGCCGCCATCGAAAGAGTTTCGATTTAGTAAACAAAACAATTCCGGTACTTTTGGTAAAGTAGATTCTCATTCCACAGTCTTCGAGAAGAATGTCGATCTTCCATTCCTAATGAGCAAGTTATGTAGGCCCTTGTATTGAGGCAACATGTTGAGAATGTCCCGCCACCAAAACGATCCTTTACGCCTATTGATTGTAGGTAGTTGGTTAAGATAATATGCTTCCTGCATCACTTCACCCAGGCAAATTAGCATGGTTGAAGAACTTATGTAGATTTTTTAGGATTAACGCTGATTTTGCATCCCTAGATTTAAAACTCCTAATCCCCTTGCTTTTTGGTTTATGCATTCTTTCCAGCGCCGATATTTTCCTGCATCCAATGATGAGCTTCCACGCACAGCCTCCTACGAATTCTATCAACTGCTTGAGGACTCCAGAGGAAGTTTGAGTGTACATATAGAAAGTTGGTAATTGTGAGAAGACCTGCTCACTGTTAGTCTACCTCCAATGGAGAGGAAGGTTGCACACTGGCAAGCCTTATATCGACTTTCTGAATGAGTGGGAAGAAGTCTGAGAATTTTGGTTTTGACGTTCCAAGGGGGAGTCCCAAATAGGTGAACGGAAGTGAGCCCAGTTGACAACCAGATGTATGAGAAAGGATTTTCATCTTGTCCATGCAGACGTTAATTGGGATCATGGATGATTTGTGAAAATTGACCTTGAGTCCAGTGGAGTCCGCAAAAGTGTTAAGAATCCCTTTGAGGAAGAAAAGTTGTTTCGCGTAGGCCTGCATTATAATGAGCGTATCATCTCATTATTGGACCACCGGGAAGTCCAAGCAAGCTTGGTAATTCACTGGGGGAGTCATAAGACTTTGGCTCATAGCTCTGTTAAGTAATGTTTGAAGTAGATCGACTGCCAAAACAATAGAAGTGGGGATAGCGGGTCTCCCTGTCTGATGCCCCTTTTGCAATGAAGTAGTTTCCCCGGCACTCCATTGAGTAAGACCGATGAGGTTCCAGTTTTGAGAATGTTACAAATCCAAGCCATCCATTTAGGCCCAAATCCCTTATGCTGCAAGATTGCTAAAATAGCCGTGTGCTCAACTTTGTCAAAGGCCTTTCAAAGTCCAATTTTAGGATTATGATTTTTTCGTGGAGTGACATAAATGCGATATTCAAAGGCCTGCAAGGCAATCTTGGATTGTACGTGATTTTAGGATTCCATATTGGTTTGCATGGACTAAATCCAAAATATTCTCTGTAAACGACAGCCAATAACTTTGTCGATCTTAAAGGAGGTGTTGAGTAAAGATATCGGCTCAAATCATTAACCCCATGGGAATGCTCCTTCTTGGGATGAGAGCAATAAGGGCAGAGTTGATGGTTTGAAGATTTAGTTCATTCCTGTGAAAAGCATCATAGAGTTCGTAGAAGTCTTGTCTAATGATGCTCCAACAATTTTTGAAGAATCGTCTGCTGAAGCCATCCGTCTCGCGACTTATCCGGAGGAAGCAACTTGATGACCTCATCAACCTCCTGGTGAGAGAATTGTGCATCCATCCATTCCAGCTGCTGATGCGGTAGGATGATTTCTGCGAGGTTGAAATGTAAATGAGGTGCTGAGGAAGTACCTAATCGTTCCTTGTATGCCTCCCAAATAAGTTTTGCTTTGTCATGATGACTATTGACTTCATTTCCGAATGCATCTCGAAGGACTGAAATGTAGTTTGAGCAATATCGGATGGTTGCTCTGGCATGGAAGAACTTAGTATTTTCGCCCCCAACTTTGCCCAGCTTTATGGCTCCTCTTGTTTCAGTAAGTGTCATTGCCGCTTTAAAAGATGACTTAGATGGCCTTTTAATAATTCCCCGCATTCCATTCTTGAGTGGAGAGAGCTCAATTCTTCTAGAGTGTCCGTAAATAAAATAACCTCATTTGTGTTGGTTATGGGTCCAAGATTTGATGTCTGCTTTGACCGCCGAGTAATGCTACTAAGGTTTTGAATTTTTGATTAATCCGTCTGCTTGGGTCAGTGGCGTGTACCGTTTGATGCCAAATATGGTTTACCAGGTTTTCGAATTCATTGTGCTCCAACCAATGATTCTCAAATATGAAGATGTTGGATCTAGGAATGGTAGAGTTGATCTCAATCACGCAAGGCACATGGTCCGAAATGACGGCTGAGGCGAGACTAAAGTGTTTGGGCAGCGAGTAGTCCAAACCGCTGGAGGTAAAGTTCCAATCTAGTTTTTCCAGGAGAGGATCTCCTTGCATGTTGCTCTAGGTGAAGGTTCTACCTTTTAATGGCAGTTCAACTAGTCCGAGATAGCTGATGGCAGGATTGAAGTGTAGCATGTCATTGATATTTCCGCTTGCTTGTTTCGTCCGAGGGTGCTCGAATAAAGTTAAAGTCAACCACAATAAGATAGTCTAGGTTGGGTTGTATGTTAATGTTGGTGAACCATTCAAGAAATCTCCTTTAGAGTCCGCTTCAATGGACGTAGATGTTTAAAAGAGTTCAAGTTTAGCCCGAGTGAACCAAGTGAAATCAATTGAGATGGAGAATTCATTCTAAGCGTGTTGCTCCTCGTGAACATGGAATCGTCCAAGCTATGAGTAGCCCTCCAAGCCCCAACGAGGAAGAAACTCAAACATATTAAAACGAGTAGGACAAAAGTTTGCAAGATAAGCCTTCTCCAGACATTGTCTTTTAGTTTCCTGACAACACAAAATGTGGCATTTACTTTCTACAATCTTGTTGCGAATATCCCTTCATTTCTTGTCAGAATTAAGGCCTCTGACATTCCAAGATAGGATTTTCCACTGTCTAGTCATCATGAACCGGAAGCATCCTACCTTGAAGCCAGCATATACAAGTTACACTGGCAGAGTACAAAGAAGCCCCCAACAGACCAAAAAGAGTTACAGTGCTAAGACAAAAGCATCCAAGTAATGTTCCCATAGCTCTAATACTTAGTGTAGTAAGTACTAAGTTATTAGTATTGCTGCAGATAGCTCCAACACAAGTGCTTCTGCAACATATACCCCCACTTCTCTTAGTGCTAGTTGTCATTCTCATTTTGAGCATGCTAAGCTTCCTCCTTCCTATCTTTGAGAGGAGTTCTATTGAGTTTTGTGTCATTAACATCTTCCGGTGGCATCTTGCAGTAGTCCAAACAAAGATTCTTGATAATCTTGGTTGAGAGGAAGGGTGGGGTCACTTCTTGTAGCAGGGGTTGCTTGTCAATACCAGGCTTACGCATGTAGCCATCTTTAAGTGCCTTAATCCTTGTGCTTCTACGCACTTCTGTCTCTACCAGAGAGATAGCCCTTTTCGGTGTTTTCGTTTTATGGCGTTCCTCCGAACTGGTACCAAGTGTAGTTAAAGGAATCGTCCTTGTTGGTGAGGAGGGAAAGCTCATAGAGTCATATGTGGTATTAGGCCCACCTTCTTCATCAGTTGTAGGTGTTTATTGCCTTGAGGTGGACTTCAGATTCTTCTTCTTCAATTTTGGTTCCTACAAGTCTTGTATTGTCATTGGGCATTTGTCAGGTATGGCAAATGGTTTGCACCTCCCTTGGTTTTCCGAAGATTGCGAGATGAATTCCCACATGCCTGATGATAAAATGTCTTTTGCCACTGTGAATCTTTCTGGTGACAAAAGTAACGAAGAGAAAAAAATCGGCCCATTTGGAAGGGATGTCCACCACCGACTGCATAGTTGCGTCAGCCTTTGGAGAAAAGTTTTGAGCCAAGCCTGTGATTCCAAAGATGGGCAGATGGTTGTAGTGTAATTAGCCCTGCTCGCGTGGCTAGCATGCAGCTCCCAGTGAGGAACCAACGCTATCCTGAGCTGCAAATCAAGGTTTACCTGTACCGGCCCTAAAGGCGGTAAGTTGACACCTTCTAGCCGAATCGTAGATTGAGGTCCGGATTTGCACCAATGAGGTGAAGTTGCTCGTGTGCTCGTGAGCAGAACCAAAGCTAAGAAGAGGTTTACAGAGGGCGCCGGTCCGAGAGCTCCAAAGCACGAGTAGGTTGGGGTAATACAATTTTCGCCTAAAGGTACCATGGGGTCCAACCGATCCACTTCAAGTAAGGGTTGTGCTTCCAGCCTCGAGGCGCCGTGGATTCCAATTGTTTGCATTTTGCATTGCTATTCATGTTGTGGGGCTCACTGATTAGGTGCTCCTTGAAGTTCGCCTTGCATCTCGGGCCGCGTTGATTTGGTTATCGAATCCCGCCTCGTGGTCTGGTTCCAGTGGTTGTTGGGGCGGAGGATGGATTACCGCCATCTTCAGGTGGTTCATCTTCATCCGGGGGACCTACGCCCAGGATGTTTTGTGCAATGATTTCACAGGGCATTGTCCAAGACTCACTTTGAAAATCATCGCCATCCGTAATCTAGATACTTTTTGGTACCAAATTCAGGTCAATGACTCTGGCTTTTATAATAATGCGAGAAAGGTTGGTTAGGTCTTTCTCCCAAACCAACAACCGACCAAAGCTGTTAATGGCTTGCTGGATGTAGGTTATGTTCCAAAAAATCCAAGGGGAACCCCACAAGCATAATCCAGCATTCTCTGTTGAAGTTTATACCTTTCCAGGTAATGCTCTCATTGTGCTTTATAAAGGAAATATGAACATCTTCAAAAGCATGCGGGCTGGTTTGTATCATCGCTTCTCGAGCATGAACACTATTGAACTTCACATAGGGCGCACCAAATGGACAAGGTTGGATACCACGAATGCGGAGTCTCCTGATGCCTATGACCCGGTGGCATAGGATTGATGGTCGCGATAGCCCAGTCTTCATTGTTGGCAGTGCCCGCCACGCATCACCTGGTTCGACCGTGTCTTCCCTCCACATGTAGCAGATCATACCCTCAAGGAAGGAAAGGTACGAAATCCCCTTCGAAGTTCGCCATGGGATCAAAAGGGATGATCGCCCAGTCTTTGGTAGTTGGGGAGGAGAACCGAGGGGAGCGCGGGGGAGGCGAGGCAGATGAAGCGGTAGGACTAGTTTTTCTGGGAACCTGCTTGCCGCTGAAGGCCAACTAAATATGTTCCAAGTTCCGGAGAGCATTGAAGGTAGGCAGTAGTGCGCTCGGATTAATCTCACCATTCCTCAAACCAAGTGTTGCACATCCGTCTCCGCCATTCCCGCCTCTAACCGCAGTAAGAGAAGATCACGGAGGAATGAAACCAAGTTTAGAAAATAAGTCTTGCAATTTTTCGCCACATACCCTACATGCTTGCAAGTGTGACAACGGATGGCATTTTGGCAGCCCATCTAGAGTGGCTGAAGGAGACAATGATGCAACGTTGGCCTGGCCGTAGCAGCTAAGGAAGAAAGCCAGCGACTCAAGTTTGGTAGAAGTCGGGCTTTGGGATGAATTGGCTTTAACCAAAATAAATCGAGCCCTTTGAGTTGTCTTTGGATCCCTTGATGATTTCTTCGAGGAACTAACTGTAAATGAACATTCCCGGTGTTTCTATGGTAATCGAATTTGCACCCGCAGTGCTGGGAGAACGCCTTCCTAGAGCCCAACTGCACAACCTCCGCATAAGATTTCTTTCTCCTCTGAATCGTAGTCCACTCCTTGTTTTGCTCCTCGGTCCATTGAAGGAATTCTTTCTGCCAGTTAGCTCCACCATTGCCCCATGGGTGGAAGTAGATAGCAAATTCCTTACATCGGTAACTTTTGAGGTTGTAGATAAACAACCCAACATCTTTGGATGCGACCGAGAACTTAAAGCCCGAGGAGTAAAGTTTGGTTACCTTGAAGTCACCAGCTTTGCCACCAAGGCAGGACTGAAGAGCAACGCTAACTAGTTCCTCTTCCAAGCGAAATCTTGCTCTGCCAAAGGAGGCTACTAGAACGAACTCCCTGAGGCCACATCCCGGCCAAAACACCACTGGTGAGCCAAATCTACTCCAGATGCGTTTTTGAAGAGACAAACCTGGGTTGAAGTCAAGATCCATGGTCCTCATGCTGAGGTAGGGGATCAAGCCGAAGCGATTAGTCCGCCGGTGCTGAAGGGGCACCGGCGAGAGGAGCGTCGAGGGTAGTGCTAGTCGCCCATGAAGTCGCCAGAGCTTTTCAAACAGGTGAAGCGGGTGGCATTAATTCAAGTCATACATATATTACTCAGTTATAAAATTATACTTATTAAAACTATGTATGTTGCATCTATATTGTAGGAATATCCTATAGTGTCGGGCCCAATTTAAAATGAAACCACCAAGGCATATTGCAATTTATTATACAAGATTCTATACTATGACTCAGTTGACTAAGCAATATCAATCTCATTCTCGTAATTGCCATATTAGAGCATTTGCACATAATTAATAATTTAGCAATTAACAGAAGAGTAGACGGGAGCTTACCAATAATAGTTGTTAGCAAAATAATGTAGCCTCAGTATGAAGAGCTTGAGCCTTCTGTCTTTTGTTCCTAAATCTGCTATGGAACGAGGCTTTCTACCTTTGATCAAGCTGTTGGATGTCTATTTGCTAGGAGTCTGCAGCGAACCAAGACTTGACCTTAATCTTCTTGGCTATAAACTCAACAGCTTCTAGTTACCGATAGTGAAAAGACAAATGGGCATCACATACAACTGTTATCAGTTTTTTGTTTGTTGATGGATAAACATATGCACACGATGGTAGTGGCGTTTTTTCAAACGTCTCTACGGGATATGCGGCGTTATGTAGAGATGTTGCACTACGCCTCAACAAATAAAATATAAAAAATATGTGCACTCTTGCAAAGGTTGATACTCGAACTCAAGACCTCATGGGAAGTATTTCCCTTAGACTTATCACACTAGTCACCTTAACCTCACAACCTCATATATTTAGTTGTGTGTTGTAATATTATTATGTAGTTCTTTTAACATATATCAAACACCGAAAAGACGTTTCTAGAGAGTTGGAAAGCGTCTCAAAAAAATGTTTTTACACAACATAACCTTTAAGCGAATTAGAAAGTGTCTCAAAAATATCTCTACAAGACAAAATTATGTATGGATCTCGAAAACGTCTCAAAACCGCCTCTAGTATACATATTTTTGGCGTGATCTTTAAAGTGTCTCTAAAAAGCGTCTCTAGACTAATAGCTCCTTATTTTAGAGACAAATTGAAAAACGCCTTTAGAAAAGCGTCTCTATGGAGGGGTTTCTGTAGTGTTTTCATCCCAATTTATAGTGCACTCTCCTCTTCTAAAAGCCTAATTCCTTCAACCCATGTTGTCCTAGCCTTTCTCATGGCGTGGTAGTTATCCCGTTATGAAACAACGCTACAACAATTAGTATAGAGCCACCACCAAGGCAATTTGTCACAAGATGCTCGCAGAATGTTGGAGAAGATGAATGTGGTGGTTTGAGGGAAGGAGGCACAACAAGACATGCCGCTGGTCGTGCCTTCGCCCCTACCTCCCGTGGTCGGCTCTACCGCCACACCCACCAAAGAATCCTCGCGACAACGCGCCAACACCATTGTAGAAACAGATGGTTGTCGCCGTGGTGCATCCTTCTCTCCACGCCAACAACCGGCCGTGCCATATGTGAGGTGGATCGATCGGTGCCCAAGTAAGTTTGTGGCATCGTCTTGTCTACCCAATGACATGTGACACCATATCATAAGAGGCTTTGCTTCGTCAGCGTCGGGCCACATACTACATATAAAGACATGATGTCAACCGTCTCTTCCTACCATATATGATTTTTATTGATGTGAAAGATAGAGTAGTTGTCTCTTAACGAATCGATGACCCAAGATCATAAAATAATAAGATATAGATAGTACAAAAACACTATTGTATGAGTTGTTATCTATAACGAACACTCTTTAAGAAAAATTAAAAGATTATTGTAGGATCCTATATAGATAACTTAAGAGACAGTCACGGTATAAGAATTGTCTTTACATTATCTCTATTAGTTTGTCTCTACGTGACAGGAAAGGGTATATAAATATCAGCCTTCTCTAACTCTGTAGATAGCCCTGGCATCGCTACCGGCCTTCAGAGTCATGTTGATCTGCTACCAGAGACGAACGGGAAGTAGATTAGGGATAAGTCACACGTGTCCCCTCTTCATGCGGTGGACACGAAGCAGTGGCGAAACCAACCCCGGGCAAGCCCCGGGTCTCCCGGGCTGGGCGGACCCCCTGTTAGTATTTAGAGCTTCCATTCCATCGTCATCCCTAGGAAAAACATTTTATGGAGAGTAGGTGCCTACGTGGCCAGGCCAGGATCACGCAAACTGCGTCTGCATGCAAGTTGGCGCCGTGCATTAGATGAGAACATGCCAGGCTTACATGGCAACCAAGTCATTCAGTAGAGAGAGGGAGCCTGCTACTTCTTACGACGTATAACTGCTACTAACAAGTTGGACCTGGAGAAAGCCGCCGTGACGCCACGAGGGCGTAGGCGCACAACCGCTGCGCCATAGTCCCCATGTGGCCGCGCCGCATTGGGCGTTGGGCATTGGCCCACAGGCGTTGGGCATTGACCGTGGGCCATGGGTCGAGACGGGCTGAGTGTAAGCTAGTTGTAGCCTAAGTTAAACTCTCAATGAAATACAGATGCATTAGTAACTCTAAATTTTTAATTCCCTAACCATTCCCTATTCTTCCATCTCTAGACTCCAGTTCCAACGACAGAGGCTGAGGTATGGTGAGACACCGAGCTAACACAGCAGATCAGCCCTTGCCAGGTTAGCTCTTGCCCCGTGTCTCCAAAATTTCTGGTTCTGCCACTGCCAGGAAGCACCTCAACATGGAATGAATGGTCCGACTGCTCAATTGCCCGCCGAAGGAGGCGGCAGCATTGAGTCGAAGCAGATCCCAGGGACGGCGAGAAGACCAAGCCGGCGAAGGCACGATCCAAAAGAAGAGGTGATCAGTACAGCAGTCAAGGACAAGTAAGCCGCTGTTGGAACAAACCCGAAGAGACAAGCTCGTTCGACAGAAAACCGATCCAAGACGAAGCAGATGCTAGCGTATACTGGAAGCAAATCGATGAAGCACACGTATACGAGACGAGAACGCTCTGGAAAACTCAAGTTGCATGCAACGATGTACAGCAGTTCCTTTCTCTTATTGCTTCAACTCATATTGCTTCTTCCCTCTGGTCTTCTTTCTTCACTTGATAGAAGCCCCTAGCAGCGCCTTCTTTCTTGCTGGAGAAAAGCCACGCCAAACAAACGATCGAAAGCAAACACCAAGAGCTCAAACGATTTCTTTCCGGGAGCACGCTACTCTTTTTGTGTGTTTTTTTTTAATTTCTTCTCTTCTTGTCTCTTGGTTATTACTGTTAGAAATTGGCCCATATGAGTGAGGCCCATTTTCTATAATTCCAAAGCATTTATGGGTTAGTACCATATTGCTAAGGCAATGTGGAGGTGACCAACATATAAGGTGGAGTCCTGCCACTCTTGAAACATGTAACACATGGATGAGGATGGCATGAGAAGGGCTCGCTAAACACACACACGCACGCACTCAAGGCTGTCACAGATTTTCGCGTGAAAATCGCGTGACTTGTGACTTTGCGACGCGCGCCGCGCCGTGACGCGGCGCGCCATACATCGGCGCACTCAAGTCTACCTTATTTTTGCCAACCATGCATCTCTCTCGTTTGAATGAGATTCAAATGTTTAAATTTGAGGCTTTATTGGTGATGATGACAGCGCTAAGCAGTAAATGATCGGTTATGTGACAAGCTTACAGCGGTAAATGGTCGTTATGTGTGTCGCTTACTGGGTAAATGGTCGCTTAATCGCCGCCAAGCACCCGCATATATATGTCCGAGACGCCCAAAGGCATAGCGTACAAGAATAGCCTCCATTCCTTCTTCCTTCAAAATCAGTGGCTGGTGTATCGCGCTGCTCGAATCCTTGCCGATTTCTTCTTCTGGCTGCACCGTGAAGAAGGGAAGCGTATCTCGAACCGTTGCTGCCGTGAAGACCGCACGGGGCGCAATATGTTTTCGGCAGCAAGATTCGGCTGACCGCTTGCCGCGACCGCGACATCTACGCTGCCGCATCGCATCAAGTCGCGCCGCTCGCTCTTCATCGCACCCATCCGTAAGTCTACTGTGTGATTGATAGACTTGTTTACATCCCGTTTTCTATATTGTGAAGTACAATGAGTTGTCTGCTATCGCATCGCTTTATGCATCATTAGTCTTTTGCAATATTTGCCTTCTAATAAAATGGAATTAAAATATTGCCTCATTTCCAACATTCGTAAACCTTATTGTAAACTTTGTTGCAACACAACTATGGTCGAGCTTCGATGCTATGAAACCCGAGAGGTTTTCTCGTCGACTTGAGATGGCGTATCAGAGCCAAGTTCGCTCATGTCTTGGGGCGTGGTGGTAATCCACCCACTGTGATCCGCTACGTTGACCAAAGATATGCGATTCGATAATGCGAACAACATCGCTTGGCTGCGCCTTCTCACCATTCCGCGCATCACTCTATGATGTGTACATGGACTATAAGTCCGCCACAGAGTTGTGGGATGCACTAGAGCACAAATATGCAGAGGCGAGGCGGTGTCGTTGGCTCTACATGTGTGAGCAATTCTTCGACTTTACCATGGATGAGGCTAAGTCCATAGTTGGACAAGCTCATGATCTCCCAACTATTGGTTGGTGAGATTATGCATCCGCCGTGGTGTTGCCTCCTAAGTTTGTGGTCATGGGCATTGTCGCCAAACTTCCTGCTTTCATGGATTTTGCCACTAGCTTGAAACACAAGAGGGAAGAGATTTCTGAAGATCTCATTGTCGCCTCGATGTGGAAGAAAAGGCAAGAGCAAAAGATGCACCTAGTACTTCCGGTCGAACAATGCAAATTTCATAGAGAAAAGATCACAGTAAAGAAGTACAAATCCACCAAAACGAACAAGACAACTAGCTTTAAGAAGAAAAGCGAGAAAAGGATATGAAGAACATCACCGCTTTGTGTGTGGGAAAACGGTCATATGGCTAAAGACTCGTTATTTCCGAAAAGCAGTAGATGGTGAATAAACCAAAGAAGAAGGCTGTCAACGTGATCATAGGCGCAGGCCTCGACTTCGTGAGGGCATATTAATTCTCCGTTGTTTTTACAGCATGTCAATCCACCGGACAGGGTTGATATTGGTGCTAATGTTCACGATGTTCTCGATATTTCTTGTTTTCTTCATACCAGTGCAAAGCAGTGGGCTTCCTCCGCCCTAATGGGAAACGGGTCGCATGCTTCGTTTGGTGTTGGCACTCAGAGAATCAGGTTTTACTGTGGAAGATTGTCCACTTGAAGAACGTGTAAAGATGCTCCTACAATAAACAAGAACCTCGTAGTGGTTCTGTTCTATGTAGGGACTCAGTTATAAGCTAGTCTTTGAGTCAAATAAAATTGTAATGTCTAAGTTCGGAATTTTGTTGGTAAAGGCTATGAGAGCGGAGGCTTGTTCCGCCTAAGTACTTTAGAGTCTTGTTACAATCAATGTTGCAATCAAGTTTAAATAAATGTGAGGCAAATATTTGCATTCTGCTTCATTATATTGGTTTTGATAGTATTGCTAGAATGTCCAGATTAGATTTAATTCCAAAATGTGAAATTGTCAAGGATCAAAGTGCCACTATGTGTGTAGCAAAGCAGCCTCTAAAACCCTTTAAGGGATTAGAGGACTAAAAGAACTTGGCACCATTAGATCTTGTTCATTCAGATTTGTGTGAAATGAATGGATTGTTGACAAAAGGAGGCAAAAGATATTTTTTAACTTTTATTGATGATGCAACACGCCATCGCTATGTGTATTTGCTAAAAACTAAGGATGAAGCTTTAAACTACTTTAAGACTTATAAGGCCGAGCTTGAGAACCAACTAGAGAAGAAAATAAAAGACTAAGGTCCGATCGTGGAGGAGAGTACATCTCATGATTTTTCTCAATTCTGCTCGAGCATGGAATAGTCCATGAATTTACACCACCATATTCACCCCAATCAAATGGGGTAGTGAGAGGAAAACCGCACACTAACGGACTTGGTTAATGCCATGTTAGAGAGTGTGGTATGCCTAAGACATGGTGGGGAAGCTATATTGACAAAGAACTTTCGTTCTAAACAGAGTAATCACTAAAAGAGTGATATTACTCCATATGAGGGATGGAAGGGGAGAAAACCCAATGTCAATTTTCTCGCGAACTTGGGGTGTTTGGCCAAGGTCAATATACCATTGCGTAAAAGAGAAAGCTTGGACCTAAAACAATGAATTGTATTTTTCTAGGATATGCTCATAATAGCACGACCTATAGATTTTTAGTAGTTAACTGAATTCTGAGATTATTGCTAACACAATAATGGAGTCTAGAGATGCTTCATTCTTTGAGGATTATTTTCCTATGAGAACAAAGAGAAGTACTTCACAAACCGAGAATGTTCAAATTGAAAATTTTGAAAGTGAGAATAATCAAACTTTCAACCTCCCACCATCTCTCAACCAATATGTGATATCTCGAGAGGATAACAATCTAGTCACGTGGTCTTCAGAGGAGCAAGAGACAAAGGGTTGAGAAACCTTGGTGATGACTTTATTGTATACCCGTGGATGATGTGCCAACGACTTTCAGAGGCTTATGCATCTTCCGATGTCGAGTATTGGAAAGAAAGTCCCAGAGCGTAGATGGACTCTATCATGGCTAATGGGACTTGGGAGATCACCTGATCGTCCCATCTGTGCAAACCTCAGAGGATGTAAGTGGATCTTTAAAAAGAAATTAAGGCCCGATGGTACTATTGAGAAGTACAAGGCAAGACTTCAGGCCAGGGGTTACACCCAAAGAGGGAGAAGATTTCTTGATACCTATTCTCCTGCCGCAGACTAACCACCATCGAGTGCTCCTTGCTGTTAGCATCTTCTTATGGTCTACATGTCCATCAAATGGATGTAAAGACAGCTTTTCTTAATGGAGAGTTGAGGAAGAAATCTATATGGTTCAACTCGATGGTTTTGTGATTTCTGGACAGAAAATAAGGTATGTAGATTATTAAAATCCTTATATGGTCTAAAGCAAGCACCTAAACAATGGCACGAGAAATTTGATAAAACTTTAACATCCGCCGGCTTTGTTGTGAATGAAGTGATAAATGTGTATACTATCGTTATGGTGGGGTCAAGGAGTGATCTTGTGCCTATATGTAGATGACATACTTATATTTGGAACAAACATCGCTGGTGTAATTGACGAGGTCAAATCTTTTTATCTCGATGCTTTGATATGAAAGACTTAGGAGAGGCGATGTTATTCTGAATATTAAATTAATCAAGAACGAGGATGGGATCACTTTGAGTCAATCCCATTATGCCGAGAAAATCTTAAGTCGCTTTGGCTATGAGAATTGTAAAATTTCTCCAACGCCCTATGATGCAAGCATTAAGCTCAAAGAATCAAGGGTTAGGAAAAGATCAATTAAAATTTTCTACAAATTATTGGATCACTTATGTATCTATCTCGTGCCACAAGACTCGACATATCATTTGCTGTGAGCAAATTAAGTCGGTTTACTTCTAACCCGTGAGATGATCACCGGGAGGCACTTGAGAGAGTGTTGCGCTTATTTGAGAGGCACAACCTCATACGGAATTCACTATACCGGCATCCTTCAGTATTAGAAGGATATAGTGATTCAAATTGGATCTCGATGCGATGAGATCAAAGCTACAAGTGGTTATGTCTTTACACTCAGCAGAGCCGCAGCTTTCATGGAGGTCGTAAATGCACTATATTGACGCAGGTCAACTATGGAAGCGTAACTTGTAGCACTGACACACGCCATCGTTGAGGCCGAATGGCTTAGAGAGCTTATGTTGACTTGCCACGGTTGCTAAACCAATACCAAAGAATCCTAATGTACCGTGATAATCAAACAAGATTGATTAAGGTTACAAGTACTAATGATAACATGAAGTCCTCCGCATATGTGAAGCGAGGCTTAAATCTGTGTAAAATTGAGGAACTCCGAGTGATTATCGTGAATTATATACGATCGAGAAAATCTGCGCATCTTTTCACAAAGGGCTAGCACGAAGGCGATTTCATATGCCTATGGACATGGGAATGAGGCCCATTGAGTTACAACTCAACAAGAACTCCATACCTTTTTATCTGAGATCCCGTGACTTAGGCAATGGGAAACAAGTTCATGTTGTAACAAGAGAGTATATATTCATTGAATCCATGTCCTAATAGACAAATTACTCTCAACCAGATGGAAGGATGGCATAAAACCTTAATATATTCTCGTTGTCCAAATGAGGAAAAGGTATTAGCCTGCTGTGATACCTAGAAAGAATATACCTACTTGAGCTCAACCTGAGGTCGCAGCTTCACTTTAGAATAGGCATTCTCTAGAAAGCTCATGAGTAGATAAGGAGCATGACCAAATAACGCCCGCTTAGGCGGTTCTTTGACACTTAGTATCGCTTGAGATTTCAAGTAAAATCTAATCACAAAAGCTGTGAATTCAAGGCATGGTCCATTCATCACCGTGAGAAGATGAATCTTGTCATTCTAGGTGTAAGTTCAACCTGCACGGGACTTACACTAAAAGACTCAGTATATTAACAAAGATTTCAAAGACAATATCTTTGATATCCTTTTTTGCTTCTTGCTTTGGAATTGTTGGGGATTGTTAGAAATTGGCCCATATGAGTGAGGCCCATTTTCTATAATTCCAAAGCATTTATGGGTTAGTACCATATTGCTAAGGCAATGTGGAGGTGACCAACATATAAGGTGGAGTCCTGCCACTCCTTTGAAACATGTAACACATGGATGAGGATGGCATGAGAAGGGCTCTGCTAAACACACACACGCACGCACCACGCTGTCACAGATTTTCGCGTGAAAATCGCGTGAGATTTCAGACTTCGCGACGCGATCGCGCCGCGGACGTGGCGCGCCATTTGGCGCACTAAGTCTACCTTATTTTTGCCGAACCATGCATCTCTCTCTGCTTGAATGAGATTCAAATGTTTAAATTTGAGGCTTTATTGGATGATGATGATGCGCTACGCAGTAAATGATCGTTATGCGTGATAAGCTAATGCGGTAAATGGCTGGTTATGTGTCGATTACTGCTGGGTAAATGGTTGTTTAACTGCCGCCATTGGCCCGCATCTATATATGTTCCGAGACGCCCAAAGGTATAGCGTACAAGAATAGCCTCCATTCCTCTTCTTCCTTCGAAAATTGCCGTTGTATCGCGCTGCTCGAACCTTGCCGACTTTCTTTCTCGCTGCACCGTGAAGAAGGGAAGCGTATCTCCAAATCTGTCGCCGTGAAGACCGCGACGGGGCGTAATAATGTTTCTGGCAGCGATTCAGCGCGACCGCTTGCTGCATCGCGACATCTACGCTTCGCATCGCATCAAGTCTACGCTTCGCTCGCTTCTTCATCGCACTCCATCCGTAAGTCTCCGTGGATTGATAGACTTGTTTACATCCTCGTTTTCATATTGTGAAGTACAATGAGTTGTCCGCTATCGCGATCGCTTTATGCATCATTAGTCTTTGCAATATTTGCCTTCTAATAAAATCTGGAATTAAAATATTGCCTCATTTCCAACATTCCGTAAACCTTATTGTAAACTTTGTTGCAACACAACTATGGCCGAGCTTCGATGCTATGAAACCCGAGAGGTTTTCCGTCGATTTCAGATATGGCGCACTAGGCCAAGTTCGCTCATGTCTTTGGGGCTGTGGTGGGTAATCCACCCACAAGATCTGCTACTGTTGACCAAAGATATGCGCTCGATAATGCGAACAACATCGCTTGGTCGCTTCTTCCACCATTCCGCAGCATCAGCTCTATGATGTGTACATGGACTATAAGTCCGCCACGTAGTTGTGGGATGCACTAGAGCACAAATATGCAGAGGCAGAGGTGTGTCGTTGGCTTCATATGTGTGAGCAATTCTTCGACTTTACCATGGATGAGGCTAAGTCCATAGTTGGACAAGCTCATGATCTCCAGCTATTGGTTGGTGAGATTATGCGATCCGGGCCGTGGTGTTGCCTCCTAAGTTTGTGGCTGGGCATTGTCGCCAAACTTCCCTGCTTTTGGCGGATTTTTGCCACTAGCTTGAAACACAAGAGGGAAGAGATTTGCTGAAGATCTCATTGCTGCGCCTCGATGTGGAAGAAAAGGCAAGAGCAAAGATGCACCTAGTACTTCGGCTCGAACAATGCAAATTTCATAGAAAAAGACTCAAGCAAAGAAGTACAAATCCACCAAAACGAACAAGACAAAACTAGCTTTAAGAAGAAAACTCGAGAAAGGATATGAAGAACATCACCGCTTGTGTGTGGGAAAACGGTCATATGGCGTAAAGACCTGCATTTCCGCAAAGCAGAGATGGTGAACAAACCAAAGAAGAAGGTCATCAACGTGATCACAAAGCGTAGGCCTCGACTTCGTGGAGGGTATATTAATTCTCCCGTTGTTTTTACAGCATGTCAATCCACCGATTGTGGGTTGATATTGGTGCTAATGTTCACGATGTTCGATATTTCTTGTTTTCTTCACCAGTAGCAGGGCTTCCTCCGCCCTAATGGGAAATGAAGCTTGGTAATTCACCGGGAGTCATAAGACTTTGGCTCATAGCTCATATAATGTTTGAAGTAGATCGATCGCCAAAACAATAGAAGTGGGGATAGCGGGTCTCTGTCTGATGCCCTTTGCAATGAAGTAGTTTCCAAGCACTCCATTGAGTAAGACCGATGAGGTTCCAGCTGAGAATGTTACAAATCCAAGCCATCCATTTAGGCCCAAATCCCTTATGTCGCAAGATTGCTAAAATAGCCGTGTGCTCAACTTTGTCAAAGGCCTTTCAAAGTCCAATTTTAGGATTATGATTTTTTTCGTGGAGTGACATAAATGCGATATTCAAAGGCCTGCAAGGCAATCTTGGATTGTACGTGATTTTAGGATTCCATATTGGTTTGTATGGACTAAATCTAAAATATTCCTGCCAGAACGATTAGCCAATAACTTTGTCGATCTTAAAGGAGGTGTTGAGTAAAGATATCTGGCTCAAATCATTAACCCCATGGGGCCGCTCCTTCTTGGGATGAGAGCAATAAGGGCAGAGTTGATGGTTTGAAGATTTAGTTCATTCCTCGTGAAAAGCATCATAGAGTTCGTAGAAGTCTTGTCTAATGATGCTCCAACAATTTTTGAAGAATCGTCTGCTAGCTTATCTGTCTCCGGACTTATCCGAGGAAGCAACTTGATGACCTCATCAACCTCCGTGAGAGAATTGTGCATCCATCCATTCCAAACATTGGCGGTATGATTTCCAGGTTGAAATGTAAATGAGGTGCCGAGGAAGTACCTAATCGTTCCTTGTATGCCTCCCAAATAAGTTTTGCTTTGTCATGATGACTATTGACTTCATTTCGAATGCATCTCAAGGATGAAATGTAGTTTGAGCAATATCGGATGGTTGCTCGCATGGAAGAACTTAGTATTTCGCCCCCAACTTTGCCTGGGTTTATGGCTCCTCTTGTTTCCGTATGTGTAGCTGCTTTAAAAAGATGACTTAGATGGCCTTTTAATAATTGCATTCCATTCTTGAGTGGAGAGAGCTCAATTCTTCTAGAGTGTCGTAAATAAAATAACTCATTTGTGTTGGTGGTCGTCCAAGATTTGATGTCCTTGACCGCTTCGAGCACTACAAGGTTTTGAATTTTGATTAATCCGCCGCTTGGTCCATGTACCGCTTGATGCCAAATATGGTTTACTGTGTTTTCGAATTCATTGTGCTCCAACCAATGATTCTCAAATATGAAGATGTTGGATCTAGGAATGGTAGAGTTGATCCAATCACAAGCACATGGTCTCAGCCGACGGCAGAGAAGTAGACTAAAGTGTTTGGGTAGCGAGTAGTCCAACCGTTGAGGTAAAGTTCCATCTAGTTTTTCCAGAGAGGATCTCCTTGCATGTTGCTCTAGGTGAAGGTTCTACCTTTTAATGGCAGCTCAACTAGTCCGAGATAGTGGATGCGCATTGAAGTGTAGCATGTCATTGATATTTCCGCTTGCTTGTCACCGAGGGTGCTCGAATAAAGTTAAAGTCAACCACAATAAGATAGTCTAGGTTGGGTTGCATGTTAATGTTGGTGAACCATTCAAGAAATCTCCCTAGAGTCCGCCTCAAGGACGTGAGATGTTTAAAAGAGTTCAAGTTTAGCCCGAGGAACCAAGTGAAATCAATTGAGATGGAGAATTCATTCTTAAGCGTGTTGCCCTCGTGAACATGGAATCGTCCAAGCTATGAGTAGCCTCCAAGCTCCCAATGCAGGGAAGAAACTCAAACATATTAAAACGAGTAGGACAAAGTTGCAAGATAAGCCCTCTCCGACATTGTCTTTTAGTTTCTCGACAACACAAAATGTGGCATTTACTTTCTACAATCTTGTTGCGAATATCCCTTCATTTCTTGTCGTAATTAAGGCCTCGACATTCCAAGATAGATTTTCCACTGCCTAGTCATCATGAACCTAGCATCCTACCTTGAAGCCGCATACAAGGTTACACTGCAGAGTACAAAGAAGCCCCCAATGCACTAAAAAGACACGCTAAGCACAAAAGCATCCAAGTAATGTTCCCATAGCTCTAATACTTAGTGTAGTAAGTACAAGTTATTAGTATTGTCAGCAGATAGCTCCAACACAAGTGCTTTCGCACATATACCCCACTCTCTTAGTGCTAGTTGTCATTCTCATTTGAGCATGCTGCTTCCTCCTTCCTATCTTTGAGAGGAGTTCTATTGAGTTTTGTGTCATTAACATCTCCGTGGCATCTTGTGAGTCCAAACAAAGATTCTTGATAATCTTGGCTGAGAGGAAGGGTGGGGTCACTTGTAGCAGGGGTTGCTTGTCAATACCAAGCTTACGATGTAGCCATCTTTAAGTGCCTTAATCCTTGTGCTTCTACGCATCTCTCTACCGAGAGATAGCCCTTTTTGTTTCGCTATGCCTCCGAACTGGTACCAAGTGTAGTTAAAGGAATCGCCCTTGTTGGTGAGGAGGGAAAGTCATCAGAGTCATATGTGGTATTAGGCCCACCTTCTTCATCGCTAGGTGTTTATTGCCTTGAGGTGGACTTCCATTCTTCTTCAATTTTGGTTCCTACAAGTCTTGTATTGTCATTGGGCATTTGTCGTATGGCAAATGGTTTGCACTTGGTTTTCCAAGATTGCAGATGAATTCTACATGCCCATGATAAAATGTCTTTTGCCACTGGAATCTTTCCGTGACAAAAGTAACGAAGAGAAAAATCGCCCATTTGGAAGGGATGTCCACCACCGATCGCATAGTTGCGTCACCTTTGGAGAAAAGTTTTGAGCGCTCGTGATTCCAAAGATGCAGGATGGTTGTAGTGTAATTAGTCCCGCTCGCGTGCTAGCATGCGCCTCCCGCGAGGAACCAACGCTATCTGAGCTGCAAATCAAGGTTTACCTGCATCGCCCTAAAGGCGTAAGGACACCTTCTAGCCGAACCGTAGATTGAGGTCCGGATTTGCACCAATGAGGAGGTGAAGTTGCCCGTGTGCTCGTGAGCAGCAACCAAAGCGAAGAAGAGGCCACAGAGGGCGCCCGGTCCGAGAGCTCCAAAGCACGAGTAGGTTGGGGTAATACAATTTCTGCCAAAGGTACCATGGGGTCCAACTGATCCACTTCAAGTAAGGGTTGTGCTTCCAGCCTCCCGAGGCGGCCAGGATTCCAATTGTTTGCATTTTGCAATTGCTATTCATGTTGTGGCTCACGATTAGGTGCTCCCAAGTTCGCCTTGCATCTCAGCCACGTTGATTTGGTTATCGAATCCCGCCTGTGGTCTGGTTCCAGTGGTTGTTGGGGCGGAGGATGGATTACCGCCATCTTCGTGTGGTTCATCTTCATCCGGGACCTACGCCAGTGGATTTTGTGCAATGATTTCACAGCATTGTCCAAGACTCACTTTGAAAATCATCGCCATCAGTAATTCAGATACTTTTGGTACCAAATTCAGGTCAATGACTCGCTTTATAATAAATGCGAAAGGTTGGTTAGGTCTTTCTCCCAAACCAACAACCGACCAAAGTCGTTAATGGCTTGCCGGATGGTGTTATGTTCCAAAAATCCAAGGGAACCCCACAAGCATAATCCAAAGATTCTCAGTTTATACCCTTTCCTGTAATGCTCTCATTGTGCTTTATAAAGGAAATATGAACATCTTCAAAAGCATGCGTGGTTTGTATCATCGTTTCGAGCATGAACACTATTGAACTTCACATAGGCGCACTAAATGGACAAGGTTGATACCACGAACGCGGAGTTCCCGATGCCTATGACCCGTGGTACAGATTGATGGTCGCATAGCCCGGGCCTTCATTGTTGGCAGTGCCCGCCACGCATCACCGTTCGACCGTGTCTTCCTCCACATGTAGCGCATCATACCTCAAGGAAGGAAAGGTACGAAATCCCTTCGGTTCGCCATGGATCAAAAGGGATGATCGCCTACTTTGTAGTTGGGGAGGAGAACCGAGGGGAGCGCGGAGGCGAGGCGTATGAAGCGTAGGACTAGTTTTTTCTGGGAACCGCTTCTCACGCTGAAGGCCAACTAAATATGTTCCAAGTTCCCGAGAGCATGAAGGTAGGCAGTAGTGCCTCGGATTAATCTCACCATTCCTCAAACCAAGTGTTGCACATCCGTTCTGCCCATTCCAGCCTCTAACCGCAGTAAGAGAAGATCTATGAGGAATGAAACTGTGTTTAGAAAATAAGTCTTGCAATTTTTCGCCACATACCCTGTTGCTGGTAAGTGTGACAACGGATGGCATTTTGGCAGCCCATCTAGAGTGGCCGAAGGAGAGGAGACTGGATGCAACGTTGGCCTTACCGTAGCACTAAGGAAGAAAGCCAGTGCACTCAAGTTGGTAGAAGTCGCTGGCTTTGGGATGAATTGGCTTTCGAACCAAAATAAATCGAGCCCTTTGAGTTGTCTTGGATCCTTTGATGATTTCTTCGAGGAACTAATCAGTAAATGAACATTCCCGGTGTTCTATGGTAATGAATTTGCACCGTGCAGCTGGGAGAACGCCCCTAGAGCCCAACCGCACAACCTCCGCATAAGATTTCTTTCTCCTCCAATCGTAGTCCACTCCTTTGTTTTGCTCTCGTCCATTGAAGGAATTTTTCACGCTTAGCTCCACCATTGCCCCATGGGTGGAAGTAGATAGCAAATTCCTTACATCGGTAATTTTGAGGTTGTAGATAAACAACCCAACATCTTTGGATGCAACGAGAACTTAAAGCCCGAGGAGTAAAGTTTGGTTACCTTGAAGTCACCGCCTTGCCACCAAGGTGGATCAAGAGCAACGCTAACTAGTTCCTCTTCCAAGCTAAATCTTGCTCGCCAAGGAGGCTACTAGAACGAACTCCCCGAGGCCACATCCCGCCAAAACACCACCGTGAGCCAAATCTACCTGGGATGCGCTTTTGAAGAGACAAACTCAAGTCAAGATCCATGGTCCTGCGCCGAGGTAGGGATCAAGCCGGCGATTAGTCCGCCGGGCCAAGGGCACCGCGAGAGGAGCGCCGAGGGTAGTGCTAGTCGCCCATGAAGTCGCCTGAGCTTTTCAAACAAAGTGGGTGGCATTAATTCAAGTCATACATATATTACTCGCTTATAAAATTATACTTATTAAAACTATGTATGTTGCATCTATATTGTAGGAATATCCTATAGTGTCGCCCAATTTAAAATGAAACCACCAAGGCATATTGCAATTTATTATACAAGATTCTATACTATGACTCACACTACAATATCAATCTCATTCTGTAATTGCCATATTAGAGCATTTGCACATAATTAATAATTTAGCAATTAATGTAAGAGTAGACGAGCTACTAATAATAGTTGTTAGCAAAATAATGTAGCCTCGTGATGAAGAGCTTGAGCCTTCTGCCTTTTGTTCCAAATCGCTATGGAACGAGGCTTTCTACCTTTGATCAAGTCATGGATGTCTATTTGCTAGAGTCCAGCACCAAGACTTGACTTAATCTTCTTGGCTATAAACTCAATGTACTTCTAGTTACCGATAGTGAAAGACAAATGGGCATCACATACAATCAGTATCGCTTTTTGTTTGTTGATGGATAAACATATGCACACGATGTAGTATTTTTCAAACGCTCTCACGGGATATGCGGCGTTATGTAGAGATGTTGCACTACGCCAACAAATAAAATATAAAAATATGTGCACTCTTGCAAAGGTTGATACTGAAACTCAAGACCTCATGGGAAGTATTTCAGACTTACTTATCACACTAGTCACCTTAACTCACAACCTCATATATTTAGTTGTGTGTTGTAATATTATTATGTAGTTCTTTTAACATATATCAAACACCGAAAAGACGTTTCTAGAGAGTTGGAAAGCGTCTCAAAAAAATGTTTTTACACAACATAACCTTTAAGCGAATTAGAAAGTGTCTCAAAAATATCTCTACAAGACAAAATTATGTATGGATCTCAAACGCCTCAAACCGCTCTAGTATATATTTTGGCGTGATCTTTAAAGTGTCTCTAAAAAGCGTCTCTAGACTAATAGCCTTATTTTAGAGACAAATTGAAAAACGCTTTAGAAAAGCGCTCTATGGAGGGTTTCTTGTAGTGTTTTCTCATCCCAATTTATAGTGCATCTCCTCTTCTAAAAGCCAATTCCTTCAACCCATGTTGTCCTAGCCTTTCTCAAGGCGGGTAGTTATCCCGTATGAAACAACGCACAACAATTAGTATAGAGCCACCACCAAGGCAATTTGTCACAAGATGCTCGGAATGTTGGAGAAGATGAATGGTGGTTTGAGGGAAGGAGGCACAACAAGACATGCCGCTGGTCGTGCCTTCGCCCCTACCTCCCGTGGTCGGCCTACCGCCACACCCACCAAAGAATGCCTCGCGACAACGCGCCAACACCATTGTAGAAACATGGTTGTCGCCGTGGTGCATCCTTCTCTCCACGCCAACAACCGGCCGCGCATATGTGAGGTGGATCACATGCCCCAAGTAAGTTTGTGGCATCGCCTTGTCTACCCAATGACATGTGACACCATATCATAAGAGGCTTTGTTTCACAGCTGGGCCACATACTACATATAAAGACATGATGTCAACCGCCTTCCTACCATATATGATTTTTATTGATGTGAAAGATAGAGTAGTTGTCTCTAACTAATCGATGACCCAAGATCATAAAATAATAAGATATAGATAGTACAAAAACACTATTGTATGAGTTGTTATCTATAATAACACTCTTTAAGAAAAATTAAAAGATTATTGTAGGATCCTATATAGATAACTTAAGAGACAGTCACGGTATAAGAATTGTCTTTACATTATCTCTATTAGTTTGTCTCTACGTGACAGGAAAGGGTATATAAATATCAGCCTCTCTAACTCTGTAGATAGCCCTGCATCGCTACCGGCCTTCAGAGTCATGTTGATCTGCTACCAGAGACGAACGGGAAGTAGATTAGGATAAGTCACACGTGTCCTCTTCATGCGGTGGACACGAAGCAGTGGCGAAACCAACCCGGCAAGCCCTGGTCTCCGGGCCATGGACCCTGTTAGTATTTAGAGCTTCCATTCCATCGTCATCCCTAGGAAAACATTTTATGGAGAGTAGGTGCCTACGTGGCCAGGCCAGGATCACGCAAACTGCGTCTGCATGCAAGTTGGCGCGTGCATTAGATGAGAACATGCCAGGCTTACATGGCAACCAAGTCATTCAGTAGAGAGAGGAGCCGCTACTTACGACGTATAACTGCTACTAACAAGTTGGACCTGGAGAAAGCCGTGACGCCACGAGGCGTAGGCGCACAACCGCTGCGCCATAGTCCCCATGTGGCCGCTGCGCATTGGGCATTGGCCCACAGGCGTTGGGCATTGACCGTGGGCCATGGGTCGAGACGGGCTGAGGTAAGCTAGTTGTAGCCTAAGTTAAACTCTCAATGAAATACAGATGCATTAGTAACTCTAAATTTTTAATTCCTAACCATTCCTATTCTTCCATCTCTAGACTCAGTTCCAACGACAGAGGTTGAGGTATGGTGAGACATCGAGCTAACACAAGAGATCAGCCTTGCCAGTTAGCTCTTGCCCGCGGTCTCCAAAATTTCTGGTTCTGCAACGCTGAAGAAGACCTCAACATGGAATGAATGGTCCGACTGCTCACCGTTCCGCCGAAGGAGGCGGGCATTGAGTCGAAGCAGATCCCAGGGACGGCGAGAAGACCAAGCCGGCGGCTGCACGATCCAAAAGAAGAGGTGATCAGTACAGCAGTCAAGGACAAGTAAGCCGCTGTTGAACAAACCTGAAGAGACAAGCTCGTTCGACAGAAAACCGATCCAAGACGAAGCAGATGCTAGCGTATACTGGAAGCAAATCGATGAAGCACACGTATACGAGACGAGAACGCTCTGAAAAACTCAAGTTGCATGCAACGATGTACAGCAGTTCCTTTCTCTTATTGCTTCAACTCATTGCTTCTTCCTCTGGTCTTCTTTCACTTGATATTGTTAGAAATTGGCCCATATGAGTGAGGCCCATTTTCTATAATTCCAAAGCATTTATGAGTTAGTACCATATTGCTAAGGCAATGTGGAGGTGACCAACATATAAGGTGGAGTCCTTGCCACTCCTTGAAACATGTAACACATGGATGAGGATGGCATGAGAAGGCTCTGGCTACAACTGCCTGCGCCTTTTCGCGGCGTTCGCGTATTTCGCGTGAAAAATCGCGTGACTTGTGACTTGCGCGCGGCCAGTGTGCGTGGCGTGGCGCGCCATTTGGCGAACCAAGTCCACCTTATTTTTCTTGAACCATGCATCTCTCTCTCTGTTTGAATGAGATTCAAATGTTTAAATTTGAGGCTTTATTGGGTGATGATGACGAGGCGATTACAGTGGGTAAATGGTGGTTAAGTGTAACGATTACGATGGGTAAATGGTGGTTAAGTGTGTCGATTACGATGGGTAAATGGTACATTTAATCTGTCGATTACGATCTGCATCTATATATGCGGAGGCGTCCGATTGCATAGCGTGTACAAGAATAGCCTCCATTCCTTCTTCCTTCGAAAATGTGTCTTTGTTATGCTGCGGCGTGCGAACCTTGCCGACTCTTCTTCTCGGCGTGCACGTGAAGAAGAGGCGGTATCTCGAACCGTTGCTTTGTGAGACACACGCAGGGGCGGCAATAAGGTTTCTGGGCGCATCTGCTTGCGACAGCTTCTTTACCTTTGCGACATCTACGTTTACGCCTTGCATCAAGTCTGCTTATTTGCTTCTGCTCTTCATCGGACCCATCTGTAAGTCTCTTGTGTGATTGATAGACTTGTTTACATCTGGTTTTCATATATTGTGAAGTACAATGAGTTATGCGCTATCGATCTTGTTTTATGCATCATTAGTCTTTTGCAATATTTGCCTTCTAATAAAATGCGGAATTAAAATATTGCCCTCATTTCAACATTCGAAAACCTTATTGTAAACTTTGTTGCAACACAACTATGGTGGAGCTTGATGCTATGAAACAGAGAGTTTTAAGTGAAATTTCCGTAGATGGCGAGACTAGAGCCAAGTTACGGCTCATGTCTTTGAGGAGTGTGGTAGGTAATCCACCCACGATATCCGTTCTGATTGACAGTATATGCGATTCGATAATGCGAACAACACTTTGCTCTTAGTTTGCCTTCGACCATTACGGCGGATCGGCTCTATGATGTGTACATGGACTATAAGTCGCCACGAGTTGTGGGATGCACTAGAGCACAAATATCTGCGAGGCGAGCGGTCGTTGGCTCTACATGTGTGAGCAATTCTTCGACTTTACCATGGATGAGGCTAAGTCCATGGTTGGACAAGCTCATGATCTCCGGCTATTGGTTGGTGAGATTGCGCATCAGGCGTGTGTTGCCTCCTAAGTTTGTGGCTGCGGGCATTGTCGCCAAACTTCTGTTTCTTGGCGGGATTTTGCCACTGGCTTGAAACACAAGAGGAAGAGATTTGTTGAAGATCTCATTCTTTGCCCTCGATGTGGAAGAAAGGCAAGAGCAAAAGATGCACCTAGTATACAAGTGAGAACAATGCAAATTTCATAGAAAAAAGCCATTGCAAAGAAGTACAAATCACCAAAACGAACAAGACAACTAGCTTTAAGAAAAGCGAGAAAAAGGATATGAAGAACATCACACGCTTTGTGTGTGGGAAAAGCGGTCATATGGCGAAAAGCGTCATTTCATAAGCGAGATGGTGAAACGACCAAAGAGAAGTGTCAGCGTGATCATAAGCGAGGCCTCGACTTGAGGAGGTATATTAATTCTCTGTTGTTTTTCTGACATGTCAATCCCGATTGGTGGGTTGATATTGGTGCTAATGTTCCGCGTATGTTACGATATTTCCTTGTTTTCTTCATACCCGAGCGGCAGGGCTTCCTCAGTCCTAATGAAAGCTTGGTGCATGCTTACATTCTTGGTGTTGTACGGTAGGCTGAAGCTTACTTCGGGAAGATTGTCCACTTGAAGAGCGTGCGGCATGCTCCTACAATAAACAAGAACCTCGTTAGTGGTTACATTCTATGTAAGGGACGGTTATAAGCTAGTCTTTGAGTCAAATAAAATTGTAATGTCTAAGTTAGGAATTTTGTTGGTAAAGGCTATGAGGCGGAGGCTTGTTCGCCTAAGTACTTTAGAGTCTTGTTACAATCTGAGATATTGCAAGTGGTTTAAATAAATGTGAGGCAAATATTTGGCATTCGTTTACGTCATATTGGTTTTGATAGTATTGCTAGAATGTCAGTTAGATTTAATTCCAAAATGTGAAATTGTCAAAGGATCAAAGTGCGAGTCATGTGTGCAAGCAAAGCGACCTCGAAAACCCTTTAAGGGATTAGAGGACGAAAGAACTTAGCACCATTAGATCTTGTTCATTGATTTGTGTGAAATGAATGGATTGTTGACAAAAGGAGGCAAAAGATATTTTTAACTTTTATTGATGATGCAACACGCTCTTTGCTATGTGTATTTGCTAAAAACTAAGGATGAAGCTTTAAACTACTTTAAGACTTATAAGGTAGAGGTTGAGAACCAACTAGAAGAAAATAAAAGACTAAGGTCGATCGTGGAGGAGAGTACATCTCTCATGATTTTCTCAGTGCATTACGAGCATGGAATAGTCCATGAATTTACACCACCATATTCACCCCAATCAAATGGGGTAGTGAGAGGAAAAACCGCACACTAACGGACTTGGTTAATGCCATGTTAGAGAGTCTTTGGTATGCCTAAGACATGGTGGGGAAGCTATATTGGTGACAACTTTAGTCCTAAAGAGTAATCACTAAAAAGAGTGATATTACTCCATATGAGGATGGAAGGGAGAAAACCAATGTCAATTTCTGCGAACTTGGGGTGTTTGGCCAAGGTCAATATACCATTGCGAGAAAAGAAAGCTTGGACCTAAAACAATGAATTGTATTTTCTAGGATATGCTCATAATAGCACAGCCTATAGATTTTTAGTAGTTAAATCGAGAAATTCTGAGATTATTGCTAACACAATAATGGAGTCTAGAGATGCTTCATTCTTTGAGGATTATTTTCCTATGAGAGCAGCGGAAGTACTTCACAAGCGAGAATGTTCAAATTGAAAATTTTGAAAGTGAGAATAATCAAACTTGAACCTCCCACCATCTACGAACCAATATGTGATATCACGAGGAGGATAACAATCTAGTCACGAAGCTCTTCGTAGGAGCAAGAGACAAAGGGTTGAAAACCTTTGGTGATGACTTTATGTATACCTCGTGGATGATGTGCCAACGACCCTTTGAGGCTTATGCATCTTACGATCTTGAGTATTGGAAAAGAAGCGATCCGTGCGAGATGGACTCTATCATGGCTAATGGGACTTGGGAGATCGCGATGCGTCTATCGGTGCAAACACGTAGGATGTAAGTGGATCTTTAAAAAGAAATTAAGGCTGATGGTACTATTGAGAAGTACAAGGCAAGACTTGTGGCCAAGGGGTTACACCCGAGAAGAGGAGAAGATTTCTTTGATACCTATTCTCTGTGCGCGGACTAACCACCATCGAGTGCTCCTTGCGTTAGCATCTTCTTATGGTCTACATGTCCATCAAATGGATGTAAAGACGACTTTTCTTAATGGAGAGTTGGAGGAAGAAATCTATATGGTTCAACTTTGATGGTTTTGTGATTTACGGACGGAAAATAAGGTATGTAGATTATTAAAATCCTTATATGGTCTAAAGCAAGCACCTAAACAATGTACGAGAAATTTGATAAAACTTTAACATCTCTTTGGCTTTGTTGTGAATGAAGGTGATAAATGTGTATACTATCGTTATGGTGGGGTCAAGGAGTGATCTTGTGCCTATATGTAGATGACATACTTATATTTGGAACAAACACTGCCGTAATTGCGAGGTCAAATCTTTTTATCTCGATGCTTTGATATGAAAGACTTAGGAGAGGCGGATGTTATTACGAATATTAAATTAATCAAGAACGAGGATGGGATCACTTTGAGTCAATCCCATTATCTTTGAGAAAATCTTAAGCCGTTTTGGCTATGAGAATTGTAAAATTTCTCCAACGCCCTATGATGCAAGCATTAAGCTTGAAAGAATCAAGGGTTAGGAAAAGATCAATTAAAATTTTCACAAATTATTGGATCACTTATGTATCTATCTGGTGCCACAAGACGACATATCATTTGCTGTGAGCAAATTAAGTGGTTTACTTCTAACCCGGAGATGATCAGCTGGGAGGCACTTGAGAGAGTGTTGCGCTATTTGAGAGGCACAACCTCATACGAATTCACTATCTTGGGCATCATACGTATTAGAAGGATATAGTGATTCAAATTGGATCTACGATGCGAGATGAGATCAAAGCTACAAGTGGTTATGTCTTTACACTAGCAGAGCTTGATTTCATGGAGGTCGTGTAAGCAGACTATATTGGCGAGGTCAACTATGGAGGCGAACTTGTAGCACTGAACACGACTTCTGTTGAGGCTGAATGGCTTAGAGAGCTTATGTTGGACTTGCCAGCTGGTTGCGAAACCAATACCGGCAATCCTAATGTCTTGTGATAATCAAGCGGTATTGATTAAGGTTACAAGTACTAAGGATAACATGAAGTCCTCGGACATGTAGGCGTGAGGCTTAAATCATCGAGAAAATTGAGGAACTCGGGTGATTCTTGTGAATTATATACGCCGAGAAAAATGCGAGACCCTTTCACAAAGGGGCTAGCACGGAAGGCGATTTCCGTTGCGTCTATGGACATGGGAATGAGGCCCATTGGAGTTACAACTCATGATAACCCATACCTTTTTTATCGGAGATCCGTGACTTAGGCAATGGGAAAAACAAGTTCATGTTGTAACAAGAGAGTATATATTCATTGAATCCATGTCCTAATAGACAAATTACTCTCAAGCTGTATGGAAGGATGGCATAAAACCTTAATATATTACATTGTCCAAATGAGGAAAAGGTATTAGCCTACAGGATACCTAGAAAGAATATACCTACTTGAGCCCAAGCTGGAGAGTCGCGATTCACGAGAATAGGGCATTCTCTAGAAAGCTCATGAGTAGATAAGGGAGCATGACCAAATAACGCTCCGTTTAGGCGCGGTTCTTTGACGACCTAGTATCGATTGAGATTTCAAGTAAAATCTAATCACAAAAGCTGTGAATTCAAGGCATGGTCCATTCATCACCGTGAGAAGATGAATCTTGTCATTCTAGGTGTAAGTTCAACCCGTGCGGGACTTACACTAAAAAGGCGGTATATTATGATGCTTGACACAATATCTTTGATATCCTTTTTGCTTCTTGCTTTGGAATTGGTGGGGGATTGTTAGAAATTGGCCCATATGAGTGAGGCCCATTTTCTATAATTCCAAAGCATTTATGGGTTAGTACCATATTGCTAAGGCAATGTGGAGGTGACCAACATATAAGGTGGAGTCCTTGCCACTCCTTGAAACATGTAACACATGGATGAGGATGGCATGAGAAGAAGCTCGGCTAAACACACACTGCCTTGCGCACTTTCGCGCGCGTTCGCGTATTTTCGCGTGAAAAATCGCGTGACTTGTGACTTGCGGCGCGCGGCCGTGCCGTGGCGTGGCGCGCCATTTGGCAGAACCAAGTCTACCTTATTTTTTTGAACCATGCATCTCTCTCTGTTTGAATGAGATTCAAATGTTTAAATTTGAGGCTTTATTGGGTGATGATGACAGCGATTACCGATGGGTAAATGAGTGGTTAAGTGTAACGATTACGATGGGTAAATGGTACGGTTAAGTGTCGATTACGGTGGGTAAATGGTCATTTAATCTGTCGATTACGATCACCGCATCTATATATGCAGAGGCGTCGATTGCATAGCGTGTACAAGAATAGCCTCCATTCCTTCTTCCTTACGAAAATGCGTGGCACATTTGTATGCTGCGCCGTCGAACCTTGCGACTCTTCTTCTCGGCGTGCACCGAAGAAGAAGAAGCGGTATCTCGAACCGTTCTTGCGTGAAGACACGCGCGGGCGGCAATAAGGTTTACGGGCAGCGCATCTGCGCGACCGCTTGCGTGCCTTCTGCGACATCTCGTTTACGCTCGCATCAAGTCTGTTTGCTTCTGCTCTTCATCGGACCCATCGTAAGTCTCTGTGTGATTGATAGACTTGTTTACATCTGGTTTTCATATATTGTGAAGTACAATGAGTTATCGCTATCTCGATCTTGTTTATGCATCATTAGTCTTTTGCAATATTGCCTTCTAATAAAATCTGGAATTAAAATATTGCCCTCATTTCCAACATTACAAGCTGCTAGGACTGGCTTTTTATACACACGCATCCAGGCCGAAGGCCGACTCTCGTACGCACACAGAGACCGACTCGGACTCAAAACAAAATTAGCAAAATCTAATTAGGAAACTAACACAGATTACCAAAACGAGATTAACTCTAAAAGCCGCGGGGGATTGCAGTATGAAGCACCCCGGTGTCGAGTCGGATCTGCACCAAGTTGCTCTCATCGGAACAGTGTAGAGGACAATAGCAGATCCAATCGTATCACGGAACACGGATGCAGCGGAAGAGTCTTCGACAGTCGGAGATTTCTTGGACAACCCCGAGAGACTATTGTATGATTGCATTGATCTCTCGTGGGTGAGCGGCTGCGGCTTCACTCTGGAACCACTTGTTTCAAAACACACGGCGAAACAAAGGATATAATTAAGAATGAAAAGACACAACTTTATTATGAGAAACCGTCGTGGAAAAATTAAACTAAAGGTGCACCAAGGCGACAAACAACTGAATTTGCTAATCCAGTGTGCGCTCTTAAGCTATGGGCCTCACATGTGACTGATTTTGTGCTGTTAGGCCCGTTGCTCTTTTGGGCTGCTAGCACTACTACTCGGCCTTGAGTTTCTACTGGGCAAATTATGACCTTTATGGGCCTCTATTTTGAGCAAACAGCTCTGATGCGCGGCTGCGGCTGGTTGTCGTGGTTATTTTGGGCTGCCACTGTTTTTTGTGGTTCTAATATTACAGATGGTTTTTCCTTCAAATCATCTGTGATACTTCACAGACTGTGTTTAATATAAACCGTCTATGATTTTACGGTCACTACAGACGATTTTTGTTTGAAACCGTCTATGATTCATAGTGCGGGAGGGCGAAAATTTTTGGACGCGAGCACAGGAGGCAAAATGTTTTGGTGTTGCACTTATATATTATAGCCACCCACGTCTTGTCTTCCATCAGTCTCTCCTTTTCCCCTCCCCACGCCGACCTCCGATGACCGCCCTCGATTCCCCGACGCGGTTCGGCGAGGAGACGCAGCCGACGATGAGGAGGAGGAGGGACGTGCAGGAGCTTCATGTCTACTGTAGGAGGCCGACACACGTTCGCAGCTTGCTGTTTCACGGCGTCTCTAGTGAGCAGGTCGTTGCGGCTCGACCAGTACCGCTAGAACTGCCCCCCTCTTGGCCTTAGGTGACTATGAAGTTTTGCCCCCAAACCCTCATCCAAGTTTCCTTCTCACTCTGATTTCGTCCCCTCCATCCTGTCAAATTTCGTTCTCTGTGAGGACCCCCCCATCTGTGGTCGACAAGGGAAGTCAATTCGGTTTGAGATGGATCCTCTACTTGACCTCGTTCTCGTCAGAGAGTGAGCCATTGACTGAGAGAGAGAGAGAGAGAGAGATGATACGACTAGATTATCTATAACGAATGTTTTTTATTTTTCTTGTTTAACACTTGATCAAAACAATGGGCATGACATTATCAAGGCTGCTGTAGTGCATGAGGACGTCACGCATGCTGTTCACAGCCAAGGAAAGAAAACTGCATGTATGCATGTTGTACTTGAGTGGTGCATGGAGTCAAGCCATGCATATACATGTGCACACATGTTGTTGGGTGTGTTTGATCGAGGAGGATTGGGTGTGTTTGATCCAGGAGGAGGCCATGTAGTGCACGTCAAAGAGTTTGAGTTCCTTGAGTTCAACATTGGTACGTTCAGGGAAGGCCACTCGGATTTGTTTGCCAAAAAGGAGATCGTTTCGGCCAGGAGATTACGTCTATGTTTTATCTTTTCTCTGTGCAATCTTGGATGGGGGCCACCAAGTCAACCAAAGCCAGTTCAATAAGGAGAGATGGTGAACTAGAAGTTAATTTTGAAATTACTTGTAATAGGATAGTTTAAATCAATTTTCATCAATTAGAGTAGTTTAAATTTCCCATTAAAGTAGGAGTGTGAGTTTTGGAGTTATAAATTAAAACACGAGTGCGTGTAGGCCTTCGGCCGTTAGGGTTCATCCCTATTCTATGAGTGTTCTTGTGAATTACAATCTCAGATTTCATCTTGGCGTGAGGGTTTCTAGCTATGGTGATAGAAGTTACTTGCTGGATCTTTGATCCCTATTTATCATTCGTGTATTGTTGTGTGCACGGGTGTGAGATTTATTTATCAAAGTGCGAGTTGCATCCTGTAATTCGTGCTCCTCCTATTTGTTCGGGAATTTCCACCATGAAATTAAGATCGGGCAACCCACGGATTTAATCTCGTCTAGAGGGTGATCCGCATCAGAGAGAGAGAGAGTATATCTTTTAATTACCTTCTTGCAAACTATCGAAAGAGCATATGGGTACTAATGTCTAGCAATTGATTGGTTTGGCTTAAAAATCAAAATTTTTGTGCAATAGAAAAAACTATCACATACGGTTTTTACTAAAAACCCATATATGATAGTCTATTTTCACAAACGGTTCTGAACAAGAACTGTCTGTGATAATTGACTATCAAAGATGGTTATTATTCAGAACCATCTGTGATAGCTTTTTTCATAGACGGTTCAAAAACCGTATGTGATGACCTCATATTATCACATACCCATAAAGTTAAACGGTTTAGAAAACCGTCTGTAACGACGATTTTAAACCGTCTGTGATGACCTTTTTTGTAGTAGCATAAAATTTAGGAAAACCGTTATTTCAAATGACAATAGGGATCCCGCAAGTCTCTGTCGCCATTCCAAATGACGTCACAATCTACCCTATAAAAGACCCCAAAATTCTAGCATAACTCACTTTTATTCAGAAAAAAGATAAAGAGGGGGGAAGGGAGAGGAGCAGAGAGGAGTAGAGGGTAGGAGAGAAGCTAGAGAAGCACTGTCTGTCCGATCGTTCACCTTTTAGGTAATTTTTTTAACCGAATAGATTACATGATGCAACAATAGGTGTCCTTATCTTTCGATGAGAAGGATAACTCGATTTGGTGGAGACGACTATCATGATTCGGCTACCAATCGCACACGACCAATATGCCCGGCAATCACTGAACCAACTCCGAATTCGTTATCGACCTTGCTAGAAGCACGATCGATCTGACCACAAAGGTCTATTCCTGCATGCAATCGAAGAACAAGCAAGAACAAGCTAATAAGCAATCTGAAATTGCAAATAAGGATTGAAATTTGAAATACTCAATAAGGTGAGATTCTGAAGTGGTATTCATAGTTGGTCTAGTCGACACAAGCCAATACATGAAGTTGCAATGTAACTAACTTTTAACTAAATGAAATCAAAAGATACTAGAGGAGTGCAGCCTCCTTAAATAGGGCAGGGGGAGTTGTACATAACTAAGAGATAGGGGGTGGTACTATTCATGAGACTGTTCACATGAACAGTACAACTGTGAACAGTATGGGCCAAGAGAGGGTGCGCCTTCCCCTTCGGCCCAAGTATTACAAGGCCCAATTTCGGAATTACAAGGCCAAGCGACAGTAGTGGCGGCGTGGAGCTTCACGATGGCGACGAGTTCCTCTTGCACAGACGAGAAAGGAAGGGGTCAGGAAGGTGTAATGAGACTCAAAAGAACCCAACAGAAGCACTGAGTTGAAGCTAGGCTTACCGAGGATGATGAGTCGACCACGGCGGTGCTCCATCTGAGATGAGGAAGATGACAGCTACCTTGCTCCCCCCCGGGCTAAAATCCAATTAAACATGGGATTAATCTCTGTGAGGGAAGGCAAACTCGAATGACAAGGTCTTGCCTAGATTGCTTACCCGTGACATGGTGTAACATCCCATTTTCGAAAACGGCGAATAGTAATTTTAATTTGGTTCTTGGTTTTCAAACTATTATTTTCAAATTAGCTGCCAATTTTCAAATCTACTAGCTTCTAGTTAAACTCGGATTTGTGTTTCAAATCTTTTCGCAAATTTCTGAATTCAATTTTTGAATTTCAATTCATCCTTTTGTTTTTAGGCCCCTTCTCTTTTCCCTCCTCTCAGCCCTGTTTAGCCCAACCCTCTCCCTGGCTTCTTCCTCCCCCAGCCGGGTCAATGCCCACGCCACTCCCTGCCCCCACCACGAGTACCCGCTGCAGCGCTCGCGTCACCCGTCGTAGCCTCACCTGCCCGCATCACCTCTGCACCACGCCGCGCGCCCGCCGCTCCCAGCCGGCAGCGCTTCTGCTGCACACGCCGCCTCCCCGTTACATCTGCCACCTGCTCCCACTACGCTCGACTACGGTGGCCCCCCTCCTCGTTGGGTCTCGTCACCAGTACGCCTCCGCGCCTGCCGGTCCGCGCCCACGTCGCCTCTGCCATCTACTCATCCCTGCCGCATCCGGTGCCACCGCTCGCGCCAAGATTCCCCGGTTGGACCTCCCTCAGCTCCTACCCTCCACCTCCAGCTATAAGAGGCCCCCTGTGCCCCCCTTGACCATCCCCACTTCTTTCCCCTCCTCCCCTGGTAAGCTCCACCGCAGAGAAAGCGCCACGCTCCCATTTTTTGGTCGCGCCGCCTCACCGTCGCCTCGTTGCTCCGGCCCCGCCACCACCGCGCCGCTCCTATCACGAGGAGCTCCCGGCACCAAGGAATCCACCCCCACCTCCCTTATGCTTCCCCGCTACCGAGAAGCTTCGCCGCCAGAGCTCCCCTCTTCCCCGCCGCCGCTAGACCACCTTGGGTCGCCTCAAGTTTCCCCGCCTGGCTCCACACCTCCCTCATGGTCGCACGCAGCCCGTGCGTGTGCTAATTCCGCCACTGCACCACCGCATCTCTGGCACCACTGCACAACAGTGCCACCGCCGTCGTTTGCCTACTACCGCGTCGTCGCCCCGCAGCGTCACCGGCCCCGCTGCCGGTGCCCTCGTGGTCGCCGCCCCCTTGGCCGCCAGTTCCCGTCCTTGCCCAGCGCCGCCGCATCCTCCGTTGCCAACGGCGAAGCCCGAGCCGCACTCGCCTATGCGCCTTCCCCCGAGCCCTCCCCTGCTCTCTCGGTTGAAGCTCCCCTATTGTGTGCTTTGAGTCATTGGGTCAAAGGCACTTGGCCTCCTCTCTCCCCTTATTTCCCTTCCAGGTGGGCCCGCAATAGTAACCCCCCATGGGCCGGTGCGCATGGACCTGACTCATGCACTGTGGCATGGACCGAATCCCTGCGCAGGGGACCCCACTTGTCAAAGAGACACTTCCTCTGTCCTTTTTCTTTTTCTTGTTTTAATTCAGAAGCTCAACTTCGGAAGCTCCATTCTCCCTCCTCGTAACTCCAAAAATTATAAAATTTGTCTCTAAAAATTTGTAAAATCAAGATCTTGCTAATGGCACTGATCTTGCTTATTTTGGAGTTTGTTTATTGCTTCTTGCGTATTTACTTGTTCTCCTTGTCATTTATTTCTTTTCTAGTACCTCAAATGCGCATAGAGTTGAGAATTTGTGAACCTACACTTCGATCAAGCTCAAGATTTTTAGGACCCTCCTACCTTTATTCCAGGCGAGTCAACACTTTGATCATTTTGAACCTATATTTTATGCAAATTATGTTCTTTTAAAATACGAAATTGCATGCTTTAATTCTTTATGCAAATATATGTTCAATCTTAAGGTAGTTAAATGCCAACTTGGTAATTAAATATTAATATACCATCCTTTGACAATTGAATCCCTTAATCCTTGTCACCTTAGTAACTATGTGGTAAATACTAGTATAGGTTGTACTTAAGCGACATGCTAATCTTGCTTAAGTACCGGGGTATTAAATACACCAGCCATCATCTCTTTAAACATGAAACTGTTTTGGGCAGTCATTGGAGGGACATGACTGAAATATTGGTGATAATTTGGTTTTACTTCACAAAACCCTAATAAAGTGCTAAAACCTCATCTGGTCGGATGGAAAGGTGGTGGATGCTGACGTAGCACGAGAATGGTGGGTATGTGGTATGAACCGCTCGGATGGATTAAGAACTTAATCTTATCATGACCTTCTGTATAAAACAAGTACAACCCCAAGTCTGCACAAATTGCAACTTGGCTTAGTAAATTTATCAAACCTAAAAGTCATCTCACTGGAGGGATAAAAGGGCGCAAGCTTTGGATATGTCCGGCTTAATGGGACACCGAGTCAAGGGTGAAGTTGCCAGTCGCTGAGGTGTAGCCATGCTATGCCAGTCGCTGAGGTGAACATCCCGCGCAACGTATGGACGCAACCCCATATGGGTGAGATGATGGAAGGGGCAAGATATTTTGAAAAGTATTGTGACAACCTCTCAACTACACGACTAAGGAATCGTGTAGGGCAACGAGTTAATTGTATCTTGTGGGTAAAGTGTACAATCTCTGTAGAGTTATAAACTGTTTAAACAGCCATGCCTACGGTCAAAGGCGGACATGGGAACTTAACTTGAGTTAGTTCTATTTGAAAAACCTTGTGGGTGGTATGAAAAATATGGCGGGCTCACCTAGCCCCGAGATTGTTTTTTTCTGGGTCTTTGTACCCAGTGTTGTTTAGTGGTGGATGTAACCACAATCAAAATAAGCATGAAGGTGGAGGTAACCTCTGCTGATAAAAATACTACACAATTACTATCTTTAATAAAATTCAATTTGGTTAAAATGCTAAGTGATAGGAATTTATAATTATAATAATTGAAAACATTGCTTTCACAAATAAAAGAACCTGAGCCATCATTGTTAAGCCTTGCATGTATATTATTGTATTGTGTGTTGGCTCGCGAGCACGGAAATTGTGCTCATTCTCGCTCTCTCCTCCAGAACCCTCAAAAGCAGGAAATCCAGGAGATTACGACTACTACGAGGATCCAGAAGTTGGAGGCCCAGGAGATGATGAGGAGTAGTTTAGTTCTTGTAGTCTAGGTCTCGCATCAGTCCAGCTGACTCCGTCGGTGCTTGCGTGCATCCTATATTATCTGAGTCTTTGGGTAATATGGGACGTACTCGGGTTTCCCCACTTGCCTGTGGAGAGATGTGCTCTCACCCTTTTGCTTCCGCTGTAGATATCGCTGTCTTTTGTAATGTAATCTTTTGGCCTATTCGACCCTTATTATAAAACCTAACCCGATGCGGTCTATGTAAACTCTGATGTGTTAATTAATGACTGGTATGGTTATACGTCATGTATGACATGATTCAGCAATGTGCCTGTGAGTGCTATCTACTGATCCAGAGAATAACACAGTGTTTTCACAGAGGATTTGGATTTATGAAATCTGGGTCCGACACATGGAATGGCACGACGACGATGTGGTGGACACGCCCAGCGGCGAAGGGAATACCGCTTGGGTTCTCGGCGGAGGTGACGAGGGATGGAGCTAGATGTTATAAAAATGGAGAAGGCGAAGAAAAAGAAGCTCAGTGTTGTAAGGGGTGGCTTAAATAGACGATTCCTCATGCGTGATCTCGAGCTCCCTCTCCTCGGTCATAGCGGTCTTCTCACGATATCTCAACGTTGATGGTGAACGGTGCGACGACGTCGGTAGGTGTAGGGCTCCGGTTGGCTACCTTGTTCGGTGGCGCGACGGCGTTAGAAATGGCGAACAGAGGAGGCTAGGGCGAGGTGGCATCCATGCGAGTGCGTCAATAGAGCGTGCTCGATGCGTGGCTGTCTGCGTGGAGAAGAAGTCAGCCTGTCGAGGTGGGCCCGCGTGTCGGCGAGAGGAAGAGAAAAGTAAGCGGCCGCGGAGGCGTCTTCCTCTGACAGCGGAAAGGGAAAGAGGGGCGACTTGGTGGGCGATGGGCTAGCGACATGCGAGTCTTGGTCGATGACTTAGCAGTGGGTCGGGTCGAGCGATTGGATCGGGCGAGCGGGTGGAACCCGGACCCGTTAGAACTTAGGTTTTAATTGAAATTTGACTTTTGATTGTCAAATTTGACTGGCTATTTAAAATAACAAATTAATTCTAAAAATTGTGAAATTTTGTTGGTGAGTTTCACAAGTGTTTCAAAATGTAGGAAAAATATTTCTAGGCACTTTTCACATGATTTGTTTGTATTTTAAATTCAAATTCAAATTTGAACATGCAAATTAAATAGGGAACCAAATAACCTCCAAAAATTCCAGAAAAATTCAAACAAGCATATCATAGATGATAGAATCCAACTAAAATATTCCTAGCTATGGGTCCCACTATATTTTCAAAATAAAAATCAGTTTGTTTTTCTGAGCTAGAGAAAGTGTATTTTCAAGTTCGAATTTGAGAATTCTTACCTCAAGCATTCTAGGAGCCTTTGAGGTTTTACTGATTTTAAGTTGAATTCCAAAATAAACATTACCACACTTGAAATCTTTTTAGTTTTGCCCCAAATTCAATTTGAGCTTTTGAATTGGAGGAGTATCGGATTTCTAGGTTTAAATTCTAGTATTCAAAAATCAAAGGATTTTCAACATATGGTTTACACTCCACTTTGAACTAAGTTTCAAGATCTTGACAAAAATTTATTTTGTTTTAGAAAATTTATTTCTAGGATTTGGAAGACAAGGTTTCAACCTATTTGCTTTGCAACAAAAAGTTTTAAAAAGTCCAAAATTTCACAAATGCACATTAGATACTTAACTAATCCAACTTAGAGATATTGAGTTGTTACATGTGTATGCCAATGTTGTGGATGTGTGTATTAGCCACTGATCATGGGACTAGTACGATACGCACACACGAGGATTTCGGGTATTCAAAACCCAGGGCCCGACATCTGTCAAAGCACACTCACATATAAGAGGATCACTCTATAAAGGTTATGAACCCACTACCAATATTTAAAGAAAGTTCAATCCCTTTACTACGACCAAACTAGTCACAGACTAGTTTGAGTAATGAGACGACCAGTCATAGACACTACACAACCAACTATACGGTTTTGGGCCATCCCTGACAAACAAATTGGTCAAGAGACATGATAGTTTCCCACGTGACTCATGTGAGAGCAGTTATTGGCGCATCTGGCAACTTAAGACAATTGGGCTAAAAGATGTGATGGTTTTAAGACTCAATAGAGAAATGTGTGTGAAGATAAGAGGCATCTTTAGCAACATTAACTACTACCCCTTTAATAGCTATAAAGGAGGTATGTAACACCCCGATTTTTAGAATCAGGATGTCAATATTTAATTTGGCGATCTATTAGATATTCGACTGTGTTTTAAAATTTTTCCTGTGTTTAAGTAAAAAGATTGTTTTTAAAATCAAATCACATTAATTAAAAGGTTGCATTTAAAATCAAATCGAGTTGTTTTAAAAGTTGCATAAAAATAATAATAGTAATAGTATTACACAATATTAAATCAAATCGTTTGAAAGACTGTATTTAAAATTTAAATCATTTGATTTCTTGCTTTCGCATGCTTTTCAAAAATCATGATGCATGCATTAGTACCATTGCTCTTTTCAATCCGACGGACCGCAGGCGAGACGCCTACGTGTCCTTTCTTTTCCCCAACTTCTCTCCTCGCAATCACCACCAAAAATCAAGAATCCGACAACACATGTTATACCATTGCGATCGTCGTCTTGTGAGCATTCTATTTTAACGGTTAGTTCGTATATGCGAGGTCGTTTGAGCGAATTGGAGAAAACGAGGAAGAACCGCACTGCTATTCATCTGATTCCACTGCCATTTCTTTTCTCCCTAACAGCCATTCATTTGCCCAGCCGAATGAACCACACACACTGCCATTCTCATGCCCCAACAGAGCACCACTCAATACCATTTCAGTTCCCAACCAAGCACCCCACTGCCCATTTGTTTCACTCCCAAGTCCCAACCGAAGCCCTTTTGCTCACTGTCATTTTTTCCTTCCAACAGCATTGCTTCTTCTTCCCCTCGAACAAGTTCATCACTACTGCTCACTGCCATGCACAGCCGAACCCCCTCCCTCTCTCATTTCCTCCCACCAGCCAAAGCAACCACATGCATGCCATTCATTTTTCTATGCCCTGCCAAATCACTCCCAGCCACTCAATTCCTTCACGCCATCCTTTTTCCCCAACAGCAACTCATTTCTAGCCACTCCAAAGTAAACACTCTTGTACATAGTCATTTCTCTACCTTCTCTCCTTCCAATCCCTTTCAAGAACCCCAAATCACCCAATGCATGTTATGTAGCTGCGTTCATCATCGCTAGAGCAATCCGTTTTCGCTGTTAGTTCTTGCATGCATGATGGTTTGAGCATTTTCCAGAAGAGGGGAGGAAGAAGCAGTAGAAGCTCTCTCGGTGGCCCTGTTGGAAATTTATCAAAGTAGTGCAGTTAGCTTGGTGAGTGGGAATACTGAGAGAAAATTTTCAGATGAGAGTCCAGTTCTCGGGTGTGTTTTCCTTCCTCCACCGAAAGGATTGCCCCAACTGAGTCCCTGTTCTCTACTAGCTCTTGTGTGTGTTCCAGATTGCTAAGTGTTCAGTGCGTGTGTGTTCTGGGTTCATCATCCTCCAGCAGAACTACGTGTGTGTCCACTTCGTGTGCGTGGGTTTACTTTCGTGCCTGTCACTGCAGGTTGTGTGTGTATTCTTGGGCTCCATCCAACAGGCCCAGTGTGTTAGCAGCGGCGGGCGTGCACACGGCTCAGCGAGGTGGCGCGACGCCGACAAGAAGGTGGCCGAGGGCGCGACGGCGACACGGTCCAGCAGCCCGGCGGCAACGGTGGCTACTCGGGAGCAAGGCAGCGTGGCGCATGCATACAGAGGCCGCAGCTCGGCGGCCATGCATGTGGCTGCACGACACCAAACTCGGCGATGACTACAGTAGACATGGACGCGGACGAGCTCAGCGATGACTACGGCGGATGCGGACTAGAGAAGACGTCCAATGATATTACACACGCCTAGTGCCGTGGTAAGAATCTTTAGTGTCAAATCGCGTTTACGATATCTACTTGTGCATGTTGCATATTAGTCACGAGAATAGCATCTATTTATACATTATTAATTGTAAAAATGATTTGATAGCTTAAGACCGGTATATCTTTCCGGTTATGTCCTAATTGTGTTTGTGTGTGATCTTGTGATGATATATTGAGGGATGCATATTAGATCGTTGTGGCGGTTTAGGTGTATTATTGGTCGGTGGAAGCTAAATTAAATATACATTTGATCAATTGATTGGATGATATTATTTTGGAGTCGCATGCAAAATTGTGGTGATCTTAGATAATAAATTAATTGGAGGTTTTCCCTCACATTGGGTTATTATTTTTTGGAGTTAGGACGCATAAGGATTTTATGAATTATTACTTGATGGATAGCTCTTGTGATGATATTATGGAGATATAGAGGTTGAATCAGGTGATTTATTTAATCATGAGTAAATTGATGGGATATCTTAAGTAATAACTATGCGAGTCTTTTATGCTAGATTTGGGTGATGGTAGAATGGATGATTTGATTGTGGATAAATATTTGGATTGCCAAGTAATTAATAGTTAAGTCCTATGTGCCGAGTTGATAGATTTGTCCCGTCAATTGGATTAGTAGATAAATGATTATTAGTTGATCGTAGAGGCACATATATGATTGGATTGATAGAGGTCGTTCACGATTAAGTTCGGTGGTATGGATATGAGTTGATCGATTAGTGAGCCATTAGATGTTGGATGTATTATTAAATTGTTAAGCTCATTCGGTGTCGGTTGGTCAAATAAACCTTGATCGGTGGAAATTTTGGTGTATACGAATGTGATTTGCTAAGGTGAGACCAGTAGAGCTAGATAGTTAGTATTAGCTTAAATAGCATAGTGAAGAACAATTGATGGATTTAGGCATAGTCTTATACCCATAAGTTGGTGGATTTCGTACAATTATAAGATAGGTTGTATAGTTAGAAGATCGTGAATCAGGGCATTGTGTGATTGGATGGGCTACTTTGATTAAGACAGAGGCTAGGTTAGCCTGAGTTTAATAAGTATTTTAATGTGGTAGAAATTTCAGAAAAGAATTATTTTTACACTGAAAACTCTTTTATCTTTGAAAATTTATAGAAAATTCATTTGAACTCCAAATGGGGTGATTCAATATTTATTGATCATAACTTTTTATTATATTTCATACCATGTAAAGCTTATCCCCACCACTATTATGCAAATTTCCGTGAAACAATTAATTTGGGATGAACAGTAACCAAACCTTGTTTTTTCAGCATTTTCTCAATTGTTGATTTTCAAACTGCTATAACGTTCACCTACTAACTCCAATTGAAATAATTCTTTCACCTAAATTCATCTAAAATCATCATCTACCCACTGTATAAATTTCATGCATTTATGGAAGATAATGATTTTTTGGATGTTTTCGGTGTTATTGTTCTTATACATTGTTATCTTGTGTTCGATAGTTTTCGAAGGTATGAGTGTGATCGAGGGTGGTATTCAGAAGCAACTAGACCATCCCTAACAAAGGCAAGCAGTCCCATCCTTTGATGCATGTTGAATTCCTATTAATTTCGAAAAGTATCTATGTTGATTTTCAAGTATTCTATACATTGCTTAATTTCAAATACTTGTATGTTAAATGGGTAGTTTAGTTATATCCTCTTGCTGCATTTACCCTCCTTGAATGTTGATATACCTTTGTCAATTGATTGCCTAGGATATATGTATATATGAGAATTTTCTGTTGTAGGATAGATCGAGGCTTAGCCATGCTTGTAGTTGTAGCCGAAAGCGGTTGATGGAGCTAGTCCATCAGCCGATGGATTGAATCGAATCTTGATAAAATTTAAGGATTATATGGATTGAATTATGTTAAATTTGAGGAATATGTCTAGATCTTTGAATATGGTTTTGTGGACTTGTTGGGTGGGGGTTGTTGTGTGTTGAACTTGGGCGGGTGATAGGGTGATGAAGGGAGGTTGTTCCGAATTCGTGTAGCCCCGTCTGAGTAATTGAGGACCGGTCTGTGGTGTGATGAACCAAGTCTTATGTGCAACCACACGCCAGGATAATGGCGAAGGCTTGGCTAACTAATTTGCTGTGTGTTAACTATTAAACCACAATTAGGTTGACAAGTGTTTTTGTTGTTGTTTGAGCACCGGTAGTTGCCGAGGTTTTACCGGTGGCTCGTGTTGTTGTTGTCTTGTCAATCTAGTGGGACCATGTTAAGTTTTGCCTTACTTGCCCTTAAGGGTCTCTTATGCGCAAGTAACTTACTTACACAACAGGTACACCCATGGTGACGATAAGCGACTTTCGGCCATGGTGTTGTTTCTTCGGGTGGTTTGCTAGGACATAGCATTGTAACGGCCTCGTTATGCTATCTCAGTCACACTCCTATGGAAGAGTGCATTGGCCGACATTGAGAAGTATGCATATCGTGTGGGTAAAGCTGTACAACTCTACAGAAAACTAAATCTATTTGAATAACCATGTCCTGATTATGGACATCTCTTGTGGGAAAGCATGCACAGTTAGCTTATGGGTTTGGGTTGGGTTATGTTGATAGGTCATGTGTTGAATTGTTCAAATCTTGTATGTTGTCATGAACAGGAAGTTCGTGTGTTGATTTGTTAAGAATTGATATATGTCACAAACGAGAAGTTCGTGTGTTGTTATAATTGGAGTATCTACTGATTTTTTTATTATGAATTAGAATACCTATTGTTATATAATGATTTCTAAATATTTTACAAATGGAAATTTGAATCTATATCGGTTATCTCAATGAAAAATTTGCTTTATGCTGAAAATGAACCATGTAAGCCTTCCTTTGACACTTGAATGCATTTATTATATGTTGCTATTCGTAAGTCTTGTGAGTATGTTTTTGTACTCAGTTGAATTGGCCATGTTGCAGGTGAGAAGTCGTTCAAATTGGGTTTAAGTACTACAGACGCTCTGGCTTTAACTCCAGTTGGTTGCTTGTGGGTTTGGGCATGCCAACTCGGTTTCTCTTTTATTTCTATATTTACTTCCGCTGCGATTTATTCACTTATGTTTAAATTTGGCTGATCGGCCCTCATAGGCAAAATTGGACCAAAATGTTCTATTTGTTGAAGTGTAATAATGATTCTATTTCTCTTGTGCAATTGTGTATGGATGTGATTGCAATGTTGTGTTTGGATATGTGCATGTTAGTCACTGATCCCTGAGAGCTAACATGAGACACATATCCGGGCACTTGGAATCGTTTTCGTCTCTCGTTAAGTGTTGCACTTTCGACGCAATCACTTAGCTTGGAACGGATCCGATCCCGGGCCTCACAGGGTAGCCCACGTATTCTGTAAAATAATTTTCATTCAACATTATCATAACACTATGATCATTCGATCAATCCATTCTGTAATGTCTCCATTGTATTCTTATACATTCATTGTGTCCACGGCAAATGACCTTCATTTGGATTGTGCTCTCGTATTATTTCCATTTGGATTGTGCTCTCGTATTATTTTCATAGATAAGTTCGATAGGAGATCCCATATTTCAATCATCAACAAACATAATATCTTCTACAAAAAGGTCGGCCAAAGCTCGAGCATAGCTCGAAAAAGTTCAACAACTAGACTCTAATATTAGAAGGAAAAAAGTAAGTCCAGCCTTAACCACACTATTCGAGCTCGGTTGATTTGGAGCCCGAGTAGCTTATCTCGAGGTCAAGCTTTTTTTACAGCCTTATGCGCAAGGGTGCTAGTTAATTTGGGGCCTTGGGCCGACCCCGGCCACTTCTGCTCTTCCGAACATAAAATACGCAGAGCTCTTGATATGCAGCGTGTGTACGATATCTCGGTAAGGTGACCGGATTCTAATTCCGTAGGAAACAAAATAACGGTCAATAAATTTTAGTTCTTATAGTTAGGGCATAAGTAGCGTTTAGCGTGCCATTCGTAAATTATTTTTGGGGATAACTAACGTCGATCCCCAAGTTGTGACCTGGATCCCACATTCCCACGAGACGAAAGATTACTAGTATTTGATCCAGCCTACATAAAGATAAAGCTACCCTGCATGCGCCAATGGCCATCTCTCTCTCTTCCTGTGAGTTGTTTAAGCCAGATTGCACGCAGACTGCACCCCAGCGTTGCAAGTGCAACATGTTAGAGATATGTTAGAGATAGAATAGGGAGTCTTTTATATTTCCTTATCTGTACCCTTGTACAGTCTATATATATTGCCCCTGAGACGCCGTCGTCACCGCTGCCACCGGGAGGAGCCATCTTCACTCTCGGAGGGCGGCCAGATCCTTTATCGTCGCTTCTTCGACCGGATCCGGTCCTCCCGGCGCCTCCCCGAGTCCTCTGCCGCCCGGATCCGGCCCCTCGACGTCGCCTGGCGCCTCCCCGCGCCTTCTCGCCGGATCCGCGCCCTCTCGCTGGATCCGGCGCGCCGCCGCTCTCGGCTGCCAGCCAGTTGTCGTGCCGTCGCCGGTGCGGATCTCGTCGTGCCGCCATGGCTGCGCGCGCCGCCGCCCGAGCCCGCGTCGCGGATCGGCGCCTCACTCTGCCAGCGAGCCGCATCGGCGAGGATCTGCGCGGGCGCCTCGGATCCGCTACCCGCGCCGCCGGCTTATCGCGCTGCGCCTCCTCTGGCGCCCTCCTCGCGCGCCGTGTCTCCCCGCTCGAATCCGCGGTGGGCTCTTCCGCGCCGGATCCGCCGCCACTCGGCCCTCTGGCCTCTTCTTTTGGCGCCGCGGCGGATCCGTTATTGCCGCTCCGTGGCGCCGCCGGATCCGCCCGTTGGCTCCATGCTTTGCTCGGCGTCTTTGCGCGTCGCCGGATGGTGGAGCACGGGTGGAGGGAATCCCTAATCCTCCCCTATGCCTCCTTTTCTTTATGGGCCGGGTCTGATGGGCTGACGGGTTACGGCCCAAAAGACAAAACCGAAAAAAAAGTGTCGCTGCTATAATTCGCTGCCCTTGAGTCCTTTCTTTTCAGTCTTCCGTTTGCGTCCATCCAAGTTCGTACCACTTTATCTTTGAGTTCGTCTAAGCCATGCGAGTCCACAAATTTATTGTCTGTCGTAAAAGCATAGGAATTTCTTTTGCATGGCGCAGCATTGTTCTTCTCTTGAACCTGCAGATCATCGCCCGCTTTTAAGGCCGCTGCGCTTCTTCCGCACTGCGTCTCCGGTGTACTTTTTGTGCATTGCGCCGCGCTTCTTCTGCACTGCGTCTCTGTTGCGCTTCTTGTGCATTGCGTCGCGCTTCTTTTGCACTGTGCATCCGTCGCGCTTCTTGTGCTCTCTGCGTCTTTATTGCGCTTCTTGTGCACTGCGTCTTTATTGCGCTTCTTGTGCACTGCGCCACCGTCGTCTTGGGCTTCGATCTGCGTCGTCATGCTTCTATCTATTCCTATTCGATTTGACAGTTTTATCTTTTTGTCGGTTTCATTATCTTCTTCGTCATGTTGCCGTGGTCGACTTTACTCCTACACATTGTGTTTTATGGACTGTTGCGGGACCTTGGATGGGAGATCTTTTATCGATATATTTTCCAAGAGCTGCATGCCACGACGACATTATCAAGACTCGGACTTTGGATTTTTCATATTTTAGTGTCAACCATTTCCAAATACACCGCTATTGCATATGCCTTGCATTTCCGGGGGTGTTAGTGATATGTTAAAGATAGAATAGAGAGTCTTTTATATTTTCTTATTTGTACCCTTGTACACCCTATATATATTACCCATTAGGCCTCTTCAATATACACATAATATTCATAACACAACCATTGCAATGGACAAAACACGCAGACTGCACCCCAACGTTGCAAGTGCAACCATTGCAATGGACAAATCCACTGGAATATGGGTACATTATTCATCCTGGCTAGGCGGTAAGTTCACATGGACCTTGGATCAGATCGGTAACAAACGTACGAATATAAGTTTGTCCATATTTAAGTCACACTATTGAGAAATTGAACTCTTGCAAGTCACAGGCGTACTCGGGAAGTACTGTATACCGCTCGGCGGAATCCTAAAACCTCTTACAGTGCGGTGTGATGTTTTACTGTGGATATTGTTGGAATTTTCCTTTGCTGTTTACTGTCTCTTTCCAGAGAACGTTCGTCCTTGTCTAGAGAAACGATGCACTCGGTTTCCCAGTAGGACCCCGCTGGCCTTGTCTTCGACCTGACGCTCGATGTGACAGCACTACTGTGCCCACGCAAAGAGAGCAGAGCTTCTGCTCGGTCCTAGCTTCCTCCACGTGAGCTGCGTCCCTTCTGGAAAAAAAAATAGCAGCGCCTGGCCATCTTCGTCTTCTTGTGTTGCTAGCAGCGCCCTGCCTCTTTTCGCTTCACGTGATGTACTTAGCTCTCTGATGTCTTCGCGTGAAAGCTTCTGCCTAGACGCAAACCACGAACGACAAGCAAAAAAACACTGATTTCTTTTCGGGAGCTGCTGCTCCGCTTTTTCTTCTTTTTGTATTTCTTCACAACTCAACTTGCATGTCTTGCAAGCAGCTAGTGCTAGTTATATAGGCACGACACACAGACCAAAACGAACCGAATACAAATCCGGTTCGGCAAGCATACCGAATACAACCCGGAATCAACTCCACGACTTGGACTCAAAACAGAAATTCTACAAAGGAAAAAATCAACACCTACCAAAAACAAGATTAAATTCTATCAGATATAACAAGGTGGCAAATCTTTGCTATGTTTGTCATACAAGAAGCTAACAAATATTCCTCCCAAAGAAAAAAAAAGGAAGAAAGCTAACGAATAGGTAATTCTTGGAAGTAAAGACAAGAATACGAACGAGCGAATGGCTACCTCCACAGCTGTCAATTGATATGTCAAGCACAGTGCTCTGGACCTCAACGGTTATTAGAGCATTAGAAAGCAAGAACAGATCTTGAGAGTCGAAACCATGCAAAACTTTTCATCTAGGTAAACACTATGAGATTTTAAGCATCTTGAAATTTCCACTGGAACACTTGACTTTTTTATTGAGCTTTTTTATAGTACACTTAATTTAATATATGTCGTTTATTCTCTTTGATCTAATGGTTCAGATTTATATATTTTCAACCCTAATTGAAAAAATCCATAATGCACTCACGAAAAATTATAAATACAAAGAAAAATCTATTATGCCCTTGACAAATCAATAGTTAAATTTGATTTATACTACTACCATATACTACTAGTAGAATGTACCATAAAATTTGTCTTTTTTAAGCCAATCCTTCGTGCTGCCAGTGCCGACACATGTTGGCATGCCTAGTCCGCATGGCGCAAAAATTACCATGTGTCTCTTATTGATCAGCATGGTTGGTCAGAGCCCCTTGAATGGGATGATACAATTTTCTTCCGAGTTTTTGGCCTAAATGGTACTGTTGGCGTCGTTATCAACGTAACTGGCCGTTTATAAGCTGTAATACAAAAAATAACACAACGGACATGCCAGGGGCCAACACGCGTCCAAAACCATGCCACCCACTCGGATTTCAACTGCACCGTTCGTCGGGGGACCAGACGGCCCCCACGCCGCCACGTCGCCATTGTTGTCGTGCCTCCCGCGCCCGGACTCTCGCCTGCAGTGGCTCTAGCACCCGGACGCACGCCACGTGGCCGCGTTGTTCCTCCCGCACCAAGACATGCTCCTATCGTGCCTCCAGTGCTCGGATGCACACCATGTGACCGCACCGTTCCTCCCGCACCCGGGCGCGCTCCTACCATGCCTCTAATGCTCGAACGCGCGCCACGTGGCCACGATGTTCGTCCCAAGCCTGGATGCAAGCCGGCCATGCATCCAAAGCCCGGACGCGTGCCACATGTGTTTGGGCAGGGTTTTGGGGAAATTAGGGTTAGGGCAGGGTTTTAGGGAAATTACGGTTTTAGTTTTCTGAAATTAGGGTTTCATAATTTCATGTGCACGGTTATCAGGTGTTTTAGGGTTTTATGAATGTGAACCTCGGGTGTGTTATAGGGATTTGTGATTTTATGTGAACCTCGGGTGTTTTAGGGTTTATTATGAATCTCCAGTGTTGCAGTCGTCTCCGATGTACTCCGACAATACTATATAAATAAATTTTGCATTAAGCACATAACATATATGCAATATACAGACATGATATGAAAGACATGGGCAGTTATTTAGGCATATCCGCACATCACATACATGTGCATGTGCGACCATTTAAATGGGTAGTTTTTCACCCCACCCCCGGGATCGAGCTATAAAATGGCTGGTTGGCTGCGCGAAAGTAAACACCTGAGTTGCGTTGCGTTAGGAAGGAGTAGCTGCGTTGTCCCCAAACAATACACCAGGAGAAGCGATAGATATCGAGATGGCGCAGGAGGAACCTGCAGCAGGTAATTCACTCCATCGAAATGGTTATGCTGCTTTTGTATTGGTACTACTTTATGCTTTCTGTGGTTTGCGTGTGTTAATTTGTGGTCTAGTAATTTTTGCTGGCCGAGATTCCAGTCTAATCAATTGGCGCTCAAAAGTTTTTTAGAAAGTCTTGGAGGATTTCCTAGAGATGTGACGGCTAAAACTTACTTCCTTCACACTCCAAATTTAAGATAGAAATGAGAGTCGAATTTAAGTGGATGTGTTCACAACCTTGTGTTCCCACCATTGCACCCCAAGATAGCTAGAAAACCTAGGAAGATGTCTATTAATTTATAAGATGTCGTGTGTTTCTTCAATACAACATTTTTAAACACACTGGATCATAATCTGACATGGACATCTCGAAGCTAATCTAAATATCTATCCTCTGATCACCCCGCCACCGGATACTATCCCTATCTCTTCCACGTGCCTCCTCACTCGAGTTATTACTGACTTTTAGCTTCTCCTTCTAAGCCTGTAACATCCCAATTTTGCTTCTTTTGTAAAAAATAATTTAAATTAAAAAATTCAAAGTGCTGGAGTTTATGCAATCAATTTATTACTATTCAAATCCGAATCCGAATCATAATTCAAACTTCAAGTCAAATTTCCTTCTCTCTCAATTCAATCCGAAACCCTAATTCAAAGTTCCTAATTCCATCCTCAAATCAAATTCCATCATCAAACGCAATTCAATCCGAATCTCAAATCCAAATCTGAATTCAAATTCACCAATTTGAATGTCCTTCTCAATTTTTCCTTGGCTAAGGAGGAAAGAAAGGAAAAGGTAAAAGAAAGAGGAAAGAAAAATAGAAAAAGAAAAGGAAAAGGAAAAAAGAAAAATGAGAAGTCGGGCTGGGCAGGGTGGTTTCGGTCCAGACCACACTTTTGAGGTTTTAATTTATTTTCTTTTTCTTTTCTTTTGAAACTCAGTTTGAATTCAATTTTCTATTTTTGGGTTGAGGTTTCAATTAACAACTCAAAAATTCGAACATTGACGAAGTGTGAGAAAAAATTTAAAATCCTACATTTTTAAAGAATTGAGCTGAAAGTGAATTTTGGGGTGTTGCACCAAAGTCTTCCATGACTTTGCTAATATAGTCCACAATTTTCTCATGTGTGTGTGCTACGTCAATTAATTTAAAATCTATAATTATTTTCTCCATTACCCAGTCGTCATTAACATAATGAGCAATCACACTAAGATAATCCTCCTTAGCCCGACCACACCATATGTCCGAGGTCAGGGCCACCAAAAATATGCACGTACTAAATAGTTCCTTTAATTTATTACGATATTCATTGTAGTAATTAACTAGATTCCTAGTTGTTGTCTGTTTAGAAACGGTTGAAAATCTAGGATTATGTGCAGTCCTAATGTAAGTTTGAAAAGCAGTAAACTCACAGAAGCCTAACGGTAAATCCTCAGAAGCAATTAGATGACAGAGAGATTGACGAGCTACCTCAGGATCGTAGTCCCAGCTACGTACCATACCGTCGGGGTTGTACTGCAGCTATATCTGCCTCATCATCAATCCTTGCTTGGTCTTATGTCTTGTAGCATGTCTAAGCAAGTGCCCGGCCCGTTCCACCTAAAGACTTTGCAGACAATTCATTGAGGCAAATTTTGCAAATAGCATATGGTACATCATTTCCCTGTGTGTCTCGCTTGATTGTCCTGTCAAAATTCTCCCATACTCTTGATGTCAACAGCCTTGACCTCTTTGCTCCGGTGGTCATCGATGAAGATGCTACCACGGAGCCTGATGACGGAACTCCACCTTATCCTTTCAGTTACAATTAACTGCTATTGGTTTGAGGTAGCCAGAGCCTCCATGGATGCAACTTCTTCTGGTGAAAGTCCGTAATCACTAAGAGCAAAGCTATCGTAATTTTCCAAAACAAAAAACTGCAAAATCAAAACTAACACTATTATTACTTTCATCTTAACATAACAAATAATAACAATAAAATTGTGCAAAAAATATTATTGTACCTCTTTTGCTGACTTGCTTTTGGAAATTGAATTCTCCAAATTTTTACACATTTTTTTAAAATTTTGCCAAATTATCTCACAAAAATTTGAATTTGCACAATAGAATTTAAAAGAGAGATTGAAGAATAGATGGATGTTGAATGAGGGGGGTATGGTGGATATTTATAGAAAATGTTTCAGGAATTTTTTATTTTTTATTTTGCTATTTTTAAAGCCTCAAATGGTCAAAAAAACAGGTCAAAAAACGCCCCAACAGACATATTCCCCCCGGCCGTGTTGTGCCAAGCACGGCCCATCTGGCTCCCCCTTTTCTCCCTCGGACCCTCGATCCTCCACACCATGCTGCCACAGCACCACTACGCCTGTGCCCACCAACCACACACGGCAAGCACCCTACAGCACTATCGCCGGCCCGCCGCCTGCTCCCTCAGTGTTGGTCGTCAGCCCGCCACCTCTTCCCTCTGCACCAGCCCCTGCCCCCTCCACCCCGCACCCTCCTCCATCTATGCCAGCCCTCGCCCTGCTGCCTCCTCTCTTCGCGTCGGCCACCGCCCCAATGCCTCCTCCCCTGGATCCTCTCTCTATGCTAGCCGTCGCCTCCCCCACCCCCTCTTCTCCCTCCACACTAGCCCCTGCCCTGCCGCCTCTCCCCTGGCTCCTCCCTCTTCTCCCTCCGCGCCAGCCACCAGCCCACCGCCTCCCTCCCTAGTGGCCAGTGGGCAGTAGCTCTTCCCTCCCTCTAGCTCTGCACCCGCACCGGCATCCACCTCCTCCTCAGCACCGCTGGTAGCCTCCTCCTCGCCACGCTGCCACAGTCCCTCTACCTTCCCAGCTTCCCTCCTTCCCCTTCTACGTGGGCCACCCGGGCCGTGCCGGGGTCATGTCGTGCCTGGCATGGCCCAACACTATGCGTGCCATGTTGGGACAGCCCACCATGTTGAGGGGGCAGCCCAAACATGGCCCAAGCCATCGTGTCGTACCGTCCTGGCCCATGAATAGTATGGGTTGTGTCGTGCTTAGGCCAGATCAACAGTGCCATGCCTTGGGCCGGCCCAGCCAACACAGCCCATCTGGCCACCTCTAGGTGGGTGCAACTAGAGCACGAGAACTTGTAATGTATTAAGTTCCTCTTAAGTCATATTAAGGACCGATGATTGTGACTATCCAAAGTGAGCATTATCATACAACCACATGTCTAGAATGGGATGGACCTGGCTAAATAATTTATCGAGTCATAGCATTAAGCCAGCAGGCTGTAGATGATAGGAGTTATTAAGGTTGTGCATACAATGGTAAATGACGTCTATGTTCGTTGGGACTTGCGCTAGATGATTGTAATAGACGTCCATGTCCGGGCAGGTTATCCCCCACATCGGTGAGCTCCAGGTCGATGGTAACTAACATCCATGACCTGGGGGTTAAGCTCATTGGGTGGGCTAATGTAATGAAGAGGTACTATAAAGGCCTTGTGATAATCGCTTAGTCGCACACCTATGGAAACATGTCTTGGCCAACATTTTATGGCGATTATCTCGTGTGGGTCAACCTGTACAACCTCTTCAGAGTGTAAAATTATTCGAACAGTCGTGACCACGATCAAGGGCGGGCAAGGTATACTTTGGTCGAAAGAGTCCTCTATAAGAGAGGTACTCAAGGGGTGCTCATGCGTTGTATATCACAGGAAGGAGTAGAACTCCTTAACGAAATACTGGAAGTATTTGTGGGGGCACATGCTTCTTACAGAACCCTGGTCGTAAAGGCCTTTCAACAAGGTTTTACTGGCCAACAACCTTCCACGATGCTAAAGAACTCGTTACTAAGTGTGTACAATGCCAGTTTCATAGCAAACAGATACATCGACCGGTTCAAGCATCGCAAACTATTCCTCTATCTTGGCCTTTTGCAACCTGGGGTCTAGATATCCTAGTACCATTCCCAAAGGCGCCAGGTGGGAATGAGTACCTTTTTGTGGTAATTGATACGCTCACAAAATGTATCGAGGCCGAATATATTTCTAGGATAACCACTGAAGTGACCAAAAAGTTTATGATGAAAAGTGTGGTGACTCAATTCAGTGTTCCGAGTCAGATCACAACTAACAATGGTACCCAGTTTGCAAGCGCAAAATTTCATGAATTTTGTGAAGAACTAGGTACCAAATTGTGTTATGCCTCTATTACCTAGCCACAAAGTAATGGGGCAGTCCAAAGGGCAAATGGCCAAATTATGCAGGAAATCAAAAATCAATTTGTCGACAAGCTTGTAAAGCACTCAAGAGCTTGGGTGAAAGAGTTACCCTCAATACTTTGGGCAATTTGCATGACCGCTAGTCGAGCTATAGGTGAAACGCCCTTCTTCTTAGCTTTGGTGTTGAGATTGTGCTTCCACCAGAACTAAAACTTAAGTCCGCAGGGGTTGAAAAATTCAACAACTAGGATCAAGAACAACATTGAGATGATGACATCAACCTACTAAAACAAAAGAGAAACCAGGCCTTAATCCGATCGGCAATCTACCAACAAGCCCTACACAAGTACTACGACCGTAAGGTCCAACCTCTTAGCCTTGCTGTAGGTGACTTGGTCTTAAAAATGATTCGGACCTAGTCTAATCAGAATAAGCTTTCCCTCAAATCGGGAGGTCCTTATATAGTGATCGAAGTCACATTAGGTACAATTGGCGAAGGAAGATGGTAGAGTTCTTTCCTATTCTTGGAACATTGACCAGCTAAGAAAGTTCTATATATAAACTCTTACGTTTTCAATAAAGTTTAAGTTTTTTATTCATTATTTGTCGTCTTATGTAATTACTTGATGAACTAAGTTTTCATTCTTTCTCCGATCACTTTAAAAACTTGGTTTTCCTTACACTGTTCACACAAAGGAGACAACACCTAGATGAAGTCTCTCATCTCTGCGCGTGGTCTATCCCACTAGAAGGAGCTTCCTAGTGACGATATGTCCCAACTATTGTTGCCAATACTAGGATACTAGGCTCAAAAACATGGTCGAAAGAATTTAAACAAGCTATTTTTTTACCGTTTCTCTAGTACATTTACTTTAATTAAGCAAACAATCAAGGGATAGTGGGAAGTTATAATTATAACTTTTATACCTTAGTCTTTATTTTTGTTTCTCATTTCTTTTTTTGTCTTATGAGTTACGGACTAATAAAAAAAAGACAACTGGTAAGAAAATGAAGATTTATATACATTCCAAAAGGTCAACTAGTTCTTTACATTAGAAATTACTCTAAAGAGTCTCCATTATTTTGTATATCGGAAGGAGACCCTAGCTACGTCTCCTCTCCGACCTTTCTTCCGGTTGGTCTAGCCTCTTCAATTAGTTTATGGGCTTCCTCTTCGGTGCATGCGAAGTCAGCATCAACTGGAAGAAGGTAGATGTGCGGTCGTACGCTTTGAGTTTTGCCAAGGCATAACTCACTCCGCTCTCAACAACCTCTCTCATCTATTGCACCTGGTTCTTCTTCAAAGTAGTAATTAGCTCCTGGAGGGATCCGACTTTCTGGCCAAGACAGTTTGCATGCCCGACCAGGGTGCCGCTCAGAGGATTGAACTCCTCAACACCTAACCCATCGAGCACACTGTTCAGGAGGGAGACATTGTCTTGTAAGTTAACTTTTGTTGCCTTTGTCTCCTCTCAACTAGTTGGAAGCTCCTCTGGGAGTCGTTTATTCTCTATTGCTTGCTCTGTGTAAAAAGAGTAAACATTAGTTAATGAACAATATCTTCGACCGGTATTATGTACTGGTCGTAGGTAAGTATTTCTACCTATCAAATGGCTTTCGAGCTCTTGTTTTTCTTTTTCATGGGCAATAGCATTGTTCATACAATGCTCTTCCTATCTCCTGAGGGCCTTCTCTTTCTCCCTCATGATGTGGTTAAGCTCTTCGATCACCGAGACCTTTGATCGAAGCTCGAGTTAGAGTTATCCACATTGTCATCTTTTTCTTCACAAAATTAAGAGCAAACATGAGAGAAAAGGAATGAAAGTTATAAAAAAGGCAAATATCGAAGAGAAGACTTACCATTGATAGTTTTCTATAGCTCAAAAGGTACAGAATTAGCCTCCTCGAGGTTCATGAGGAGGTCCTCTTGCTCTGCCTTCAATCTTTTCAACCTGATTTTCTCTAAGTCGAGTGTGTGTGCAAGAGGTTTGGCATCACTCTTCAACCTATAAAGATTAAGATATTTAGAACAAAAAGATGGTCAAAAACTACTAGTAAGAGTGACTTACCATCTCTCTGCCTGCTCACAGAGGAAATCCTTCTCTATCTCGGCCAGTCATCGGGTCGTCTCCCCACCCATGGTGACTTGTTCGATTGCTCTCTTGAAAGAAAGCAAAAAAAAAAAAAACACAGAAGGTTGGAGATAAAAAAAATCCAAATATCTCAATATTAAGTATTTGGTATCGAGCACTTACATTGATTACTGTGTGAGCATACATCCTGTATAGGTCCTCGGAGACTTTGTACTTCTTGATCGCCTCGACCTTGTCCGACCACACTTTTTGAAGACGACAGTTGTCAAAAATGTGCCAACGGATTGGGATATCCATGGCATAAGGGACTCAATCAAGGGATTTTTAAGATGAAGATCCAATTTTCAGAGGTCCAAAGAACTCCAGAAAAAAGTGGTCGAGTTCTCCTTCCTCTTCGCTCTAAAGGGAGCTCGTATATTGGGGCTTTTGAGATACGACCTCAGTAGCCTCTTATCCTTCGTGGTGACCCTGATCAGAGCCTTCTGCCATTTCTTTTCTGACCACCTCTAGTGATTGAACGATTAGTTCTCTCGATTGGGCATTGATGTCCTCATGAACTGACTCGATCACTGGAATGGACGAATCTTTAGCCGCCTTTGCCTCTGTCTCTTTGACCACAGGGGAGATTACCACCTAAGTGGTCATGGCTTGCTCGACGGTGGTAGTCTTCTCTCGTGAAGTTTTCTCGGGGACCAAACTACAAAACGGAGGAAAAATAAATAAAAAATCAAGTTGTAAAAGAAAGGGGGTAAGTATTATTACTTGTCTTGAAATTTTACATACCTTGGTTTTTTGGACACGACCCTGAAGATGGAAGACATTTTTCCCAAAGCGATAAGACCGATCTTCTTCTTCTCCTCCTTTTTCTTGGTCGACCTCACCAACTCAAAGCTTTCAGCCTCCGAGTGGCTTTTAGCTTCAGTGGTTGAGGTGGCCATGTGTTGGTCGAGTCTCTTGGACTCGCAGATGTTCCTCCTTTGCGATCTCCCCTTCTGTGCAATCAAAACATATTTTGATCGCCCGGGGGCTCAGACTTCTTAAATCTAGAGGCTCTGTTGGAGCGGTAGTGGCCTTCACAAAGAAATTTTTTTTCCTCAGTTTTGTTTTTCTTAACAAAAGCATGTGTGGGGGATTGAGAATGTCCGAGTGTCATAGCAGAATGATACCTTGGATTTTGGAACTTTTCTTATAGGTTCCACGACCATCTTCCCTTTGTCCTCTACAGCTGAAGCTACTTGGGAACAAGTTGTCAAGGAAGTCTGGGAAGAGGGGAGCTTGAACTCTCGCCCTTCTTCTTTTCATCTGTCGTCTTTATGATGCGGCATATCTTGCGCAATGGGACTTCATTGTCCTCTGAGTCATTTTCAGCGGAGCCCAAGTCAATGTCAAAATCATCCAAGGTCTCCAACATGTCAACTTGCTACAATATGCAAGAATAAAATATTGATTAGTGGTTGAAATCATGACCACCGATTGCCAAAGTTGAAATCAACAAAACACAGATTACCTTTAGGCACCTTTGTCTCTCCACCTAGGAGATGACCACCAAAATTTGAGGGAACCCATCTGTAATTGGAGGGCCCTTCTGGCAAACGAGCTTTACCTAGTTGTCCTTGTCTTTTTGGATCAGGTTTACAAACAGGAGATGCGGCGTCTTCAAAGGGCTGATGCGGCATGTGATGAAATCTCTCACCACATGCCATCCAGTAAGCCCTTTATCCCTCAGGTCCTTGATGGCCTAGCTCCATGGAGTGATCCGGCCTCAACCACTCGGGGTTGTGTCTCATGACATCTTCTTCTCGGTGGCCTTTCCCATGAAGAATAGATGATCCTCGCGAGTGATGGTCATGTAGAACCACTTCTTCCTCCAACCAGACCAAGGTGATCTAGTGAACATGGGGATGTACTCCTTCGACTTCCCATCATGAAGTTGGATCAAACAGCTACTCGCGATCCCGCATGTCTGCTTGCTTATCCCGTAGTAGTACTTGAAAAGCTCTAGATTTGCGGTACACAAACACGCTCAACATGGTGATGGAATTAGGAGCCAAGTTCACCAATTCCACCTCAAAGTGCTCAAGTACTTCAGCCAAGAAAGGGTGCGAAGGCAGTCTGAGTCCGTATCCACAATAAGCTTGAAAGACAGCAATCTTGCCATCCTCGCCCAACGGCCACCATTCGGCCTCTGCATTCTTCCACTTTACCAAAGACTTTGGAGGTAACTTTTTGGTGACAACCAAGGTAGTCACCTTCTCTACGTCCATCTCTGATTTCTCCCACTTAGACATGGGTCCAACCATTTCTTCTTATGAATTTGCTCGGATTCAAAACATTTGGGAATAAAGATTTCAAACTTGAGTGGCGGTGGAGAATACAAGAGATCAAGGGAGATGAAATGATTGGGGAAAGTAAATTTCCTAATTTTAGCTCTCTAGTAATTACTTATACCCGTTGGCTTGTGATGGAAATCGTGGGGAAACCCAATGGTTGGAATTCCCTCAGGAACTACTCCCAATGGACGAAATCGTGGGAGACCATTCACATGGTGTTATTTTTACAACTCAAGTAAAAACATTTTCCTTGACCAAGTCAATTTCTGGTCTAGAGAAATACTACTCGGAAAATCTCCTTCCGACTACTATTCTATGATATCTTCTCAAGTAAGTCATTTTTACTTGAAGTTGGGGGCTAGATGACGAGGATTGAATAATCCTTAATTAATAAAGCTATTTATCCATAATATTTATTGTAGATCATAGTATTCTAATAGCTCTCCAGTATACCTCTGGTCGGAGATACTTGCCCTGACTTGTTCAGGTTACAACCAGCCCTCGTCAGAAAGTTTGTTACGACCAGGTCAAATCACGACCACCTTCAAGTCGATAAGTCTCACAGACAGATATATGGCTCCTATCGTACAAACTAGGGACCCTGTACACCATGTCCAACTATGTGTAGCAACAAATACAACACGTGCACCTTTCTTCTCTGACATAACCGTGCGCACCCCTATCCACCTCTAAAAAATAACCATATGACGAACATGCAAGGAGGACGTCTCACTGACAAGAGCCACTGTCCACATGCGGATTCCAACAACTATCAAGGCATCTCTTGATGGGCAACAACTGCCATCGCTTTGACACTTTATGAGGGGCGGTGCCAGCAGATGGAGAGGGAAGGAGACCATTGATAGCATTCATACTTTTAGTGCAACATTGTGCATTGTAATCTCGCTTAATACAAGACCATAGAAGTATAGTTATTATTCTCTTCGGAGAAGGTCTGGACCTATCTAAAACACATTGTCTCTTTTTGCGTGATCTCGAGAGTCATGTTCCCGCATTTACTCCATAAGATTGATAGTAATTCATCGACAAACATATTATTCAAAAGTTCATAAACATAGAAGCTATACAATCATCTCTATGATCACCTCTAGGGCATATCACTATCAGAATTAGCGCTCTCTCACAACCCTCTCAAACTTTTTAGAACCATCGGATCTTTGCCCGATACAAGAATCTAGTGCTAAAGAATAATCTAGCCTCTAATCCTCTTGTGCACCTTTTGTTTTCGATGAGTTTGTTTGTGGCTTGGGTTCACTATGGCCACACCTTATGGCTTTATATAGTCCCCTAGTCATCCTCCAAAGTGAAGTAGGAATCCTAATACTATTAAGATTCATCTGGGAATCCTTTAGCATCATTCTTCAAGTCCCAGTAACTTAGGATATGAGTCAGCAATCTCAACAAGGCGTTAGATGTGGAATTTGGAGAACGGGGGAGGCAGGGAGAAAAGGGGTAGTAAGCAACTGATTGTTTTGAACCATTTGGGGGAAATGTCAAGAAATAATGACGTGGGGTGTGTAGGGATTATTAGAGAAAAGAAATGGAATTAGTTACTCTAATATCTTTGGTAGATGTTGTGGAGGGGTAGTAAGAGACAGTAGTTGTTTTTCGGGTTGGAATATGCCCATAAAAGCTTAATGCTCTTTGCCCCTTATGATCTGTCCTTAACTCCTTCCTCTTCATCAGAGCCAAGCCAGCTTGTCCTCCCTAGTGCCATCACCACCTCCTCCTCCACCTCCCGTAAATCATCACTACCCCTACTCTACCATGCACATAGCCTCCTCGCCGCAGGCACCGCCATTGGCGTCGTTACCGCCTACCACCAATCCGATCTGCCACTCCGTCGCCAAATCTGCTGCCTTGATCCACACCTGGCTGCCATCAATTTCATTGCCCCACCGTGGTGCCTCGCCATCACCGGCCTCTCCGCTACGCATTACCCTCCTTCAAGTCCATGGTCATGATGTACCGCTACCCATCAGAAATCTAGAGGTCCGGATGGTGAATCCTAGAAGGTAGACCATGCACAAATCTCGAGGCGATACAATGGTGGGAAGAGGTGTACACACGTAGTTCCAAATTTTGGGCGAAAATCGGTAATTTTGGTTCTATCGTGCCCCTCGGTAGGATTTCAAACCGGATTCAAAAATTTTGGTTTGCTTGAATTTTGTAAAAAAAATGAATTTGTTTGAATTTATTTTTTCAATTGAATTTATTTTTTAATTTAAAATCCAAAAAATTGAAAAATTGAAAATTCCAGCCAAAATTTTCCAATTTTCGGCCAAACGAGCCTTACCCCCTCCCAAAAAAAAAGAAAAAAAAAGGGAAAAAAAAACCTCACCGGTAAAAATAACCCTGGGTGTACGTTGTTTATACAGATGAAAAGAAAAGGATCTACCATTCACACTAATTTTTAATAAAAAAATATATTTAGAATGATGTTTGCTTGAGCAAGAGTGAGGAATATTTTACATTCTAGAAAAATGAATAAACAGATGCAAGACAACGATGCCTCCTCCACAAGGTCCCCATGCAAATCTGCAGCACCAACCCAACCGAGCACGAGCCGAGCTATATTTCTGTCGGTCCTTATCACTACAAAAATCGGGGCCTGCAGCTGCAGGTGAGGTCGAAGCTATGGAAAGACAGTTGCGTCAGCCATGTCAACTCGCAGTCTCCGAGGCCGAGCAGTAACGTTTTAGGTAATGAGGAGATGACCAGGATGATTACTGATGCGCAGCAGTACTATGACACAGACTCGTTTTGCAAGGGCGCCAACAAAGATTTCGGTAAAATAATGGTGACTGACGGATGCTTCATACTAATTACTATGAATGGACTCGAGGAACCGACAGTGGCAACAGGCACGGAAGGAGCATCACAGCGGTCCATCAAAACGCCGAACCTGTGGGAGAAACAATTCTGGTGGCATGACATGTTCCTTTACGGGAACCAGATCCCCTTCGTTGTGGTGCAGGCGATATATAAGCATATTCGCCCATATGAACCCGAGTTACCCGACACCGAGATTGCCCTGCCCCTGAGGAACATCGAGAAGTTCGTGCGATCTGGTCTGGCACGCTTTACAATAAGGGAGGTGAAAAATCCGGAGAAGGCCGATCATATTCTCCACCTGTGCCATGAGTTACTCAAGCCGACGGATGCTGATAAGCAGCTGGTAGATGGCCGGAATGCAAGCGACAAGGACAAGGTGTGGCGGTGGCGCCGGGCGACGGAGTACAGTGAACTGCTGTTGAAATTTAAGCGGAGAGATCTCCGCCACAGCGCGGGCGACGCCCACTGCATCTCGGACGTCAGGGTCCGCGGCCGTGTGGTGGAGATACCCTGGCTCGAACTCGATTCAGAAACCTGGAGGCTGCTACGAAACCTGATGCTGCTGGAGCAGATGAACCCGCACCTTGGGAGCCATGTCACGGCTTACTGCACCTTCATATCGCAGGTCGCATGCACAGGCGCGGACGTCAACCTCCTCGCGAGAGAGCGTATCATCGTGCACCGGGAGGCCAGCGACGAGAAGGCCGCTGAGGAGCTAAGCAAGCTCTGCGAACATATCATTGCTGACCCGGACAATAACTACCTTAAGCCAGTGTGGCACGCGCTGGATGAGCACTGCGAGAGCATGTACTGGTCTGTGTGGGCGAAGCTAAGCCGCCACCAGGATTGGAAGAATCCGCTGGTGGTGTTGAGCGCCGTTGTTGCCTTCGTCTCACATGCTGCAAGCGTTCTACCGTTTATTCTACAGTTTATTCTACAGTTTATTGGCCAACCGATATCAGATCAAATCACACCCACCTAATTAACCCGCCTTGCATGCGCTCCCTGTGGTGTACGCGTGCCTGGCAAAATTAATCCGCGAGCCCAGTGGTGTACGCACAACTATCCCGCCAGATAGTAATTATCTCCTTACGTCATTTAATTATCCATTTTTGTCTTTGGTTAGCCATGCTAGAGTGCATAAACCTATGTATCCATTTCTTTTTCTCTCTTTGAGTGGCAATGTGTCCCTTCTGGATTAACAATAAGTAAGCTGCATGCCTAATTGGTGTCATTCGTTTCATATCCACAGTTCGTTTGCCTGATTCCTCTAAACTTACTTAGGTCTTGTTTGGATGCCAAGGGGAAACAATCCTGGCAAGGATACTAATCACGGATGGGATTTTAGTGGCAAGATGGATCATCAATTCAAGAAATTCTCAAATAAATTCAAAAAAAGTCCAGAGTTCATAAGGATTAAACAAAAAATAAGAGGGAAAAATATTAGGGAGTTGCGCTCCACGGCCGACGTGACGTAGTAGTTAGCCCGACGGAGGAGGGCTCGACTGGAGCTCACCGGCGATGGGTAGTCGGCGTCAAAAGCTGATAGGGATGTCGGTAGCAATATTGCGATAGTGCGCGGGTGCTCGCTATAAAGGCGTCGTAGACATCCGGTAGAGGCGACGGAAGGCGGAAGGCGCCGCTTCTTACCTTGGGTTGGGCCGAGGGAAACTCCCCACGGGACTTGTTCCCCAGGGTGGTCTGCTTACCGGTGAGATTTTTTTTTTGGAAAAAGGTTTCCTGTGAGATTGTAATCGGCCGGGCCGAGCCGAGCTTGCCGACTGTTGTATAGTATATGATTCGAAAAGAAAAGGATTATACGAAAGTGATGATTGGAATATATATTGTAGTGTTTTCTCCCTTTAATTAGTAGAGACGTTAACATTGCCGAATAGTGTGATCGATGCATGAATTCGATTACACGATTTACAATTCAAGTGATATAGATGTGTATCATGAACAGGGCAAGCATATATGTGGTGTTGACGATGATTAGTTGAGGCATGATCGAAAATTTCCTGAAACCCTGGACAGTTCAGTTTAACTTTCGGCGGTTAATCAGTGCTGAAGGTTTCTCTAGAAGATGGAGTTGGGTGGCAGGCGATGGTGGTGGCGGCGGCTTTGGATGACAGGCCAGTGTGGAAATGTCTAGCTCGGTGTCTGTTGCGGAGGCACTGAACTGGGTCACGGGACTGGGCAATTTCGTGGTTGAGGGCATGGCAATGGAAGCAACGGCAGTGGACGTGGTTCTTGAGCTGTAGCATACGGGCGCCGCTGCCTCAAGGCCAGTTTGCGGCTGCGGTGACTGCTCCGTTGCGCTGTGAAATCTAATTAGTTATAGAAATCTTAAACAACTCTGGTAAAATTTTGCTGTTACAGATGCTTTCAACAAAGTGTTTTATTCCAAAGTAGAAAAAACAAGTGTTACCAGGACACGCGGTCCAAAAAAAATCTGCCGCGTCGACACGGGATCAAAAAAAATTTGCTGCATCGACACGTATTCCCATGTCGACGCATGCCAGACTCCTTGCAACACGTATACACACCATGGAGAGTCCTTGTGAGAAGCAGAAATGAAGAACTAGCTTGATGCTGGTGTTTAGATAGATCTATCATAGAAGGAAGAGAGGAAAGAGATGTTGGTGCTCTGGCATGATTTAAAGAGCTGTTAGAGGAAGGAGAGTTGGGAGTGGAGTGGTAGTACTTGGTCGAAGGAGCATGTGAAGACAAGTAAGGCTGGTTTGATGAGAAGAAAAAAAGAGAGAAGGCGGCTAGAGGAGCTGCGAGAAACCTTAGTTGTAGTACTTTTTTTATTCATTTTTTGCATCTAATAAGACATTGGACAGATTTTGCTACCCTTTTTAAAAGGGTGAGTGGTGTGTAGCTGGTCTTTCTTGTGACTAGGTGATATCTAGGATCTTTTGTTGTAGTTATATAGTGTCGGACCCTAGACGTCGAATACCCAAAATCCTCACATGTACCGTACTAGTCCCGTAATCATTGGCTAGTACACACATCCACAACATTTGCATATACATCCGTACATTCATACATATAATATGAAACAAAGTACGGTACATAACTTAAGCAATTACAAAGTCTATATCACAAAGGGCCGACCGGCCAAATAAAAAGTCAAGTATTACAAGTAGCGAATTAAACAGCAGAAGCATAACATGTATATAAACAAAAAGTCCAACGACATGCACATATGAACCCTTAGGAAGCCAACAAGAAATATGTCACATCCCCAAATTAATAAAGAGGTTTATTATGCATCTCATTAGCATGCATCATGTTTTGAAACTTTTTATTTAAATATTGTACTTGGAAAATCTCAAAATACACATGAAACATACACTTTAATTTGAACTCCAAACTTAAAATTGAAATAAATGCTACTGAAGTTCCTCTGGAAATAATTTACTCAAATATTATAATATTTATCATGAATTAATATGATTTTTCCAAAATTTGTGAAACTGGTCTATACCCTACTAAAATTCAAACATGATTTAAAGATCAACATTAAGATTGAAATTAAATTATACACTTTATATCATGAATAGTAGGGTTCAAAAAAATTTATGAACACTAGGCTATCCAAGGAACCCCCACAAATTATTTCATGATTTTAGGAATTTTATTTCTATAATTAGCACCCTGGTCAAAGTAGAGGAGTTAAATTAAAATATCAGTCAAAACCTAAACCTAACCGGTCGCACTGTTCCTCGGGCTCGAGTCCGGCTCAGCGAACCAGCTCGGCCCAACCCCCTAAGTGTGCATCACATGCAAGCGTTGGATCTAAATCCAACGGTCCAGACCTCCCCAACCTGTTCGGTCACCCAAACCTCTCCGGTGATCGTGAGTCACTTGATCAAAATCTAACGGCCACGACCTCCCGTGCCTTATAACCTTCATTCCCACCTAGGAGGTCGTGAGTCATTCGATTAACATCCAACAGTCACGACATCCCCCTGCCCTTTTCAGTACTCATGACCGCCTAAGAGGTCGTGAGCCATTTGATGCAAATCCAACGGCCCACGACCTCCCTTCCTTCATAACTCTCAATCCCGCCTTGGTGATCGTGAGTCGTTTGATTTACATCCAATGGCCCACGACCACCCCTTCTCCTCTGACTCACGCGCGCACGATTGAGACACTGTCGTTGCGGGCCCGTGTTGTCAGATCCGTCTCTGACCTTGCGCAGGAGCTCCTCGCCATGTGTCTGAGCTTCTCCGACATGCTCAGAACGGCGCCAGTGGATGCCGTCAATCCGCCGCTGCCGTTGGCCACTCCGGAGCGTTTCCCGCGTAACGCTGCCTCCAATGCCGTCATCGCCCGGGCTTAATACCCCTCGCAACCCCCTCCTTCTCCCTCACTTCTCCTCTGTTGACTAAGGAGAGGGAAGCTCTTCCTTGCTCTATACTGGGGTGAGTCTCCTCCGGGTGATCCCTCTTTTCTCTTCGTGCCTCGCCGTTTCCATTTTTACTAAGCTCAACTCCTACCTTGCCTTGTAGATCTCGGTTCATCTATGTGCCATTTCTCTGCTCTGGAGCGCGCACCCGTGGACACCCTTGTGCCAATCTTAGCCTCTGGTGAGTATTTTCCTCGCTTATGTGCGTCACAAGTTGCCACTAAGCTTCACACTTAATTCCCCTCAATCAATTTCATGGATGCACGGCAGGGTTCCGGTGAATCGAAGTTTGGTCCATTTTCGGCCGTGGAGCAACCTTTTCATCTCCCACCTTGATTTGGTAAGACATTCTTCAATTACTCGTGTCCTTAGCATCTCCGTAGCATCCTTGAGCTATCTTGACCATTCCTTGTCCTTAGGATTTACTCCAGTCATCTCTCCGCGTGAAGCCGTGTTGTTACCGTTGTTCTTCTCCGGCGCCGACAAAGCTCCCGCTACTCCAAGCCTCCCCGAGCACCTTTCCTTGCTCAGGTAGATCTCTCTTAGCCCCTAGGACCTCGGGCACACGCTTAATTGCACTGCGGAGCTTCACTTTGCTATTGTCATGTTTGCCGTATTGAGCGTCGCCGCTCAACTCCGGCTAGCCGCCGTTCTGGGCCGGCTCAGCCGTCGAGACTACTCTCGTTGGGAGCGCAACACTATTGTGCACCTAAACCTGCCCTTGGTTCAGCCGCCGTGGGCGGATTCGCCGGCGAACCGCCGAGCAAACGCACGGGAGAAACTCCCGTTGTCGTACTCGGACAGTCACTGTAGCAGGTGTTTAGGAGTAAACCTTCGTCATTAGCATTTATTTACTGTCGGAAAAGAATGACTAAACTCACTTACATGTGGACCCAAGGAAATAAACACGTGCTGTGCACTAAAACAGCCCTTGTGACTAAATTTTGATTTGCACCTTTGGATTAGGGATCGACGGTCAGGATCAGTTGGGCCGTTCGGGTCGACCCGAACGCGCCACGATTTTTGACCGTTGGATCTTAATCCAACGGCTCACAAGCGTGGTTGTTGTCGGGCGCGCGCGTGCCGTGTCACCGTTGGCCACTAACAAGCGGACCCACTTGTTAGCGCGCGAGTGCGTGGGGTGCGCTGCTGCGCTGACCCCATTGTCAGTTGCTGCAGCTAGCGCGAGGCCGGTAGAAAAAGTAATAAATACTTTATGAAATTCGAAATCTATTAACTTATACACTAAAAATTGGTATTAACTTCTAAAATGCATAACTAAATCATTTTAACTCCAAAATGAGTGAAACCACTTCTGATAATTTTCAATTTTAATGAACTTTATACTAAAATTAGTTTCAAACGTGTCTCTATAACAGAGAGCATTATCTTGGGAAATGAGCTATTAACACTTTTATTTTTACAAAAGATAATGTTAATAACTTTGGAAATTCATAACTAAATCACGAAAACTCCAATTGAAGCAAACTCAACTCTGTTGGACTTATAATAATATTGCCTATTTATCCATGTAGTCCTTGTACTCACCACTATTCTACAAATTTTGGCCAAATAATTAAATTACTTAAACATGGGCATATTGAAATCTGAAATTCAAACCGCCATAGCTTTCATATACAAAATCAACTTAGAATAATTCTTTCACCAAAAATCATCTAAAACTATGATTTAGCTACTGTAGAAAAACCATGCATTTTTAAGCATTTTGAATTTTGAGGTATTTCTCGCTGTTTATTCGGTGTTGTATTTATCTAGATTCCGAGCTTATCGATATTGACACATACGCTACTGAGGGAGAGCAGTTAGCCTACCAGCAAGGCAAGCATCCTTTGAAATTTCTTTTTGCATCATATTTGATCCCAGTTTTGGTTAAGTTAGTGCAATGATAATTGCTTGCATGCTATTTTGATAATGTCGCTATTTTTGTGATGTATAGTTAGACACATCCTATTATCTTGTCAATGTGGCTATCCATGAATTATTCCTGTACTGAAATGTTTATGATAGGATGTGAGAAACTATGTTGTTCGGGTTTGCTTAGCCATGCAAGTCTAGAAACGGTAGTTTGATTTTCGGGAATAACCCGACAATCATGGGATACACACAACTTTCTTTATATACCTTTGTTCAGATCTTTGTATCTATTTTATGAGTTAAACTTTGATATTTTAAAGAAGTTTTTGGTCTGGACAAGTGTTGGTTAGTGATGGTGCTTTGTGCACGAGATTTGGGTATGTGGTTTGGCTTGTCTGGACAATTAAGGACCGAACTTTGGTAACGTCGTTGATTCAAGTACATTCGTGCTACCACACGCGGTATATGGGTGCCGTACGGTTAAGTAGGGGGAAGGTTTTATTGTGTTAAGTCCCATGGTGGTGTAGGGGCATTTGTGTTTGATCATTTGTCCTTAGGAGCCGATGTAATGTTCTATAGTGTGCATGGGAGCACCAATTACCCCTTTATGTTACGTCGGTATTTCCAATATAACTTAGAGCCCTTAGCAAGTGCTATCGCTGCTTGTACTAAGACCGAAACATCTCACATGGGGGACTTAGCTCAATAGGGTTTTCTTACTGAAAACGACCGTATCTCGATTCTCCCCTGCGAGCATACCAAAGGAAGTGTGCCATTATCCGGAGGCTTACGGGCTAATCGAGTCGTGTGGGTAAAGTAGTACACCCCTGCAGGGTATAAATCTATTCGAATAGTCGTGTCCACGGTTATGGACAACCGCTTGAGTTCGGGAGTTACTATTGTTAGTCTTGGAATTAAAATTGTGGGTGAACTCGGTAATTTCATGAATGGGATGTTCATGTTTGTTGTAGTGTCAAGGTGGGAAGCCACTTTGCTAATTGTATGCTTTATTTGTTACTCAGTTCATTACTTATTCACATGCTTTACTTCTACTTCAAATCTGATTTTGAAATGGCACTTGAAACACTAGTATGTGTAGGTGGTTCATTGTTGCGTCTCTTTCGCAAAACTAAACCAATATGAGCCTTTCCTTTGAATGACCTTATGCATAACTATTTTGATTTGTGTAAGACTTGCGAGTACTCTTTGGTACTCAGCCAGGTGTTTGCTGGCTTTTACAGGTGAGGATGATGTCGAGACCGACGAGCTTGTCGGTGTCGATTTAGGCGACACCGATGAGTAGCGTGCTATCATTTAACTCCTAGTCGGTTGCCAATGGGTTATGGGGCATACCACTGCTGGTCTTTTGGTTTATTCACTTGATTCCGCTGCTACTTAATACTCTTATTCGAATTTGGCCAGTCGGCCACCTGTATTAGTTGTAAACTTAGAACTTTGATGTATGCCTTTTGTACTATTTTTATGTATGAATGTTGTATGGATGTGATCAACGTTGTATGAGAGTATGGTTATATTGGTCGCTGATATTGGGAGCCAATATAAGTCATACTCGCTGATCATGATTTCCTATTTAACTCACTAAGTGTAGTGCTTGACTTGTTGGAGAACCGACAATCATGTAGTGCTCGCAAAGGAGCGGCGCGTATGATCGTCGGGGCTCTAGATTTTAGTTAAGCCTCTCATTTAGACTGAGTTAAGTTGGAATCCATTGGAGATCTAGGGTTATGTCCCTAAGACCTTGATTAGTCTCGGTCTTACGGAGATAACTCCGGGGTCCCCACAAAATAAGTCTTAATAAGACCCGTCACTGAATGCAAAGAATGCGTCGTCCGGCATAGGCTCATGCTCTATCTCTGAACAACAATTTAAGTAAAATTGGGTATATTGCGTACTCGGTAAGACATGTAGTGTATTGCAAAATTTATATATATGCACGGTTAACAAAGGATAAGGCTCAATGCTACAAGTTATTTTTAGCATTAAACAAATTTTATTTGCAATATCAACACATAGTACTTTGCAACGGGAATTTCAAGAACAATTAAATAGATAAAGGAAAACAAGTAAGTACTTAAATAAATAAGAAATCACAACAGTCTTCGATGCCGATCAATACCTTATTTCCGGCCATAGACATAGCACTCAACTCAAATAACAACAACAAAATTATTCTCTCATTTTCCAATAAGAACATTTTTATAAAAATCAAGACTATACCCAACAATACTACACTTAGCACACTCATCACCGCGAGCACGGCTATTTAAATAGATATACTCTGTAGAGGTGTACAACTTTACCCACAGCATACGAATTCTCTAATTTGTTTGGCATCCATCGATACCATCGATCTCTATCCTTTGGTAAGCAGTCTAGAGCACTTATCGAAGTCTTTACATCACCTAGTCCTAACCTTGCACTAGCCCAGTGAATAAACACCCTCACTTCACCCGGGTACACCTCTGTCTCAGTGAGACATTCACCGTTGTGTCGGCAAGCTTTGTTCCCGACATCGTGGTGAAGGGAGCCCATTCGAACATGTTTACACCGGTCATGCTCGCACTACTAAGGTCTACCAACATGCAAGGCTAGTTTTCAATGACTTAATTAGCTAAGACCGTCCCATACCAGCACATGTGCTAGTACGCTTATGCTTAGGTCAGATATACTCGTGTTCGGTCCTTAATTGACTTGGACGAGAATCTCCTCCTATCTACTTGTGAGATACACTTCTCACACTCCTCAGATTATAATATAACTCGCCCATGTCTCAAACTAAGTTTTTTCTTTTTATTTTTTTATGCAAATAATAGAGGTAAACCCCGCTGGACCATCATTTCAAAATCTCTCAAACTTTTATTCAATATATCATCCATTTTTTTTTCAAGTTTAGTAAAGACTAAAGCACAGCTAAGCACTTGTGCGATATTCGCACTCGAAATACCTAAATTGACATTATCTATTGTCTAAATCATAGCCTATTGGCTACAATAGTAAGTATACTAATATTTAAAAGAGGATCATGCATTGAATAGGAATATAACTACCGTTATACCCAAATATATCAATTTTAAGCAAACATACATGCATGCATAATATATTTTGCAAAAAGAAATATAACAATTAAAATAGTAGGGTCAACATAGTCAAAGGAGGTGCTTGCCTTGCTCTGGTTGCTCTGAATAAGAGGATGGAAGATCGTTGTAAATTTCGCTCGAACAATCGACGTCTAATCAAAAGAGCCGGAAGCAAATTAAATAAAGAAAAATAATTTCAAAAGAAATAAAATACAAATATTTGTGCATATTCAAATAGAGCATGATTTTAGATGAATTTATAAAAAAAAAAAATATTCATTCAATTTGGAGTTCGTATGCAAAAGTTATTAATGTTTTTATTTTTTCTGTTTGAAAATTCCAGAAATTAAGAAAATGGTGACGTCGAAAGCGTATTCTCCGAGGCTTACGCTTTCCAACAACGAAAGTGTATTTTCCTCTGAGTTCTTCTGAGGTTTATGCTTTCCAGTAGAGAAAGCGTATTTTCCTCTGAACTGTAAGCCGTTTTCTCGTTTTTTTCCATATTTTAATTAACTTACATGTGGAGCCTACTTGTGAGTGACTCATATTTTTATTTTCTTGATTTTATTTATAAAATAGAGGCGATCCCACATATCATAGACTCATTATTTAATAACTAAATGATTAAATATATTTTTTTATTTTAATTATCTGATGAGTGTGGTCCACATGTCGTCTCTCGGGTTTTAAAACGTGTTTTAAAACTGAGAATAGTGTGTGGTTCCACATGTCATAGACTCATTATTTAATAACTAAATGATTAAACCTATTTTTATTTTAATTATCTAATGAGTGGAGTCCACATGTCAGTCTCTTGGGTTTTAAAACATGTTTTAAAACCGAGAATAGTGCGTGGTCTCACATGTCAGTGACACATTTAATAAAAATATTTGAAATTAGACTTTTGTTAACCTTTTCGGCTGGTCCCACCTATCATCGACTCTGTATGCTTAACTATTGATACTTAGCACTAATTAATCCTTGATGACATGGGTCCCACTGGTCATAGAGAGAGAAGGAAGGAGCAGAGCTGCGCGCATGGCCGAGCACCATGGCAAGCTTGCCAACGGCAAACGACATGATGGGCGATGACGTTGAGCGGCGGAATGGAAAAAAGGAAGTAGGGCGAAGCTATGGGTGGTGGTGATGGCGATAGAGATAGCCGATGGCAGCAAGGAGCAGTGGAACGCCTCGGGTCCGCGATGTACTTCGCATAGGAGGCATCCCCCACCTAAAGAATTGGGCAATGCTAATGGGCCGGGCATGGGAACCTGGGGTCACCGGAGGCGAGCCGGCGGTATGCAACCACAGTGGTGCCATGCGTGGCTAAGGAGGAATGGGTGCTAGGGACTTGCCCTTGGCGAATTGATGTGCGCATGAGGATCAGTGACTCACCACGATCGCGAAGATGAAGAAGATGAGGCCCGGGAAGGTCTAAAGTGGCTGGTCGACAACGAGCAGTGGTGGCGTGAAGGGGGTTCATGACGACAGCTCACCACAACAACGAAGAAGCTACAAGGAGTGTCAGGTTAGCTCATTTAGGTGCTAGAGATGGTGTAGACGCAAGGAATTGGTCCGAGGCTCACCGGGCTTCGAAGGAGAACGAAAATGGCGGCGACGGCCGTGAGAGAGGAAGATGGCAGCGAAGCTCAGATCTTTGTGAATCTAATTGCATTGAGTGAGGGAATAGCATTAATAGGGTATGGAACACGTTGTGATATGCTCAACTTGAGCTCAAACTCACTGGAGTGATGGGAACGCGGTGGCAAGATCCAGTGCGCACCGGAGTCGAGGACGAAGGCGAACACGATCAAGCTACAGGACTCCCAGGCCTGCATTGAGCAAAGGAGAGAGATGAGTGATGCACAAGGATCATAATGACGTGAACGACGTGGGTGAGAAAGCTCACCACAGCGACAATAGTGCAGAGGCGTGCTCACCGACGTCGAGAACTACACAAGTGTTCTTGCGAAATCTAGGAGCGATGAAGCTCAGGTTTACGCAAAATAGAACATGGGTGAGCTGAGGATAACAGTGCACGCTCTAGCGCTTAAGTAGCTAGGACAATTGCATGAGAAAAGTGGCAAAATGCCGGTGGTTGCACGAGAAACTCGCGGATGCTTTTGGGTCTCTCCGTCCGTGCGGGAAAAGGGCGCCATCAATGGGTTGGATAGCATAGGCGAGGCAGGCGGAGGCGATAGGGGTAGTTTGGGCACGTGGCGTCGATCGCGCGACGTCAGGCAGCATGGAGCGTGAGGCGTGGGCGAGCTGGCACGCGGAGACGAAGACGAGGTGGAAGGCAAGTGCTGACATGCGGGCCTGGCATGTCAACGGGAGAGGGAAGTGGGAGCTGGCGCAGGTTGAAGCGGTGCGAGCAAAATTGGGTCGGCTTGGATTCGGCCCAATGGGCGAGCGGGGAATTTGAATGGAATTCGGAATTTCCAGAAAAGACTGAGACTTTGCCAAATTTCTCTATGAAACATGCTCCAAAATTTATGAAATTTTTTTAGGGCTTCTGACACCGTATAGTTTCTTGTGTAAATTTGTCAGTATTTTATCTGTTCTGTGATTTTCTCAAAAATTCTTACAAGTTGTTGTTTGCATGTAAATTTCACTATTTGATTTAAACAAAGGTTCACAAATCTTGCTAAAATAGTTTTCCACACAAAAAATATGCTCAAAATTATTCTCCCACTTATTTTCATCATACTTTTCCCAAAATTGGGATTTTTGGAACGAATCCTCGGATCCTATTTTCTAGAGCTTGCCAAATCAAATGCCCGAATCCGAGTCAGATTCCGATACCTGCGTCCATGTAAGTAACACTGGAAAAACAAGTGTGAAACTGAGCCCAAGTCCAGTGGCGACTTCGTCGCCGAAACCGGCTTCCTCTGTTTACTACACCGGAATGGCTGCAAAACTTTTTGCCGCTCTAGGCCATGTTCTCGCAGAGGAATTGAATTCGTTGGCTCTGGTGCTACTACGACGGACTTCAGCTTTGGCTTGGGCGGCGCGCCGGGGCGCACGCAAGTCTTCGTTGATGAAAGGGAATTGAGTGCAAGCCGATCAGCGGCAGCCAACTTCAAAACCTCCCGCTCTGGCGGAGGCAGTGTGTGCATGCGCATTCAAACTCGGGTATCCAGAAAGGGCAGAGTACCCCAGTCATACAAAAATCCAGTACATAATCTGCAGGAAACAGAAAGCCACGTTCGTCAGTCTGGCAGATTCCGGTCCTAGATTTTAAAGCGTTTACCAGCAGAAAACACAGCCGCTATTAGGTATATATAGATTTAGAACACATGATCCATCCAAGCCCGTCTAGCTCAGTCGGTCGTGGGTTCCAGCCCTACGGTCGGCGAACTTTCGTTTCGAGGTCTTTTTTTTTGTTGGTGTACTTTGCCTAATGTAATGCTGTAACGCCCCGTTTTTTAACGGCGATTAGTAATTACTCAATCGGTTTCGTTCTTCGCTCTTTTAGCAAGTTGTCAACCAATTTCAAAATCTACTAGCTTCCTCTAAGCTCGGATTTGTGTTTCAAACTTCCTTGAAACTTTTGAATTCAAAATTCGCGTTTGAATTCTCCTTTTCAGATTTGGGCCCCTTTCTTTTCTTGCTTTCTGGCCCGACCTGTCTCTTCCTCCCTTACCTGGCTTCTCCTTCCCCTGCCTTCTTCTTTCCAAGGCAGCCACCACAAGCTCCCCTGGCAGCACCAGCCCAGCTCCCATGCCCGGTCATCATCTTCGGTCAAGACTGCCGCCACTGAGTCGCCCTCCCCTCGTGCTCTCTAAGCCGCCGCCCCCACCCGTGACTTTGGAGCCCGCCATCCTCGCTGCACCCGCTTGCCCGGTCCAAGCCACGCGCCTGCGTCCTTACCGTCCTCGTCGCAATCGCTTGCATGGTCCAAGCCATGTGCCTGCTCGCCGCGCGGGTCATCGCCGTACGCGGAGCCCTACAGCGCTCATCCTCGAGCCGTCCTCGCCTTGTCCCATCAACCGCGCCAAACCTCCCCCGGTTGGACCTCCCCGGCTCGCTCCCCTCCTTACTGGCTATAAGAGAGAGCCCCCCTTCACCTCCCTTGCTTTCCCCCATTACTCACCTTCTTCTTCCGCGAAGCAGAGCCGAAGTTGCCGCTCCCGCCTTGGCCGTGCCGACTTGTCGCCGTTAGACCGCACCGGTGAGCCGCCGCCCTGGCCAACCCCGTCACCGGCTGCCCCTGGTGCCAAGGAGGCTATCACTCACCTCCCTTTGTCCTCCCCGTCGCCCTAGGCCACCGCCGCCGTCAGCGACGCGCGCCCGGCCGTCCGTGGCCTACTCGGCGCTCCCTCGCCTCCTCGGACAGCACGGTGAGCATCCTCGCACCTCCCTTATGCTCATGCTCCTCCCTTCCGCTCTCCTCCTCCGGCCACCGCCGCCGCCATCCGCCCCATGCCCGCCGCCCGTCGCCACCAGCCTCCTCGCCGTGCGCCCGACCCCAACGCCACCTCCCTCGGCCTCCTTCACTTCCCGGCGTTCCATTTCTCTGGTCCCTGCTGCCTCCCTGGCCTCCGCTCGCCGCCGGCCAGCTCACCGGCCGTGCGCCCCCTGGCTTCCCCCAATCGGCTCTGAAGCCTCTCTGTTTTCTTATGTATTGCTCTCCCCTTCTCTTTCCTTTATGACAGTGGGCCCTCTTCCTTAAGAGCTAGTGAGGGCATTGGGCTCTAAATAGTTCATCTGCTAATTGAACATCATGCTAAGTCATTTGTTAACTTCCAAACTATATGATGAACTCTCTGTAGCTAACGATTGTTTAATTGTTAAAGTTAATGTAAATATTTATCCACTAATGTTTAAAAGTTGTGAGATACAATAAATTAATTTACAAAATTTGGGAATTTGAATGTAAAGCTATTTGAGAATAATTACATTAATCACAATATCTTGCTCTAGAAACTTGAATTATAATTGCAAATCCCATCCAATATTCTTGGTCCAAATAATAACCATCACATCTTTATCCTTCGATCTAAGATTATCCTGTCAATTAAAAGTAACTCATGCATGGATATATACATTCTTATGTAAAGTGGCAAATAAATTAAAAGTGAAGTAGCTAACCAATATGCCCTTGCCATCAAATTTAAAATGCAAACTTAAGTATAATATCTTGCTAAAAGTATAACCCTGCCCAAAATCAATCATCATATCGTTATCGCTAAATTTAAATCACCGATGGTTTTTAAGAAATAATTAATGAATCAACAATTCAAGGCACAACCTTAATCGAGAACTCTGGTAAAATATGGAAGTTAACTCAAACTAAAATTATATTCCTCGCATGTTGAGCTCGCACCCTAATCTCCAATGGTTAAACGTGTATCAAATAATGCCTAGTGTTCTTGAGAGACTCATATCTATCATAAGTCTAATTCAACTCATGGAACTTCCTTAATAAATATCCAAGTTTTGAAAAAGCTCTTGAACGTAAAAGATCAAGCTATGACCCTTCCCCGATCGACGATATCTTGTCATCTTCCACATCCGAGGTGGAGTATCCCTACAAAAGTTTCTTTGAGTTTGATCCTTCCTTGTTTTCCCTCCTGGCAGAGTTCTCCGCCATTCCTCCTTCGTTCACATTTTCGTTGACTTTGTCAGCATCCCGCATTCGCCAAACCTCCTCTCATACTCTCAATCGTTGCAAATCTTATTTAAGCTCTTTTGAATTTATTTGGTCTCTTGAAGTTATTTGGATTTATTTGGTTTTTGACCGTTTATCATGTAATTAGAAGTTGGAGTTCCGAAGAAACAACGACTCAAGCGGGATCAGGATCCAGATAAAGACGCGGACCAACAATTCAAGACCAGTGACTGAGAAGGCTTGAGTAAGATCAAGGCCACAGTAAATTAATAGACCCAGGCGAGTCAACACTTTGATCATATTGAGCCTACATTTTATGCAAATTATATTCTTTTTAAATAGCAAATTGTATGCTTTGATTCTTTAAGAAAATGTATGTTAAAGCCTAAGGTAGTTAAATACCCATTTGATTGTTTTCTAATTATTATGCCATCCTTGACAATTTGAATAACCTAACCATTGTCACTCTAGTAACTATATGGTAATACTAGTTATAGGTCGTACTTAAGCGACATGCTAATCTTGTTTGAGTACCGGGACATTAAAATATCCCAATTATCATCTCTTCAAACATAAAAATGGTTTGAGTAGTCATTGGTGGTCCATGACTGGGATAAATGTGGTAATTGGGTTTTACTCCTCAAAACCCTAATAACTTGTTGTTACTATCTGGGTGGATGGAGAGGTGGATGGTATAACAATGGGTGCTAATGTAGCCCAAAGAATGTTATTTCGTGGATGGTATGTGGAAGAACCGCTCAGATAACCCTAAAGACTTAATCTTGTTACGACATCCTATGTAAAACAAGTACAACCGCAAGTCTGTAAAAATTGCGACTTGACTTAGTAAATTTATCAAACCTGGAATGCACATCACTGGTGGTTTGAGAACGTGCAAGCCCGCGGTAAATACGGCTTGAATGGGACACCGAGGCAAGGGTGAAGTCACCTACCGCTGTGGGTAGTCCAATCCAACTACTCCAGCAGCGGAGGTGAACATCCCGCACGAACATATGGGCGCAACCCCATATAGGTGAGATGTCTGGAAGGACGAGATATTTAGAAAGGTCATTGTGACGACCTCTCGACTACATGACCAAGGAATCATGTAGGGCAACGAGTTAATCGTCTCTTGTGGGTAAAGTGTACAATCTCTGCAGAGTATAAACTGTTTAAACAGCCGTGCCTACGGTCAAAGGCGGACATGAGAACTTAACTTGAGTTAGTTCTATTTCAAAAAAAATTGTGGGTGGTATGAAAAATGTGGTGGGCTCACCTAGCCCTGGGTTGGATTTTTCCTAAGTTTTCAGACTCAGTGATGTTAATATATGGGGGTAACCCCAATCAAATTAAGCATGGATAGAGTTTCTGATGGAGGGAACCTCTGCTGTTATTAAATATTGCACAATTACTCTCTTTATCAAAATGCAATTTGGTTAAAATGCTAAGTGATAGGAATTTGTAACTATGGTAACTGAAAACATTGCTTTAGCAAATAAAAGAACCCGAGCCATCCTTGTTTAGCCTTGCATGTATATTATTGCATTGTGTTTTGGCTCGCGAGCACGGAAGTTGTGCTCATCTTCACTCTCTCCCCCCAAAACCCTCAGAAGTAGGAAATACTGGAGATTACGACTACTACGAGGATCCAGAAGTTGGAGGCCCAGGAGAGGATAAAGCGTAGTGTAGTCTTTAGCTGGTCTAGTCTCGCCTCAGTCTAGCCGATTCCGTCGGTGCTCGCATGCATCATATATTATCTGTGTTTTTGGGTAATATCAGACGCACATGGGTTTCCCCAGTCGCTTGCCTGTGGAGAGATTTGCTCTCACCCTTTTGTTTTCGCTGTAGTTCCGCTGTCTTTTGTAATGTAAATAATTTGGCCTGTTTGGCCCTTGTTATAAAACCTGACCCGACACAGTCTATGTAAACTCTGATGTGCTAAATTAATGAATGGTATGGTCTTACGCCATGTATGACTTGATTCAGTGATGTATCTGTGAGTGCTAGCAACTGATCCAGGGACTAGCACAATATTTTCACAGAGGATTCTGGATTACGAAATCCGGGTCTGACAGAGCTGGTATTAGAGCATACGACTGTAGGAGCCTTAGCTAGACTGGTCGAGCCTGAGGACTTGAGTCTTATTTTCAAAAACTAACAAAAAGCTTTTGTTAAAATATAGCATAATTATTGCTCTTACTGATCCCTCTTAGCTCTTTATTTACCTCGTCTTGTGAGTCTGCTCCATTGCTAGGCTCTCTTTTGTTTTAAAATTTTAGATAACCGTATCGTCGTCCGATGGCCCGTGGGATTTCTCCTCTCATGGCGAGAACGACGACAAGTTTGTCGGTATCCCCCACAAACTTAAGTAATACCTTGGTTCGCCACCAACCCATCTTCAGAGGCCAGAAGACCTAGGTTTTGGATCAAAAGTCTTGTCCCATAAAGGTTGAGTTCATCGCTCACACCTTCTAGACCGAGTATTCCAGGAGCCACTATTCTGATGTCATTCAGAACATAGTGCGCTTCGCCTCGACTCACTTGTGCCAGGTGCACGAGGATCCCTTGTTGAGGTTGCCTTTTTGTTGCTTCCCATCTCTCCTGGAGGGAGAACGCTACCCGAAGGTATTCGACATCAGGAGAAGAACACCGTCGTTGCAGTAGTCGTCGTGATGCGCGCTCCAGCACCAGGATCACTACACGGAAGAGCATGCAACATCCCAGTCCGTCGCTCATCATCAACACCAAAGACTTCTGTTGAGGACACAGCCTTTCTCGTTCTCGCTCTTGTTCTCAGTTGCCCGACGTCAGTCGCAACCGTTCTCGCTCCCGCTCCCCGGGCAACGACATCGCTTGTGGAGGTCAGCACCCGATAGAAGAATAGTTAGCTTAGTTTAGCTAGTAGTGCTTGCTTTAGCAGCCTTTTGGTTACAAGTACTTTCTGTTTCCCTCTTTTGTAGATGTTATGTTTGTATCTTGTGTCATGGCTTAGCATAGCCTATATGCTATGCTTCAGGAGTCATGTAACACCTAACCCCCTTAATATAATACAGTCACTCTAGGCTTTGTATTGTATTTGATCATTTTCTTCGTTGGTTTGAAGTTCTTTTGTTGTGCTCTAGAGGGCTAGTAACCCTCATATATCCCCTCTACTCTAGTTCTTAACCTCTTCTGCCCGCTTCAGATGGCACCCAAAAGAGCAGCAGCCCAGGAAAGTGGTTCCAGTCGCAAGAAGATGATAGCACAAAGGTCCCAAGACAGCTACCCCTAGTAGTCAATCTTTCTCGCCAGCTCATCATTCAAACAGTTAGCAGCCCAGCCACCAAGAGCTCCAACTCCAACTCCAGCTCCAATTGCAACTCCACACTCCAGTGGAAATGGTCTCCGCACCCTTCGCTCTGCTAGACAACTGGCAGCAAACAACCCTGCAGCTAACCTTTACTGCTTCCACTGTGGAGAAAGAGGGCACTTCGCCAACCGATGCCCCTAGAGGAAGCAAGGCCAGAGGATCAATTGTTTCCATTGCGGCAATATGGGACATTATATGAACAGATGTCCCCAACGTAATCTTGAAGAACCAATAAGGAATGTCATTACCACCAACCTCAATCCTGACAAAGAAGAACTCATCAAGAGCCCCAACGAAAAGCAAATTGTACCAGCCAAAGTTCTACCAGACCCAGAAGCCCCGCCAAATGCTTGCTTTGAATGGGGCAAGACAGGACATGTTACCCAGTATTGTCCTCCAATACGACAAGATGCAAGAGGAGCATGCTTCACATGTGGGCAATACAGACACTATTGCTACACGTGCCCAGTTCCCTATTGTCCCCGTTGTGAGGAACACCATCAATCCGAAGATTGCCCAATGAACCAAGTAGCCTGCACACATTGTGGAGAAAAACGACACCAGGCAGACCAATGCCATGTAAACTGTCCCAACTGCGATGAGGACCATCAACCAGGTGAATGCCTGATGCTTAAAGTTACGTGCTTCCTCTACGAAGGACAAGACCATTGCCCCAAAGGCTGCTCCCTATGCCTGTTACTGACTAAAGCCACCGAGTTGCAGCGGATAAGTTTCCAAGCTGCTGTGAGAATCGTCATGAATGAAGTTGGCCAGAACAACCAATGTTAGATTTTAAAATAGAATAGCCAGGTTGCACCAAAGTGTCAGAATCCCTCGGTATAAATGAGAAGAAATAAGAATGTTCTTCGCACTTCCTGGCCCGTCGAACAGTCTGCAGTGCGCAACCCAATAGCACATCTTCATTGCTTCAATTGTGGAGAAAACGGACACTTTGTTAGAAGGTGCCCTCAACCAGTCACCCTGAGGGAGTACAACTTGAGAGCCACACCAGCTCGAGGCCAGACACCAGTCGCAAGCCAAAGTTATCAAGTCTCACAGGCATCCAGAGCGGCTTCCACTCCAAGCCGAAGCCGAAGCCAAGGCCATGTGAACCATGTCATCGCCGCAGAAACCCAAGCCGCTTTAGGAGTAATCAAAGGTGCATTCTCTGTCTAAATCCGAGTAGCTCAAATCTCGGGGTCGAGATTGCATTTAAGGTGGGTAGGATTTGTAACGTCTCGTTTTCGGATGGCAATTAGTAATTACTCAATCGGTTTCGTTCTTCGCTCTTTTAGCAAGTTGTCAACCAATTTCAAAATCTTCTAGCTTCCTCTAAGCTCGGGTTTGTGTTTCAAACCTCCTTGAAACTTTTGAATTCTAAATTCACGTTTGAATTCTCCTTTTCGGATTTGGGTCCCTTTCTTTTCTTGCTTTCTGGCCCGACCTGTCTCTTCCTCCCCGACCGCTTCTCCTTCCCCGCCTTCTTCTTTCCAAGGCAGCCACCACAAGCTCCCCGGCAAAGACCACCCAGCTCCCATGCCCGGTCATCATCTTCGGTCAAGACTGCCGTCGCCGAGTTGCCCTCCCCTCGTGCCCTCTGAGCTGCTGTCCTCACCCGCAACTTTGGAGCCCGCTGTCCTCGCTGCACCCGCTTGCCCAGTCCAAGCCGCACGCCTGTGTCCTTGCTGTCCTCGTTGTAATCGCTTGCTCGGTCCAAGCCATGTGCCTGCTCGCCGCGCGGGTCATCGCCGTACGTGGAGCCTTGCAGCGCTCATCCTCGAGCTGTCCTCTCCTTGTCCCATCAACCGCACCAAACCTCCCTCGGTTTGACCTCCCCGGCTCGCTTTCCTCCTTACTGGCTATAACAGAGCCCCCCTTCACCTCCCTTGCATTCCCCCATTAATCACCTTCTTCTTCCTCGGCGAGCCGGCCGCAGCCTCCCGCCGCCACGCCAACCCTCACACGGCCGCCTCGTGCCAAGGAGGCTATCCCTCACCTCCCTTTGTCCTCCCCGCCGCCCTACGCCGCCGCCGCCGTGAGCGACCCCGCGCCGCCCATCTCCAGTGCTCCCCTACCTCCTCGGACAGCACGATGAGCATCCTCGCACCTCCCTTATGCTCATGCTCCCCTCCCCTTCCACTCTCCTCCCTCCGACCGCCGTCGCCGCCATCCGGCCCCCATGCCCGGCCGCTCATGTCGCCACCATCCCCTCCTCGGCGCTGCCCCGGCCCCAACGCCACCTCCCTCGGCCTCCTCCACTTCCCGACGTTCCATTTGTCTGGTCCCCACTGCCTCCCCAGGCTCCGCTCGCCGTCGGCCAGCCCGTCGGCCGTGTGCCCCGTGGCTTCCCCCAATCGGTTGTGAAGCCTCTCTGTTTTCTCATGTATTGCTCTCCCCCTGTTCTCTTTCCTTTATGAGAGTGGGCCCTCTTCCTTAAGATCTAGTGAGGGCACTGGGCTCTAAATAGCGCATCTGCTAATTGAAGTTCATGCTAAGTCATTTGTTAACTTCCAAACTATATGATGAACTCTCTATAGCTAACGATTTTTTAATTGTTAAAGTTAATGTAAAATATTTATCCACTAATGTTTAAAAGTTGTGAGATACAATAAATTAATTTACAAATTTTGGGAATTTGGATGTAAAGCTATTTGAGAATAATTACATTAATCACAATATCTTGCTCTAGAAACTTGAATTATAATTGCAAATCCCATCCAATATTCTTGGTCCAAATAATAACCATCACATCTTTATCCTCCGATCTAAGATTATCCTGTCAATTAAAAATAACTCATGCATGGATATATACATTCTTATGTAAAGTGGCAAATAAATTAAAAGTGAAGTAGCTAACCAATATGCCCTTGCCATCAAATTTAAAATGAAAACTTAAGTATAATATCTTGCTAAAAGTATAACCCTGCCCAATATCAATCATCCTATCTTTATCGCTAAATTTAAATCACCGATGGTTTTTAATAAATAAATAATGAATCAACAATTCAAGGCACAACCTTAATCGAGAACTCTGGTAAAATATGGAAGTTAACTCAAACTAAAATTATATTCCTCGCATGTTGAGCTCGCACCCTAATCTCCAATGGTTAAACGTGCATCAAATAATGCCCAGTGTTCTTGAGAGACTCATATCTATCATAAGTCTAATTCAACTCATGGAACTTCCTTAATAAATATCCAAGTTTTGAAAAAGCTCTTGAACGTAAAAGATCAAGCTATGACCCTTCGCCGATCGACGATATCTTGTCATCTTCCACATCCGAGGTGGAGTATCCCTACAAAAGTTTCTTTGAGTTTGATCCTTCCTTGTTTTCCCTCCTGGCAGAGTTCTCCGCCATTCCTCCTTCGCTCACATTGTCGTTGACCTTGTCAGCATCCCGCATTCGCCAAACCTCCTCTCATACTCTCAATCGTTGCAAATCTTATTTAAGCTCTTTTGAATTTATTTGGTCTCTTGAAGTTATTTGGATTTATTTGGTTTTCGACCGTTTATCATGTAATTAGAAGTTGGAGTTCCGAAGAAACAACGACTCAAGCGGGATCAGGATCCAGATAAAGACGCGGACCAACAATTCAAGACCACTGACTGAGAAGGCTTGAGTAACATCAAGGCCGCAGTAAATAGACCCAGGCGAGTCAACACTTTGATCATATTGAGCCTACATTTTATGCAAATTATATTCTTTTTAAATAGCAAATTGCATGCTTTAATTTTTTAAGCTAATGTATGTTAAAGCCTAAGGTAGTTAAATGCCCATTTGATTGTTTACTAATTATTATGCCATCCTTGACAATTTGAATCACCTAACCATTGTCACCCTAGTAACTATATGGTAATACTAGTTATAGGTCGTACTTAAGCGACATGCTAGTCTTGTTTGAGTACTGAGACATTAAAATATCCCAATCATCATCCCTTCAAACATAAAAATGGTTTGGGCAGTCATTGGTTGTCCATGACTGGGATAAATGTGGTAATTTGGTTTTACTCCTCAAAACCCTAATAACTTGCTGTTACTATCTGGGTGGATGGAGAGATAGATGGTATAACAATGGGTGCTAATGTAGCCCAAAAAATGTTATTTCGTGGATGGTATGTGGAAGAACCCCAGATAACCATAAGGACTTAATCTTGTTACGACCTCCTATGTAAAACAAGTACAACTGCAAGTCTGCAAAAATTGCGACTTGACTTAGTAAATTTATCAAACCTGGAATGCACATCACTGGTGGTTTGGTGTCACAGCCCCAACTATTAAAATGGATTATAAAGAATCTCACTAACATGCATTATCAATTTCAAATCATTTCATAATATATTGTACTTTGAAAATCTCATTTCATATAAACATACACTTCAAATTTCGGTTTTCTTTTAGCATCTGTAATAAAAAGTTGTGATCATCATCTGGAATCAATTTATTTAAATACTAAATTAGTTCTCATGAATAAATATATTTTTTCCAAAATTTTTGGGACTAGTTTGAACCTAATTAAAATTCAAACAACATTCATAGACATACAACATGTTTGAATTTAAATGTCACAAATTTTAATATGAACAGTGAGGTTTCATAATTTTTATGGGAACTATATACTCCCAGGAACCCCCACAAATTATTTCATGATTTTATGAAATTTATTTCTATTTTTAAGCCCTGGTCAAAGTAGAGGGAGTGATTTAAAATTCAGTCAAAACCCTGGGCCTAAACCGGATGCTACTGTTCCTCGGACTTGAGTCCGACTCGGCGAGGTGGCTCAGCCCAACCGCCTAATTGTACCGTCGCTTGCAGCCGTCTGATCCTCGTTCAACGGTCCAGATCTCATCACCCTGTTGACCTGTCCGAACCCCTCTCTGATCTGGTCCGTCCACTCGCAATCCAACGGTCGATCTAAAATCACTTAAACCCCCCCTTGCCGTGTGACTGACGCCGTGGGCCCGCGTTGGCAGAGTCGTCTCCTACCTCCCGTTGCGGACACGAGAAGCGAAGGCCACGCGCGCGCTGCCCGACAGACACGGTGGACGCGATGCTCACGCCGTCCGTCCACCGCCCCCCTCCACCACTCCGGAGCGTTCCCCACTTCATGCCGCCTCCATCCCCGTCAACGCACGAGCATAATACCCCTTGAAGCCCCTCCTTTCCTCACTCTTCCTCTCGCGGTGAGGAAGGGAAGCTCTCCGTGCTCCTCGCGGTGTAAGCTTCCTCTGCTTGGTTCCGATCGTCCCTGTGATCGATGCCTTTTCCATTTTAGCTAATATCAACTCTTGTATTGTCGCGTAGCTCTCAGTTCTTCTTCGTGCTCTCGGCGAACCCGGGGCGTGCCCCGAAGGCCATTTCTGTGCGACCTTCATCTCGGTGAGTTCTTTTCTTCTTCCTTGTGCGTCACCTCATGTTCTAGATTATGAGGAGTAAAACCCCTCTTCTGATGACATGGATGGCTTACCAGGGTTGTCGGATTTTGGGAAGGTTTACGTTCCGGCCGATTTTACCCCTTTCGTCTCCATCTCCGGTTGGGTGAGTTGCCTCTCGATTCCTCCCTTCGTTAGCACCTCATGTGCCTAAGTGACCTAGTCCGACCACCCTTGGTGTGTTTACTTGCTCAGGGTATCTTGTCGTCGTGGAGCTTTTGTTGCCGCTTCTCGGTCACACGTCGCCGGCGAGCTCCAGTACCTCTCCGGTCCTCTTCCCGACTCAGGTAGTTTCCTCTTGCCCCCTAGGAGCTTAGGCATGCACTCGTTTGCTTGATGCACTATCGAATCCCGGCGTGCACTTTTGCCGTAAAGCTTAGCTCGCCATCTCCGCTAGCCGCGTTTCGACCACTTCGATCGTCGCGCCACCACCGTGAGGTGCGCAGGGCTATTGCGGCTTCATTCTGAGCCTTGGTTTGCACCCTCGTGCACGAAACCGCCGGCGAGCCGCCTGGCAAGCACGGCCGACGCCGCTGTTGTCGGTTTCGTCCGGCAAATGACTGTAGCGCGGCAATTAGGATAAATACCGTGGTTAAGTTGAGGTTAAGAAGTAATCTATCACTGACTTGTGGGCCCTAGTATAGTTTAAGTGGAGGCGTAGTTCTTAGCAGTACGTTTTCACAAAAAGGAGAACGTATTTGTTTTTGAAGGCGTGAAGCAGTTTTGCGATTTGGGAGTTGAGAAACGTATTTTGTAGAATACGTCTTCAACCTTTTGCGACCGGGACCGATTCGTGTTGACTGGGTCAAAACCTTGACCCCGGTCCCACTCGTCATTCTCCTCGGCTAGCGCTGTGCTCGGTGAGAAAAGTAGCAAATGAATTATAAGATCCGAAAACCATTTACTGGCACACTAAAAATATGTATAACTTCTAAAATACATAACTAATTGATTTTAACTCCAAATCACATGAAACCACTTCTGGAAATTTTAACTTTTAGTAAACTTTATATTAAAATTAGTTCCAAACCTGTCTCTGTAGCAGAGAGCTTTATTTGGAGATTAATCCATCAAAACCATTATTTGTACAATAGAAAAAGGACTGATAACTTCAAAAATGCATAAGTAATTATTGGAAACTCCAAAAACAGTGAGACCACTTTTGATAATTTTTATTTTCAGTGAACTTAATTCTAAAAATGGTCTCCATCCTACCTCTGTCACAGAAACTATATTTGGGAGAATATAATCTTTAACTCCATTATTGTTATACTATGAAAGGCTGATAACTTTGAAAATACATAACTAAATCATAAAAACTCCAAAAAGGACAAACCCAACTGTTTTGAACTTGTATTAATATTACCTATTTACCTATGTAATCCTTTACCCCACCACTGTTCTAAAAATTTTGGCCAAATAATTAAATTACATGACTTAAGGTTTAATGAAACCTGAAATTCAAAATAGCATAACTTCCAATTCGTAACTCCAAATGGAATAATTCTTTTACCTAAATCCATCTAAAATCATAACCTAACTACTGTAGAAAAATCATGCATTTTTGAGCATTTTGGTTTTTTAGTTGTTTTCTCAGTATTTATTTGATGTTATGATTATATAGATCCCGAGCATATTGATATCGACACTTACGCTACTGAGAGTGAGCAGCTACTGTACCAGCAAGGCAAGCATCATTTGAACTTTCTTTTGCATCATATTTGATCCCAGTTTTGGTTAAGTTAGTGCAATGATAATTGCTTGCATGCTATTTTGAGTATGTAAATATTTTTGTGATGTGTAGTTTAGTTATGTCCTATGCTTGAGGTTAATCTTGAATTATGCCAGTACCTACATGCTTAAGATAGGGTATGATGATTATTGAATATGGGTTGCTTAGTCATGCAAGTCTAGATACGGTAGTTTGATTGCCGGGGCTAACCCGACAATTATGGGAAACACATACTTACCTCTTTATACTTTATTTCTGATATTCGTATCTGTGTTATAAGCTAAAATTTGTCATTTTAAAATGAGATCTGGTCCGGACAAGTGTTGGTTAGTGATGGTGCTTTGTGCACGAGCATTGGGTAAGTGGAAGGACTTGTCTGGACAATTGAGGACCGAACTTTGGTAACGTCGTTAATTCAAGTACACTCGTGCTGCCACACGCGGGTTGGGAGCCGTATGGTTAAGTAGGGGGAGGGTTTTATTGTGTTAAGTCCCTGGTGGTGTAAGGGCATAGCGACCGTGAAATCCTATGTTCCTTAGGAGCCGATGTAATCCTTTATAGTGTGCAAGGGAGCACCATTTCTATTTGTTTTGATTGCATCGGTATGTCCAATATAACTTGTGAGCCCCCTAGCAAGTGCTATCAGACGCTTGTACTAGGCAAGGAACCATCTCACAAGGGGGACTTAGCTCAATAGGGCTTTCTTGTTGAAAATGACCATATCTTGATTTACCCGGCCGGTATACCATAGGAAGTATGCTATATTCGGAGGCATCTGGAGGCTTACGGGCTAATCAAGTCGTGTGGGTAAAGTAGTACACCCCTGCAGGGTATCAATCTATTCGAATAGCCGTGTCCACGGTTATGGACAACCGCTTGAGTTCGGGAGTTACTATTGTTAGACTTTTAATTAAAAATGGTGGTTGAACTTGGTATTCGTCATGAACAGGATGTTCATGTGTTTAGTACATCACAGTGGGCTGCCACTTTGGTCTTTGTATGATTCAATTGTTTATTACTGAAATGCTTTACTATATGCTTTACTTCTACTTCAAATCTGATTTTAAAATGGGCACATGAAAACTAGGATGTGTAGGATGTTTTGTTGCGTCTCTTTCAAAACTAAACCAATATGAGCCATCCTTTGAATGACCCTTATGCATAACTATTTTTATTTGTGTAAGACTTGCAGTACACTTGTACTCAACCGGATGTTTGTGGCCTTTTCAAGTGAGGAAGATTATGAGTCCGCGATCTTGTTAGTGTTGACTTGGGTGACACTAACGAGTAGTGTGCTATCATTTAACTCTCGATCGGTTGTCGATGGGTGATGGGCATACCACTACCGGTCTTTTGCTTTAATTAATTGCTTCGCTGCTACTTGATACTTTACTTTGAATTTGGCCGTCGGCCGTATGTAATAAGTGTAGACTTTGACTATTATGCAAGATGTCTTTTGATCTCTTGTTGTATGCGTTGTATGGATGTAATCAACGTTGGATGAGGGTATGAGTATATTGGTCGTTGATCTTGGGAGCCAATATAAGTCATACTCGTTGTTAATGAATCCCATTTAACTCACTAAGTGTAGTGCTTGAATCGAAGAGAATCGACAATCATGTAGCGCTCGCGCAGGAGCAGCGCGCATGATCGTTGAGGCTCTAGTATTCGGCTAAGCCTCTCACTTGGATAGAGTTAAATTGGAATTCATTTACCGGAGACCCGTAATTATGTCCCTAAGACCTTGTCTAATCTCGGTCTTATGGAGATAATTACCAGGGTCCCCACATTTGGGAACGTGCATGGCCGCGGTAAATACGGCTTGAATGGGACACCGAGGCAAGGGTGAAGTCACCTACCGCTGTGGGTAGTCCAATCCAACTACTCCAGCAGCGGAGGTGAACATCCCGCACGAACGTATGGGCGCAACCCCATATAGGTGAGATGTCTGGAAGGGTGAGATATTTAGAAATGTCATTGTGATGACCTCTCGACTACATTACCAAGGAATCATGTAGGGCAACGAGTTAATAGTCTCTTTTTGGTAAAGTGTACAATCTCTGCAGAGTATAAACTGTTTAAACAGCCGTGCCTGCGGTCAAAGGCGGACATAGGAACTTAACTTGAGTTAGTTCTATTTCAAAAATCTTTGTGGGTGGTATGAAAAATGTGGTGGGCTCACCTAGCCCTGGGTTGGATTTTTTCTGAGTTTTCAGACTCAGTGATGTTAATATATGGGGGTAACCCCAATCAAATTAAGCATGGGTAGAGTTTCCGATGGAGGGAACCTCTGCTGTTATTAAATATTGCACAATTACTCTCTTTATAAAAAATGCAATTTGGTTAAAATGCTAAGTGATAGGAATTTGTAACTATGGTAATTGAAAACATTGTTTTAGCAAATAAAAGAACCCGAGCCATCCTTGTTTAGCCTTGCATGTATATTATTGCATTGTGTGTTGGATCATGAGCACGGAAGTTGTGCTCATCCTCGCTCTCTCCCCCAAAACCCTCAGAAGCAGGAAATCCTGGAGATTACGACTGCTACGAGGATCCAGAAGTTGGAGGCCCAGGAGAGGATAAAGTGTAGTGTGGTCTTTAGCTGGTCTAGTCTCGCCTCAGTCTAGCCGACTCCGTCGGTGCTCGCGTGCATCATATATTATCTGAGTTTTCGGGTAATATTGGACGTACGCGGGTTTCCCCAGTCGCTTGCCTGTGGAGAGATTTGCTCTCACCCTTTTGTTTTCGCTGTAGTTCCGCTGTCTTTTGTAATGTAAATAATTTGGTCAGTTTGGCCCTTATTATAAAACCTGACCCGACACAGTCTATGTAAACTCTGATGTGCTAAATTAATGAATGGTATGGTTTTACGCCATGTATGATTTGATTCAGTGATGTATCTGTGAGTGCTAGCTACTGATGTAGGGACTAGCACAGTATTTCCACAGAGGATTTTGGATTACGAAATCCGGGTCCGACAAATGCGATCTCTACTTTTGGGGCCAATTGACACTTCGATATGATAAGATCTTGTTTGGATGGCCGAAATCTCGGCACACAAGAATTTGAGGTTCTCTTTGTTTTCATGAAGGATATATTTCATATTCGCAGGAATTCCATCAAGTTAGAAACTGAACAACTTGGCACATCCTTCTTAATTTTAGTAACTCATGCGCCCCGGTAATATGTAAAACACTAGTGACTGGGACTACCAAAGATAAGGCAACTGCAACACCAAAACTGAAATAACATTACCATATCATTTCCCAGCTATCCATCCTATAAAAACCAAGCTTCAGCTTAGAACAGGGATGTCGACTACTTCATCGATCGGGTCATCTACAATCTGCCCATTATTTGCTTTAGCAGATGGGCGACGCCTTGCGCGAAATTAAGTTACACAAACAAAACCACAGTTACAACAAAAACTATTACAATTTCATCTCCTTTCTCAGGTAAGTTCCCCTTTTTCACAGTTGCTTCCTTCATTCCTTCCTTGTGGAAGAAGGAACCCTGCTAGCTTCTTGTACTGCTACTCTTGCTGCTAGTTCCACACTTCCTTCAGCTGGTTCAGTAGCTAACTACGATAAGCAGGCCGATGGCGGTGGCAATAATGGTCGACGGCACGCCCAAGCGGAGGTGGCTCCAGAAGGTGAGGTTGTACCCGAAGAACTGAGCCCGCCTCGCCTGCTCGCAGACTATCAGGTTTGCAGCTGAGCCCAGGAGTGTGAGGTTGCCGGCCACTGTGCTGACCCAGGCAAGGATGAGCCAGGCTTTCTTCTCTGAAGCAGGAGAGATTGCACCGGCTGATGCTGCCACTCTTGTGCCCAGCAGTAGAACTGAGACAAGGTCGCACCTACTATTAGGACATACGCTAATACTATGCCTCCAACAAGTTTACAACCTTGAGTGTTTGGAAGAAGGAACAGAATTTGAAGAATCTTTTTTTTTCGAAACAAGTGAACAATCTTATTTTCATCTCCTTATTGTCCCAAATAGTAAATAGTGCTATATTTTTTGGCATCTTTCTTAAGTTTGCTGCGGTTGTAACTTAGAAGATTACAAAACTGATTCTGTATCCAACTGAAAGTACAGATATCTTTGAAAGGTTTAGTTTAAATACGTGATCAGCTACAATAGAGTTAAACAAGTCAACGTCCGTGGATTCTGAAGTCATTATTGGTTTCACAAGCTAAACATAAATATGATACCGTAATTAAGATTTGTACAAACTAATAAATTCTCTGCATCATATGATCAGATCTGGGTACACCATCACCACATAACTATGATACTAGAACATGGGCATGATTCGTAAAAAAAAACATGGGCATGATCTTTTTTTGTTCGTTTGAATTATCCACTGCTTGAATTCTGAAGATAAACAACGTGCCAGTATCATGGTGCGATTCTCAGAATTTTGACTAACCAAATGAACACTGACTTCAAAGAGATTACCTGTTGGAACATTTGAGGCCACATTTGAAAGAACAAGAATCACAACTGCGAGAAGCGCAATGCCTTTGGTGCTATCGATTCTAGCATGTGGCTCCACCAATTCCCAAAGCGCATTTGGTATGCCAGTCTTGTTGAAGCCATCAACCGTTATAAACATCCCGCAGAAGAAGATCAACAATGAGTATGACACCTGCAAATCATCAGTGTCATATGAAATTGCTCCAAATTGATTACCATATTCAGACAAAACAAAATGATCAATTGATTAGTAATCAAGATAATTTTGTTTCAAACAAGTTTGTTTGCAACTACCACCTTATAATGTTAAAATGTTGATACAGAATACCTGCATTGATGACGAATAAACTTCCTTCGCAACGACTGTCTTTCCTCTATCAAGTCTTATCCGCAGTTTCCCAATACAAAGAACATGGAAAGAATATGTAGGCTGAGCGATTCCATTCACTCAAGAACAACGACCTGTCGTATGGGACAAAACAAGGGTACTATGAAAACAATGACCTGAAGATACTAATTTGCTTGATAAAGCTCCATAATGAGGTGTGGAGTGCAAGCACAAAAGTACATTGTTAAGATTTAAGATAGGGTAATGTGGGGACCCCGGAGTTATCTCTATAAAACCGAGACTAAGCAAGGTCTTAGGGACATAACTCTGGATCTCCGGTAAAAGGATTCCAACTTAACTCAGTCTAAATAAGAGGCTTAACTAGAATCTAGAGCCCCGACGATCATGCGCGCCACTCCTCTGCGAGCACTACATGATTGTCGGTTCCCCAAACAGTCAAGCACTACACTTAGCAAGTTAAATCGGAAGCCATGAACAGCGAGCATGACTTATATTGGCTCCCAAGATCAGCGACCAATATAACCATACTCTCGTACAACGTTGATCACATCCACACAACACTCATATATAATTAGTGCAAAAGTTATACATCATAGTTCCAAGTTTACAACTACATAAGTCGCCGACCGGCCAAATTAAACAAGTTCATAGCGGAAGCAAGTAAATAAACCAAAATGACTGCAGTGGTATGCCACATAACCCATCGGCAACCGACTGGGAGCTAAAGATAGCACACTACTCATCGGTGTCGCCTAAATCGACACCGACAAGCTCATCGGTCTCGATATCTTCCTCACCTGTAAAAGCCAGCAAACATCTGGCTGAGTACCAAAGAATACTCGCAAGTCTTACACAAATAAAAATAGTTATGCATAAGGTCATTCAAAGGGAGGGCTCATATTGGCTTAGTTTTGCGAAAGAGACGCAACAATTTACAACCTACACATACTAGTTTTTCAAGTGTCATTTCAAAATCAGATTTGAAGTAGAAGTAAAGCATGTGAATAAACAATGAACTGAGTAACAAGTTAAACATACAATTAGCAAAGTGGCTTCCCACTTTGACACTACAACAAGCATGAACATCCCATTCATGATAGTTACCGAGTTCACCCACAATTTTACTTCCAAGTCTAACAATAAGCAGCCACAAATTTCAAGCGGTCGTCCATAACCGTGGACACGGCTATTCGGATAGATTATACCCTGCAGGGGTGTACTACTTTACCCACACGACTTGATTAGCCCGTAAGCCTCCAGATGCCTCCGAATATAGCATACTTCCTATGGTACGCCGGCCGGGTAAATCAAGATATGATCGTTTTTAGCAAGAAGATCCCATTGGGCTAAGTCCCTCAACCCAGGGCTCCTAGGAAACACAAGACGTTAACATCTCCATCCTATCGGCCCAAAAGGAACACAGGATTTCACGGTCCTGTGCCCTTACAATTTCACCACCGTGGGACTCATCACAACAGAATCTTCCCCCTACTTAACCATACGGCACCCATATACCGCGTGTGATAGCACGAGTTTTACTTGAATTGCAACAACCCAAAGTTCGGTCCTTAATTGTCCAGACAAGACAAACCACATACCCAATCTCGTGCACGAAGGCACCATCACTAGCCAACACTTGTCCAGACCAAGAACTCCTTTTAAAATATCAAAATTTAACTTATAAAACAGATACGAAGATCTGAAACAAAGGTATATAAAGAAAGTTGTGTGTATCCCATAATTGTCGGGTTATTCCCGACAATCAAACTACCGGTTCTAGACTTGCATGGCTAAGCAAACACAAATAATAATTTCACACATCCTATCATAAGCATTTCAGTACTGGGATAATTCATGGATAGCCACAATGACAAGATAATAGGATGTGTCTAACTATTCATAACAAAAATAGCGACATTATCAAAATAGCATGTAAGCAATTATCATTGCACTAACTTAACAAAACTGGGATCAAATATGGTGCAAAAGAAAGTTCAAATGATGCTTGCCTTGCTGGTAGAGTAATTGTTCGCTCTCGGTGGCGTAGGAGTCAATATCAATAGGCTCGGAATCTAGATAAATACAATACCGAATAAACATCGAGAAATGCCTCAAAATTCAAAATGCTAAAAAATGCATGATTTTTCTACAGTAGCTAAGTCATGATTTTTGATGATTTTTGGTGAAAGAATTATTCCATTTTGATTTAGGGTGGGAAAGTTATAAGGGTTTGAATTTCAGTTTTCGATATGTCTTCTTTGAGTAATTTAATTATGAGGTGAAAATTTGTAGAGCAGTGGTGAGTACATGGATTACATGGATAAATAGGCAATATTATTACAAGTTCAACAGAGTTGAGTTTGCCTCATTTGGAGTTTTCATGATTTAGTTACAAATTTCTAAAGTTATCAGCATTTTCTTTTGTAAAATTAATAGTGTTAATAGCTCATTTTCCAAATTAATGCTCTCTGTTACAGAGACATGTTTGAAACCAATTTTAATACAAAGTTCATTAAAAATAAAATTTATCAGAAGTGGTTTCACTCATTTTGGAGTTAAAATGATTTAGTTATGCATTTTAGAAGTTAATACCAATTTTTAGTGTGTAAATTAAATGAATTTCGAATTTCATAAAGTATTTATTACTTTTTCTACCGAGTCACGTGTTAGCCGCAGTCGCCAACAGTGGGGCCTACGCAGCAGCGTACCCACATACTCGCGCGCTAACAAGTGGGCCCGCTGGTCAGCGACCCACGGTGACGCGGCACGCGCAAGGCAATCGGCCGCGCTGGTGAGCCGTTGGATTAAGATCCAACGGTCCAAAAGCGTGGCGCATTCGGGCAGCCCGAACGACCCAACTGATCCCGATCGCCCATTTCGCATCACACGGTCCACAATCGTAGCGCAATCGGGTGGTCCGAGCGTCCAACAGATCAGACCGTTGATGTCGCATCTGACGGTCCACAATGATCCCAGTGCATTTGATCACTTAATGATACAACACGTGTTTAAGAGTCTGGGCCCACACGTCAGCCCCTGTTTTGTTTAGAAAACGTGTTGGTTTTCTGTACGTGGGGCCCGCATGTAAGTGTAATATCCCGAAAATGAGTTAAGATTTGAATCGAGGAAGTATAAAATTTGTTTCGGGAGAGATCGATTTTACGGGGAAGAATCAAACGGAATGACGGGAGGGACTAATTGGTTTGATTGTCAGTGCTGCAGTTTTAGAGGGGGGAAATAGCTTTTGGCAAAGAACTTGGGCTGGGCCAAGGCCCACCTAAGTGGCCGGCCAGGGGGCTCCCTCCCCAAAACCCTAGTTCCCCTCCTCCCCTTCCCCCTCCCCTAGCAGCCGGCCGCCTCTCCCCTCTCCCCACCTCCTCACCTCTCCACCTCCCTTCCACCCTCCCTTGCGCCTCCCCATCTCCCCATCACCTCCATTGCTGCTGTCCAAGGTGGAGTAGGAGCTCCCTGCAGCCGGCCAAGGAGGAAGAAGAAGGAGAAAAGAAGAGAAAGAAGGGAAGAAGAGAAGGGAAGAAGAGGGAGAAGAAGGGATCCGCAGCGGATTCGTGGTGGTCTTCATCCCGCTGTGTGCTCTCTCCGTTTCGGCAAGGGTAACCCGTGGTTCTTTGTTTTAGGTCGTTTTCTAGTTGTCTAATTTTCGGATGCTAGTTCGTCGCTATTCTGCAGCAGGAAGTTTGTCGGTTTTGATTAAGTTAGAGGCAGATTTGGGTCTGGGTGTCTCCTAGGAAGTTGTAGCTATCGTAGTTACCTTTCATTGCCGACAAGAATCAAGTCATTTGGACTTCGGTAGCCAAAGTTATGAATTTATTAGTACTTCTGTGTTTCTGGAGAGAAGCAGATTTGCTAGTGTTAGTTAACCTGATAGAAGCGCGTATTTAGAGGGGTTTCCAGAGGACTCACCATAACGAAAAATGAGGCTAATCCTCTTAGCTTTCAGGAAAACTAAAGATCACTGAATTTGGACGAACGAGAAAGTTATGATAGTTTCTTTGTTGCTGTCCAGAAACCCGACGTGAAATATTTGCTCTGATTAAATAGATTGGTAGGTCTGGTAGATGGCCGAATCAGAGGTCTCCCAACTAAGTTTATTTAGACATTTCAATTACCTTTTCAGATTGTCCAAGATCATCCTATTTGGACTCCTGAGCAGAAAGTTATGAATTTTTGAAGTCTGCTGTCCGCAGTGACCGATCGCTAGAAATTAGAAAAGCTAGACGTGATAAGAAGATTAGCGATTTCGATTGTAATGTGATGTATGATTTTGGTCCAGTATGTTATTCTTAGTTTGGGGTTATCTTCTTGTCCAGGTGGCAGCGAGATCCCAAGGGCAGCACCCACTTCGCGTCCGCCGTTTTCGCACGGTTGAGGCAAGTATTCGGGTTATAGCGTATTTTCGGTTGTATGATATGATTGTGGTGATTGCTTGTTGTAGCCTTGCACGAATGTTAGCGTAATGAGTTTTCCTTTTATCTTGATGAATGCAAGCTATGGTTAATGTTTTCCTTGAGCGTTGCTAAATCTTACATGTTGTTATGTACATGTTAAATTCATGTATATGAAAGACGTGGGCATGGAGCAATTGCATGTTCCAATCGTGTTGGAGACTTGGTCATACATGCATGTTTTGATATATGATAGCGAAGTAAGGTTTTTGGCATGATGTTTATATTGAGATTGGTGAATACTCCAAGTATGATTATGCTCTATTTATGTCCGTTGTTATTGTACTTGGTATATTGATGATGAATAGATGTTGTGCATGTGCATATTGAGATCATCTTGAAGCTTGGTCACGTGGTAACCAAGCATGCATTTCGTTGAGGTCCCGTCATGTATTGACGGGCTTGAGGTCCCCACATTGGTGCAATGTGGGCTATGAGTAAAGAGGTCCCCATCATTCGGATGATGGGCAAAGGTCCCTATACATGTGGTGTATAGGCTTTTGGTCCCTGTGCCGAGGGCACAGTGCAAGGGTACACAATGACGGTTGTATACCCGCATTACGAGTAAAATGCGAAAGAGATAAAGTTAAAAAGGTGCATTGCATTGGTTGCATACACATGAGCATGAAGGCTTTACTCGTGCATTGTTCATCTTGGATTATTGATGCTATGAATGTTAACTTGCTTAGCCTTGTTGGTACTTCTTGAGTCTTTGGGCTCACTCTTGCTTTGATGTGTTTTAGGTACAACTGCAAGACGGCATGCATGGGAGGAGTAGATGAATTGGAAAGCACGCACTACCTCACAACATTAAAGCAATTGTCATTTAGCTTCATATAAGAATAAATAGATCATTGAGAAATACCCATGGTTGTTTTATGATTTCGATTATGGTTGTGAGAATAGTGTTAATTTGATTACATTCCTATGATTATCTCTTATGCATGAGTGAATTGGATTATGAAATTATTGTTAAATGTTATGTTTACTGTTAGAAGCTATGGATAGTTTGAGTTTGAGTTAACTGTAATAATGAGAATAGAAAGTTTTGGTTATGTTTATGATATTATTCTACACGCTTGAATGAACTCGATTATGATTATATTGATAAATGTCTTGATCAATTGTTAGAACCTCGGTATAGGCGACTATACAAAGGAGGTTTTGTCGAGATTTTGTAATTGGTCTTAGTTTAGCTTAGTTTAATTTAATTTTAGTAGCATTCCGTGCTCAATGTTGAGTCAGTGTTCTGATTGTATCGTGAGCGGTGTAGGTCCGTGGTGACTAGATATAAAAAAATTGCTAATGTTAATCAACTTAAAAGTTTGACACATCGAGCACGATGAGGATGGGGATGGGTCAATCTTTGCATTTACGTTCCGTTATATCGTTTTGATTATTGCCGATATGAATTGAGTTTGGTGCTTATTAATTAATTATTATGATTATTATGAGTGGGATTAGTCGTTGTTGAGAGGTTAAGGTCGTGGTTGTGACCCCGGCTTTACCAGGTTACACCACCGTTCGTGGAGTGGGTATAGAGAAGTGCTACCCCGGATATCTTAGTACAGGTGTCGATAGCGAGAATCTTTAGAAGAGTTGCTCTCTTCCCTGAATTTGAATTTGGTCAACTCTTAACCGGTTGCGATTGATGGGTTTCTTTGAATTGTTTGGTGTGTTTCCTTTGGCTTAATTTGCCCCGTAAATCAATTATTGTTTTTCCCAGCCGTGAGTCATTCTCGCGATTGGTGAATTTTGCTAATTGTCAAGATTAACTTTTGTAGGGAGTTTTGTTTTTCTTATTGGAAAGCTTGACCTATTTTATTCGCTTGATGTTTTGGTTAATGAAAGTTTCTTTTGTAAGTCCTTTAGTTCATGAAGGCTTTGACTCAACGTATCTCTTTTGGGTATTTTGAGCGTTGAATATTAATGGTTGTGTTATGAGTTTCAAGTTAAGTTCGCAGTTTGTGCATGATCGATCTTAACTAAGGTCCTTATCAAAGAAAGTTGAATAAGTGGAGGTTGTCCTTTAGTGGTTCTTGATGAGTTATGACTATGAGTATGACAATATTTAGTTGGAATCAATGGAGTTGTTAAGAGGTGTGGTATTTTGATGATTTGGTCTGATTGTTAGGATTGTGGAATCAGTAGATTTATTGGATAGCATGGAGTAATGTATATCTATGGATTAGCTTACCCATTAGTGATGGTTATGTTAAGAATGTGTTTGAACGATGCTTTAGAGGATATCAGATTGGAAATTTTCGTAAACTAGTTACTTGATGATCATACAAAATTGCTAGATTAAAAACATGTATATTAGATTAGACGAACGTTGAGGTAGCATGTTGTGAAACCCTGTTGTACAGGCGATGAGATTATTAAATGTTGACTTTGTGTTTATAGATGGTTACGCGACTACAAACAGAAGTAGGACCCTATTTGTATACATGATTCATACAATTGACAATTGTTAATGACAGTTGGAGCGGGTGTGAGTAACACTAATGGTTGAGTGGGTGATTGAGTAAGTGGCCTCTGATAGTGTGCTTTGCGAAAGTATCATTTGATAGTATGAACTAGTTAAAATAGGTTTGTTTCAACCTTGTGGCTTGTGTTTCCTTTGGAGAAATTTATGATGGGATAAGAGGCTATGATGAGTCTCGCTAAGAGTGTATTGTTACATTACTAGTGTGATTGTCAGTAAGGGATTATGATGATAATATTGAATGTTTTGTATAAAGGGACTGGATCGCTCGCCAGATGTTAATTAATTGAATATGTTTCTAGTTCGCATTTGTGATCTTTCGACCTCATGTTGATGTGAAAGCTGAATTTGTTTAGAGCAAAGTGACGTGTTGAGAGGTTTTATTAGTTCCTAAGTGGAATAGGTGTTGTGATCTTCAATTACTCTTTGTCGGAAATGCCATGGTGATGCTATAACCAACTAAAATCGAGTAAAGTGGAAGTATTTGAGATTTAAGTAAAGTTTCATAACTTGCGAATATTGAAGTTTGTCTAAAACTTTTGTTCTTGCCCATAAGAGTTTTCCAATTCTAAAAGCGTGTTTTATTCTCGTCGAGGTTTGATATTCTCGATTGTGGGACGTGCGCCTCAACTTTGATCATATCTTTGGTTTTTGAACAGTTTTATCCGATTGTTTCTCTTGATCTTGTAACTCACTGTAAGTGGTAACGTTTTCTTTTGAGTGAAACTTATTTCTATTTGCCTCTTCTTCTAAGAAAGGGTTAACCGATCCGTATTGTAAAGTCTCGTAGGTGGTGTCTTGGCATCTAGATAGTGGTGGCCTAGTAGATGGTTTGATGAACCCTTAGGTGTCAAGTCGTCGAGAGGCTTGGAGTAATAAATCGATTTATTGGAATAATCCTTGGAGAGGAATTGAGTTGAAAAGAATATTTGTCTTTGGAGCTAATGATTTCGTTATCGCAACTAGTAGGACTTATAACAAGTTGTAGTTCAAGATTTGGTGTTCTTTTGACCGAGCATTAGAATTAGCAAGTATGGAAATCTGGATCAATTTATTAGAGTATCGCAATTTGGTAGTATTGCGAGGCTATGAAAGTTATTCTTGATGATGTGGTTTAATGAGAGTGGGGTTACAAAGTAATCAAATCGCCATGTTAATTAATGGGATAATGGAAAATATTGAGTAACGTCAAGAGTGATTTGGCTTTAAATGAGTAACCTTCGAGGGTTATAATCTTTGTAAAGGTAAACTGGTCAAGAAAATATTTTCATGATGATGTTAATGAGAGAGTATGTTGGAATTATGGGATTTTACTGATTTAATCGAGGATTTCCTATCTTTTATATGAGAAGTTCGTTGTAGGAATCTTGGAGTTTAATTTGGGCTTTGCAATTTTATGCTAGGACTTGGGGCACCCAATGATTATGTGTAGAGGAGGTAGATTAAGGGTGGGTTTGAACAGTGAGATAATCATTGATAGAGCCCTTTAGAGAAAGTATATGACTGTGAGAGCTGTGAATTCCAAGTTGTTTATTTCTAAAACATTGAGGAGATGTGATTGCGTGTGTAATCTATTTTGAGATGCATTGAAGTCATCTCACAAATTAATCATGTAGATAGAGGAGTTGTTGAGATAAAGTTTGGCGTCGATAGAGCCTTTATACTGAATTGTGGATGATGTATTTCAACTTGAGTGTAACATTGAGAATGTAAAGTTAAGAAAGATGAGTTAGTGTGTTTTGTGATGAACTGAAACTCCAAAGTTGAGAGAGATTTTATTCTTAAAAGAGATACTGAGAATTTGATACTTCCTCAAAGGAGTGAATTGTTTCCTTGATTCTCGTTTGAGTTTTGTGTTGTTGACCAATATCTTTCGTAAGTTGAGTTTGACTCGATTTTGGTACATATGATTCTTATCGGTTCAGAAAGAATAAAAGAAATGATGGATTTGGTTAATTGAGTGGTTTCTCTTTTAGCGATCGTGGTGTTTATTTGCAAATTTTCTAATTGAAGGTGGAAAGATTTTCGTGTTAAATCATCGATTTTGAATTTGACTCCTTTTAGTACCGAGTTGGTAACGTTTGGTTGCGTTGAGAGTTCTTCATTTTCAGTTGAGCTTTCTTTGGTAAAAGAGTGTGTTTAGGAAGAGTATTGTTGTTGTGTGTTTCTGGTTAAAGGAGGTGATTTTTGCTTTAGTGAGGAGTATAATTGAGCGGTGGAACACGAGTTCTGTGTTCTATGTGCATGTCGTGTGGTTCGGTATCTTTGGGAGGTTTAACCCAAGATACATTGGGTTGTTTTCGCTAGTTGGCGACGCGGGATCGTCTCGAGTCCATGCGCGAGTACGTAACGCCTTGTAACCGGGAGATCCGAGTTTGAGGTTTCGATTTGCGCGTTAACCATCGAGTGAGGTCTTACCTCGAGTCTTGTCCGGTGAGTGTACCGGAATGTCGAGTGGAGCGTTAGTACTGCACGCGTCGATTTACGCCCGGTGTTGTGGTCTCTTCATTGGAGAGAGGTCACTTGAGAGTTGAAGTCTCACGTGAGCGAGTTTAGTAAGAGTTGATCGCATTGGTATCTGTTGTTAAATTCTAGTCGTGGTTTTCTTTCGAAGATTGGCGTTTAGATTCGGGTCGAATCTCGTTAAGGGGGTAGAATGTAATATCCCAAAATGAGTTAAGATTTGAATCGAGGAAGTATAAAATTTGTTTCGGAGAGATCGATTTTACGGGAAGAATCAAACGAACGACGGGAGGGACTAATTGGTTTGATTGTCGTCTGCAGTTTTAGAGGGGGAAATAGCTTTTGGCGGCAACTTGGGCTGGGCCAAGGCCCACCTAAGTGGCCGCCAGGGGCTCCTCCCAAAACCCTAGTTCCCCTCCCCTCCCCTCCCCTTTCCCCTCCCCTAGCAGCCGGCCGCCCTCTCCCTCTCCCCACCTCCTCACCTCTCCACCTCCCTTCCACCCTCCCTTGCGCCTCCCCATCTCCCCATCACCTCCATTGCTGCTGTCCAAGGTGGAGTAGGAGCTCCCTTGCAGCCGGCCAAGGAGGAAGAAGAAGGAGAAAAGAAGAGAAAGAAGGGGAAGAAGAGAAGGGAAGAAGAGGAGAAGAAGGGATCCGCAGCGGATTCGTGGTGGTCTTCATCCCCGCTGTGTGCTCTCTCCGTTTCGCAAGGGTAACCCGTGGTTCTTTTTTAGGTCGTTTTCTAGTTGTCTAATTTTCGGATGCCAGTTCGTCGCTATTCTGCAGCAGGGACGTTTGTCGGTTTTGATTAAGTTAGAGGCAGATTTGGGTCTGGGTGTCTCCTAGGAAGTTGTAGCTATCGTAGTTACCTTTCATTTCCGACAAGAATCAAGTCATTTGGACTTCGGTAGCCAAAGTTATGAATTTATTAGTAGTTCTGTGTTTCTGGAGAGAAGCAGATTTGCTAGTGTTAGTTAACCTGATAGAAGCGCGTATTTAGAGGGGTTTCCAGAGGGTCTCACCATAACGAAAAATGAGGCTAATCCTCTTAGCTTTCAGGAAAACTGAAGATCACTGAATTTGGACGAATGTAGAGAAAGTTATGATAGTTTCTTTGTTGCTGTCCAGAAACCCGACGTGAAATATTTGCTCTGATTAAATAGATTGGTAGGTCTGGTAGATGGCCGAATCAGAGGGTCTCCCCAACTAAGTTTATTTATACATTTCAATTACCTTTTCAGATTGTCCAAGATCATCCTATTCGGACTCCTGAGCAGAAAGTTATGAATTTTTGAAGTCTGCTGTCCGCAGTGACCGATCGCTAGAAATTAGAAAAGCTAGACGTGATAAGAAGATTAGCGATTTCGATTGTAATGTGATGTATGATTTTGGTCCAGTATGTTATTCTTAGTTTGGGGTTATCTTCTTGTCCAGGTGGCAGCGAGATCCCAAGGGCAGCACCCACTTCGTCGCGCCCGCTGCTGCACGGTTGAGGCAAGTATTCGGGTTATAGCGTATTTTCGGTTGTATGATATGATTGTGGTGATTGCTTGTTGTAGCCTTGCACGAATGTTAGCGTAATGAGTTTTCCTTTTATCTTGATGAATGCAAGCTATGGTTAATGTTTTCCTTGAGCGTTGCTAAATCTTACATGTTGTTATGTACATGTTAAATTCGTGTATATGAAAGACGTGGGCATGGAGCAATTGCATGTTCCAATCGTGTTGGAGACTTGGTCATACATGCATGTTTTTGATATATGATAGCGAAGTAAGGTTGCTGGCATGATGTTTATATTGAGATTGGTGAATACTCCAAGTATGATTATGCTCTATTTATGTCCGTTGTTATTGTACTTGGTATATTGATGATGAATAGATGTTGTGCATGTGCATATTGAGATCATGCTGAAGCTTGGTCACGTGGTAACCAAGCATGCATTTCGTTGAGGTCCCCGTCATGTATTGACGGGCTTGAGGTCCCCACATTGGTGCAATGTGGGCTATGAGCAAAGAGGTCCCCATCATTCAGATGATGGGCAAAGGTCCCTATACATGTGGTGTATAGGCTTTTGGTCCCCGTGCGAGAGGGCACAGCAAGGGCACACAATGACGGTTGTATACCCCATGACACGGTGAAATGCGAAAGAGATAAAGTTAAAAGGTGCATTGCATTGGTTGCATACACATGAGCATGAAGGCTTTACTCGTGCATTGTTCATCTTGGATTATTGATGCTATGAATGTTAACTTGCTTAGCCTTGTTGGTACTTGTTGAGTCTTTGGGCTCACTCTTGCTTTGATGTGTTTTAGGTACAATCGCAAGACTGGCATGCATGGGAGGGAGTAGATGAATTGGAAAGCACGCACTACCTCACAACATTAAAGCAATTGTCATTTAGCTTCATATAAGAATAAATAGATCATTGAGAAATACCCATGGTTGTTTTATTATTCGATTATGGTTGTGAGAATAGTGTTAATTTGATTACATTCCTATGATTATCTCTTATGCATGAGTGAATTGGATTATGAAATTATTGTTAAATGTTATGTTTACTGTTAGAAGCTATGGATAGTTTGAGTTTCAGTTAATCGTAATAATGAGAATAGAAAGTTTTGGTTATGTTTATGATATTATTCTACACGCTTGAATGAACCTGATTATGATTATATTGATAAATGTCTTGATCAATTGTTAGAACCTCGGTATAGGCGACTATACAAAGGAGGTTTTGTCGAGATTTTGTAATTGGTCTTAGTTTAGCTTAGTTTAATTTAATTTTAGTAGCATTCCAGGCTCAATGTTGAGCTGGGGTGTTACAGTAAGTGGGTTTAGTTGCTCTTTTCCGACAGTAATCACATGCTAATGATTAACGTTTAATTTCTAATCATTTGCTACAGTAGCTGTCGGCGTACGACAACGGGAGTCTCTCCCGTGCGTTTGCCTAGCGGCTCGCCGGCGATTCCGACCACGGCGGCGTGAACCGAGGGCATGTTTAGGTGCACAATAGTGTCGCGCTCCCAATGGGAGTAGTCCCGATGGCTGAGCCGGCCTGTACCGGCGGCTAGCTGGAGTTGAGCGGCGAAATTCTTACGGCAAAAACACATTAGGCAAAGTAGAGCTCCGCAGCAACCAACAAGCGAGTGCCCAGGTCCTGAGTGGAGGAAGGTGCTCGGGGAAGCTCGGAGTAGCGGAAGCTCTGTCGACGCCGGAGAAGATGACGGCGGCGGCACGACTTAACTTGAAAATGATGTTCTGATCAGAATGGAGCAAAATGAGTGCTCGGGTTAGCTCAAGGATCCTATGAGGATGCTGTGAGAGCAAAGAATCGACCAAATACTTACCAAATCGAAGTGGGAGATGAAAGGGGTGTTCTTAGGCCGAAAATGGATAAAACTTCGATTCACCGGAACCCTGTCGTGCAACAATGAACTAAGTTGAGGGGTTTTGATCAGCGGCCTAAAGCACGTGAGGTGACACGGTGGATTGAGGATAATACCTTTCAGATTCGAGAATGACAAGGTGAGCGCCTTGGGTGCGCGCTCTAGGGTTCCAGAGAGCACGAAGCTGGACAGGGAGCTACAAGCAATGAAGTAGGCTCCCATTAGCAAAAATGGAGAAGGCATCGAGTAGGGAAATGAGGGCTACCACCTGGTGGAAGCTTACCCTAGAGATGCCGAGGGGAGCGCTCCCTTTTCGTCAGCCACCGAGAGGAAAAGTGAGGAAGAATAGGGTGCCGAGGGGGTATTATGCCCAGGCGATGACGGAGATGACAACGACATCAACCGGAGGAGCTTGGGGATTGGTTGCCTAGGGCGGTGGATTGACGGCGTGAGAACCTTTCAACGGCTCGGAGCAGATCGTCTCGGCCGCGTGGAACTCAGCTCCTGCGCGAGGTCAGGGATGGAACTGACAGCGCGGGCCCACGGCGGCAGCGAGACAAGGAATGGGAGGGAGCCAGTGCTACGTGGCTCCATGTGTGTTGTTGGATCTGGGCCTAACGGCTGAGATCTTAAGAGTTGCTTTGAACTGCCCAAGAGATGAGGAAATCTGAACCGTCAATTCTAGATCCTAAGGTCTGCATGTCTCGGTGCTAATTAATTGACTTGACCGAGTCAGTTCGCCAGGTTGGGTTCGAGCCCGGTGAACAGTATCGGCTAGGGTTTGGGCTGAGATTTGACTGAGATTTCATTTAGGGTTCTCCACTTTGACCAGGGTGCTAAAATAGAAATAAATTTTCCTAAATCATGGAATAATTCCTGGGGGCTCCTGGGATAACCTAGTGTCCATAAAAATTAATGAACCCTACTGTTCATGATAAAAAGTGTATAATTTAATTTCAACCTTAATGTTGATCTCTAAATCATGTTTGAATTTTAGTAAGGCGTATACCAGCCCCAAAAATTTGGGAAAAATTATATTAATTCATGATAATTAATATAGTATTTGAATAAATTATTTCCAGAGGATCTTTAGTAGTATTTATTTCGGTTTTTAGTTTGGAGTTCAAATTAAAGTGTATATTTCATATGTATTTTGAGATTTTTTTAAGTACAATATTTAAATAAAAAGTTTCAAAACATGATGCATGCTAATGAGATGCATAATAACTTCTTTATTAATTTGGGGATGTGACAAACCTCCCTCCCTTACAAAAGATCTCGACCCCGAGATCGGAACAGGGTGGAAATTGGATAGAAAGGTAGTACAAGAAGACATCACATCCGTTGTCTTGATTTCCTTCAAAGATAGTACTAAGATACCAACTGTAACACCCTGGCTATCCGGAAGCCAAGATGTCACCTAAAACATCTAACATACATCCATAATGCGGAAGAACTTGAAACAAGTATATCAACTAAAGACAAGATTAAGATAAACAGACATGGTGAAGGTATCCTTCCTTCACCTTCTAAGTTATTTAATATCGAACATCAATAAAGAAGGTTCACACGCAGTAATAAATCAACATCCGTGGAGAAGGTATCCTTCCTTCTCCAATTATAATTTAATTATTACGAGTTCATCGTTAACGAATGAAATATGGAACTAAAATTTATTCTTGAACATGAATTTGATGTTGTGAACAAGTAGTGCGTGTCTACTCCTCCCAAGAGCCAACATCGGGGTTACCTAAAATAAACAAACAACGCAAGAGTGAGTCCATGACTCGGCAAATGCGATTATCAATAAGATAATCATTCAATATGAATAAGACAAACTCATCATCGGTTCGATCACATCACAACCGATTACAAATGAAAACATGATATGAATGCTCAAAATCAAAGGAATGGACTGCACACATACATATACGCAGTATAGCGGTGAAACACCGTCGGTGTTCACTCAAGCCCGCATCTTAACAAAAATGCGGGATCCACTTCCGTATGAAGAACGTTTCATACGGTGTCCAACATTGCCCATCTTGGAGTTAATGGGTCTTACATGCCCATTCGGAATTAATGGGTCTTTCAAATCCACTCCGTGGGCGGGACATGACAATGTCCAACACGCCCACATTGGAATGGTGGGACTTGCAATCCACTTTGTGGATGAAACATGCATAATGAATGCATAGAATGAAATACGAATATTGAAAGACATGATAACAAAACATGGATTCAACACATATGAAAGAACATAGACAATCCATCTTCTCTCGTATCATACCAAATCACGGCATGACCATATAAACATTCATCAATCACAATCATTAAGGGTGGCAATGTACTTGCCTTCCACGATGCGACGCGTTAGTCGGCAAAGGTGATACTCTAAACCGAGGCTTCACCTCCTAAACAAGTAAAATAATTTCAATAAGGACATAATATACCCAACACTACTAATCGATGTTAAACATCGCTTCTCGATGACTCTAGTCATTAATAAAAACTTAAAATGAAATCAACAATTTCTGACATAACTTAATTCTGGACAGCAGCACGGTAATTGACATATCTATTGGTCTGGAACTCGGAATGAGGTGAGACCAATTTCCATGGATTCTTAACTGACATATCTACAATACTCTGGTTGGGCAAAAGTTCAGATTTTGCCTCTAATAAAATTTGGCCCACGGCTCAAATCTGTTGACTGAATTAATAGACAGAAATATCGGCTAAATTAAAATATCCATAACTTTTGTTGTACAACTCCAAATTGGACGTTCTTTAACAATCTGAAAAGGTTATGAAATTATCTACAATAACCTAGTTGGCACGACATTCATATATTGTCTTTAACAAAAAGTGGCACACGGGTCAAAATTAAAGATAGAAACTGACATACAAACTGGACAGACTGACATACAATCTGGACAGTCACAAAGAAAAGTGCATAACTTTTGATCTATAAATCCAAATGAGGTGTTCTTTATCAATCCTGAAAGCTAGTGATATCACCTTCAAAATTTGTTATGGGCAAGACCTCTGAATCACCCTCTAACTAGGTCATAAATCAACCTATACAGAGACTGCTATTTCTCGTCAGGATTCTGGACAGCAGATAATAAATCTATCATAACTTTTGACTCGAAAGTCGGAATGAGGTGATCTTGGCGGCCACTGAAAGCTAAGAACAAGACCTAAAGAACTCTAGAAGGTGGACAACTCAAATTCTGCCTCTAAGATCACGAAACCGACCCCGCAACCTACTGGACAGATCTCACTTTCAGTTCGCAGCAATCTGTTCTAATCAAATACGAACCAAATCGCATCTACCACTAATCAAACAACGAGGATCGGTATTCGTTACCCTTGCAGCAACCAGGAAGTCGCTGTTCAAACCCCATGAAGAACTCCTCCTTCCCCGATCCCTTCCTTTCACGCTTGGCGAGCACTCCCGCTGCTTCTCCCTTCGTCCACCGTCTTGGACAGCAGCTAGGAGGCACCACCAATGGAGGGAGGTGCTGGATCTTGGGGACAGGAGGGGAGGTGGCTGCCTAGGGGAGAGGAGGGTGGCGGCTCAAGGGGAGGAGAGGAAGAGAGGTGCGGCCAAAAGGAGGAGGAGAGGGGAGGCGGCTAGGGTTTTGGGGAGGTGGCACCTCCCCTATGGCCGGCCAGGCCTCATGGGCCAAGGCCCAGCCAGGCTGCGAGAAAACACAGAAACCCCTCTAAACTCCGATTAAACGTTTTCCAAAAGAAACCTTCTACCGATTAATTGTTCTCTCCCGAAAATTAATTCTAGCACTATTGGAGAATTACACTAATTCTCTCTCAATTTGTATTGCCCTCTCAAAAGAAACTCGGGATATTACAATCATATTAAGATTACAAGGAATGGCTATTACATTTTCCTTTCCATTGCTTTGTTTAACCTTTCCTCTCTTGATTCGAAGGCACTTCAGGTAGAAAGAAAAAGATTTGGATAATTAGCTCGTTTTTGATCTTCGCGTTCCCATGTTGCTTCATCTTCAGTATGGTTTCTCCATTGAACCTTGATGAATTTGATATTGCGATTTCGCGTCTTGCGTTCCTTCTCTTTGAGAATGCGAATCGGGTGTTCCCGATAAGAAAGATCGGGTTGCAAGTTAAGTTTTTCCAACTCAGTTGCTTCGGTTGGGACACGAAGACATTTCCTCAGTTGCGAAACATGGAAAACATCATGTACATCAGCAAGTGATGGTGGCAATTCTATTTGATAAGCCACCGGTCCCAACTTTGCTAGAATTCGGAATGGTCCGATATAGCGAGGTGCCAATTTGCCTTTGACTTGGAAACGATGCGTTCCTTTTATTGGAGAAACTTTGAGATAGACATGATCATCCACCTCAAAGCTCAACTCACGACGACGGCGGTCGGCATAGGACTTCTGGCAAGATTGAGCCGTTCGAAGTCGTTCGCGGATGACAAGAACTTGTTCTTCCGCATCTTCTACCAAGGTTGGACCATAAAATGGCCTTTCCTCGGCTTCGGACCAGTTCAAAGGTGTCCTACAAGCTCTTCCATACAATACCTTGAACGGTGACATTTGAATGCTTGATTGGAAACTATTGTTGTAGGAGAACTCCGCAAACGGTAAACATTTCTCCCAGTGCTTGCTATAGGACAGCACACAAGCCCGGAGAAGGTCTTCTAAAATTTGATTCACCCTTTCAGTTTGTCCATCTGTTTGCGGGTGGTAAGCGGAGCTGAAAGATAGATTGGTCCCCATTGCTTTATGTAAGCACTTCCAGAAGTAAGATGTGAACTGAGGACCTCTATCCGAAATGATTACTTTTGGTACACCATGGAGACAAACAATTCTAGAAATATAAAGCTCGGCTAACTTATCTCCGTGGTAGGTGGTCTTGACAGGAATAAAATGGGCAACCTTCGTCAGTCGATCGACAATTACCCAAATAGAATCAGACCCAATTTGAGTTTTTGGAAGGCCGGTGATAAAATCCATGCCAACTTCTTCCCATTTCCACTTGGGAATGGGCAGGGGTTGTAGAGTACCTGCTGGTTTCAAATGCTCAACCTTGACTCTTTAACATACATCACACTCGGCAACGAATTGGGCGATTTGTCTCTTCATTTGGATCCACCAAAGATTTTTCTTTAGATCTTGGTACATCTTGGTACTACCCGGGTGAATAGAGAATTTGGAGTCATGAGCTTCCTTGAGAATTAGTTCTCTCAAAGCATGATCACAGGGCACCACCAACCGGTTTCCAAACCATAGGGTGCCTTGTGCATCTTCCTTGAAGCATTTGGCCTTGCCTTGTTTTACTTCTTCCCGGATCTGAGCTACTTCTGCGTCAGTCTTCTGGGCTTCTCTAATCTGGTCCTCCAGTGTAAAATTCACACTAAGGGCAGCAAGAGAACCTTCTTCAATTATCTCCAGATGCAGAGATTGCATCGCATGTGGGGACCCCGGTAATTATCTCCATAAGACCGAGATTAGACAAGGTCTTAGGGACATAATTACGGGTCTCCGGTAAATGAATTCCAATTTAACTCTATCCAAGTGAGAGGCTTAGCTGAATACTAGAGCCTCAATGATCATGCGCGCTGCTCCCTTGCGAGCGCTACATGATTGTCGATTCTCCCTCGATTCGAAGCACTACACTTAGTGAGTTAAATGGGAATTCATCAACAACGCGTATGACATATATTGGCTCCCAAGATCAACGACCAATATACTCATACCCTCATCCAACGTTGATTACATCCATACAACGCATACAACAAGAGATTAAAAAGACATACTGCATAATAGTTAAAGTCTACAGCTTATTACATACGGTCGACCGGCCAAATTCAAGTAAAGTACCAAGTAGCAGCGGAAGTAAATAGATAAAGCAAAAGGCCAACAGTGGTATGCCCATCACCCATCGGCAACCGACTGGGGGTTAAATGGTAGCACACTACTCATTAGTGTCACCCAAGTCAACACTAGCGAGATCGTCATACTCGTAATCTTCCTCACCTGAAAAGGCCGACAAACATCCGTGAGTACAAGTGTACTGCAAGTCTTACACAAATAAAAATAGTTATGCATAAGGGTCATTCAAAGGATGACTCATATTGGTTTAGTTTTGCGAAAGAGACGCAACAATTAACATCCTACACATACTAGTTTTTCATGTGCCCATTTAAAAATCAGATTTGAAGTAGAAGTAAAACATGTAGTAAAGCATTTCAGTAATAAACAATTGAATCATACAAAGACCAAAGTGGCAGCCCACCTTGATGTACTAAACACATGAACATCCCGTTCATGACGAATACCAAGTTCAACCACAATTTTAATTAAAAGTCTAACAATAAGCAGCCACAAATTTCAAGCGGTCGTCCATAACCGTGGACACGGCTATTCGAATAGATTTACACCCTGCAGGGGTGTACTACTTTACCCACATGAAAGATCTAGACCCGTCATTATGCGGTAATGGAGTTTTGGTGATTAATGATAAATCTAATTGGGAGACTAACACTTTATTGATATACATATTGTGTAGTCTTATTTGGATATAAAGGTGAAAATTATGAAGGCATGCAAGTGATTAAGTGATTAATGACAAATGCACTTGTGAGACTAACACTCCTATTGTTATATCAAGTTTAGTCTCAGCTTGGATATAAAAGCAAAAATCCAAACAGGTATGTATTCATTAATGACAAATCTATTTGTGAGACTAACAATTCTATTGATTATCTATTGTTTAGTCTCGTTTGGATATAAAGATGAAAATACAAGAGGTATGCATTCTACTTCTTCTTATTATATCTTGTTGCATTCTCGGATCCAAAATATAGGTTAAACTCCACCAAAAGCTTAACTTGGATATGTGCATATGTTTCCATTACACATTTGTGTATGCACACATTTAGGGGGAGTCCATTCTATATTTTGAAGTTTCATTAATATTGATCCATATTATCTTTCCACGTATATTAAGGATCTTTACTTTGAAACATATCCTTGAATATATTTAACTTGTGTAGTTAGTATATTCATATGAGTATATGAGAACATATGAAACTTGTGTAGTTCATGGATGTTCATATATCCTTGAATATATTTAACTTTCGTAGTTAATATATTCATATGAGTATATACAACTTGTGTAGTTTGTATACACTCATATTCAGTATATACAACTTGTGTAGTTCGTATATACTCATGGTATATATAACTTGTGTAGTTCATATATACTTATATGTGAGTATATATATATAACTTGTGTAGTTTATATATACTCATGTTTATCTATATTCAATTATTTGAGATTGCATTGTGGGACTAACATGTGTACTAAGATGTTTGAAGGCTTAGTCCCAATTCATGGATGGCGACATGGTAAGGGAAATGCATGACAATAGAGGGATCATGACTAATAGCTTGATAGCATGGTTTTTGGATCAAGTTAGGATCATGCATGCATTTGAATTTGAGTTTTGGAAACTCTAAGTGCTTTTGTCGAAATCGGATGAACCGACGTGTTATGGGCGGTTCGGCCGCCGCGTTCGACCGGATCTTGGTGCGGTATGACCGCACATCGGTCATTCCGATTTCTAGTTGGCGGTTGCATAAAACCGAACCGATGCATTTTAGCTCGAGCTCTCTCGAAAATCGGTCGCATCGCATTTGAAGAACGGTTGTCTCGCGATGCGGTTGTACCAATTTTGTATGGCGGTATGAATTTTCCGAGAGCATGTTGTTTGGCAGTTTGGAAACCCCGCAATCGGTAGTACCGCTTCTTCCATGCGATGCGATCGGACCAAGCGGTAGTACCGCAATTTGGTTGGCGGTTGTACCGGTCCGAGTTTTCAACGACTTATTTAGAAGCATTTTGCATGTATATCTTGGTAATTAATGTTAATCATTATGGGACTAACATTTTCCATGAGTTGGATGAATAGGTTATGTTCGAGGGTAATGAAGACTTGGATGGCATCATGAGTTGATCGTCATCAAGTAAAAGTTCAAGAAGAGGATGCATCATGTGTTAATGCATATCAAGATCTCAAAGAGAGATGATCATGAGTTGATCATCAAGTCAAGAGAAGACTCATCATGTGTTGATTGAGGTCAAGTAAAGAATGCATCATGGGTTGATGCATGTCAAGATGATGACTCGGACTTGAAGTGAAGATGTGCGTCATCAACCTTTAAGAAGATGCTCAAGGCAAAGGTATGACTAGCTAGGGCTAAGGATGTGTTCCTAGTCTTTACCGGTCTTGGTGTTTGGTTAGAAGACCGGATTGCTAGTATAGGTTGCCGTACTATTAAGAGGGGTCTTGTCTAGTAGCTTGAGTCTCATCATGTGTTAATAACTCAATCTCACTTGCTCTAGCTCACTCTAACATGTAGCCTGTATTTGCGAATGTGTTTTGCAAATAGTTGAGGCTCATGGATAATCCTTGTAGCATGTGACTATACTTTGCAAATGTGTTTTGCAAATGGTTGAAGTCCATGTACCTACTCCTTGTGGCATGATCTAAGTTTGCAAATGTGTTTTGCAAATTGTTGGGATTCATGTATCTTCCCTTGGCATGGTCTAAGATTGCTTGTTGCTATCATTTGGACTTAGACCATGGTAGTGGCTCTTTGAAATTGTGCTTTTTGATTTGATAAAATGTGTTTGAGATCAAATCAAATAGGTGGGTTGTGTAGCCCACTGAATAAGCTTTCAATAGAGTCCAAGGTCACTCAATTCCGACATCGGAGTCAAAGTTATGACCTTTTACCGAGTGTAAATGCTGTGCTGATTTTGAGCTGCGGTACGACCGCCATGTAAAGAGCGGTATGACCGCCCAGAACGGTTGTACCGGCCCTTGTGAGGGCGGTACGACCGCAAATGGCTGTAACGGCTAGTTTTTGGTTGTTTCGTCTCCAAACGGCTAGTTTTGGTGTAGGGGCTATAAATACCCCTTTGGCGGTTGAGAGACAACCTTGACATCCCATTTCACTCTCTTGAGCTAGTGTGAGCTTCTCCACTCAATTGTGCATGTGTTGCACCTTGTGAGCAAGGAGAGAGGTCTCTAGTTGCATGTGTTGCATCTAGAGGTGGATTTTGTATCCACTTGAGCTTGTGCATTCGTTGCATGTGGTGAGAGTCAAGCAAGGGGCTTGGCTTATTACTCTTGGTGTTTGCCGACACCTAGACGGCGTGGAGGTGTTGTGCGTCGGTGATCTTCTCAAGTGAAGCTTGTGAGAAGACCCGGGCGATTTGTGAGTGGCTTGGTGCTCGCCATCTCCGGAGCGGAGTAAGAGCAACCCTAGTGGATCGAGGTGATAAGTTCAAGTTGGAGTCGGTTCAAGCGGTTGAACTCACTTAGAGGTGTTGGTTCGGTTGGAACCGGTCCAAGTTGTTTGGACTTACCTCGGAGGTGTTGCCTCGCGTTTTGGAGCCGATCCAAAGGTTGAACTTACCTCAACGTGGATTAGGGGAGACCGGCAAGTCTTCGATCACCACGGGAAAAATATCGCCGTGTCAATTGTGGTTTGCTTTCTTGAGCTTTACCTTATTGCAATTTACATTCATTGTATAATTGCTTATCTATTTAATTGCTATCATGTATGTGCTTGATTGATCATATCATTAGTTGAAAGCTTACAAGTTCATGCTCTATTGATTATTATCTTTATACTTGTATTGTTGGAGCACTTAGTTGAGACTAGTGATTTTAGGTCTTAATTGTGCAAAACCGTATTAATATTAACTTCCGCATTAGAAATCGGTTTTAGTGCATAAAAGTTTTAAAACGCCTATTCACCCCCCCTCTAGTCGGCCTACTCGATCTTACAAGTGGTATCAGAGCTTGCTTTCTCATTTATTAGACTTAACCGTCTAGAGAGTAAAGGATGGCGACTAGAGATTTTATGCACCTAGGTGAATCACCTCAATTTGATGGCACAAATTATGCACACTGGAAAATCCGCATGTCATGTTATTTTAAGGCCATGGGCCTAAATATATGGCGGATTGTAGATGTCGGCTTTTCTCCTCCATTGGATAGGCTTGATCCAACAATTGAGGAAGAGAAATGCTTACATCTCGACGCTCAAGCAATTAACGCTTTATTTAGTACTTTGAGTGTAGATGTGTTTGATGCCATATGCGATCACGAGAACGTCCATGAGATGTGGACCCATCTTCAAGAATATTATGAAAGGTCCACTTCCACAAGTGATGATTGCATACAAGAATGGATGTCGGGAGAAGAATGCTCAATTGCTAGCTCCGACGATGATGAGACATCAACTCCATCCACTTCGCCTCATTACTTTATGGCTAAAGGTAATAAGAAGGTAAATAATTATGATGATAATAATCCTTCTAATGATGAGTTGATGGATATGCTAGAAGAGCTTAATGAATATATAGGAGAAGAGAAATCTAAATACAAAGTTTTGAAGAAAGAACATGTCTTACTTCAAAACAATTATGATGTTCTAAAAGATGAACATGAAAAGCTCCTCCTAAATGAATATACTAGCTCCAAGGTGGATATAGGTGTAACATGCAATTTAATAGATGATTTGCCATGCATGGCTCCTATTCTTGCAATTCATCTAAAGCTAACATATCCACATCTTGTGATGATTTAATTGACATGCCTTGTAGCACTTGTGAAAATGCGTCTATTTCTTCTATGCTTGTTGAAACTAATCTTGTAGAGGAAAACAAAAGACTCAAGGCCCAAGTCACAAATTTGAAAAATGACTTTGATAGAAGTTACAAGGGAAAATCCACTCTTGATGATATTTTGAGCAAGCAACAAAGATCAAATGACAAGAGTGGAATTGGCTTCACTCCCATGAAGAAAAGGGAAAATAGCAAGACAAAGCACAATGCAAGACACACGAAGAATGTCAAGTGTTTTGATTGTCATCAAAAGGGTCACCTCTCCTCAAAATGTCCAAATAAAGAAGATAACAAGAGAGGACTTGGCTTCATCGAAATGAAAAAGGTGAAGTTCATCCCAAAGCAAAAAGGAAAGAAATACTCAAATATCAAATGCTTTGGATGTTATGAAAAGGGACACATTGCTTCCGTGTGCCCTAACAAGGTAAATGATTTAAATGATATACCTTGTTGCTCTAAATTAAATGCTTCAATTTCCTCTATGTCTTGTGAGACTAATCTTGTAGAGGAAAGTAAAAGGATCAAGGATATCAAATGCTTTGATTGCAATGAGAAGGGTCACTTTTCCTCCAAGTGCCCTATCAAGAAAATGGACAAGAGAGGACTTGGTCTCACCGCCAAGAATAAGGTGAAGAGTCACCCAAAGCAAAATGGAGATAAATTCAAAATTATCAAGTGCTTTGGATGCAAGAAGTTTGGACACATAGCCTCGGTGTGTCCAAATCAAAAGGATGTCAAGCCAAGACATTCAATGAAGAGGCAAGACGGCAATGAGCAAGAAAAGAAGACATCAAGGGAAGCAAAGCCCTACTTGCTACAAATTGGGAGAAAGGACATTTTAGTAAGGAATGTCCCAAAGGTATCTCTCCTAAGCCAATTATTTATAATGATCATTATGTGCTTAGGAAGGATAAGAATGGCAATGTGTTTGCTAGAATTGTTAGTTCACCTAAGACTATTATTAGAAGGGCTATTTGGGTGCCCAAAAGTATTGTGACTAACATTCATGGACCCAACCAAGTATTGGGTACCAAACGCGCTTAAATACTTAATAGGTACTTAGAGATGCATTGGAGGTTTGACTCACACATAAAGAGGTAGAATTCACCATATGCAAAATCGGAGCCAAGCTTAAGGATGATCAAGTCATATCATAAGCCAATGCTATTTCGGTAACAAGTACTTACATTGAAGTATCTAGACCCTTTACCTTGTGTAGGTTGCATTTCATGAAAATATTATAAAAAGGGTTATTCTTGCTCTTGCGCTTAATCGTGATTATTCAAATCTTGAGCAAGATGGTTGTGGCACATTAAGGGGGAGTGCTAAGTAATGATCATGTATATCACATCCCTATGTGTGCCCAAATTAATTAAGTGCTAATAATGTTTTTCAAAATTAAGCCATTAAGCCAAAAGTCAAAAATTTGAAATTATAAGTATATCCTTTAAAAAATTAGTTGCAAAATATATACAAATGCATTTCAATGGTTTACCAAAGGTTTTGGCTTAAGAAAAAGCTATTTTAAATGAAAATGAGTTTCTACCCAAAATTCTAGATCATAGAATCTTGTTTTTGACATAAACTAGATTTTTGTGTAAAATCTATTATAAAAGGAATTTGATCTTCGTCTCAAAAGGAAAATCCTAGAGTTGGTTATTCTAAACACTTTTCGTATTCAAATGATTTCCAAAAGACCAACTCATCAAAAGTTATTTGATTTTGAAACTCGTCCAAAATACTAGTTTGACCTAAGTGGTCACTTTCTAGCACTTAAGTGAGTTTAGCTATTTGAGCCTAAATTATTCACATGAATAGGTCCATAATGGTATTCATGACTCATACACAAAATTGGATGCTCAAAATTTCTTCATTTGCTCAATTTGGATCTTTTATGAAAAGTCTTGAAAATGCAATTTCATTTCCAAAATAAAAGCTTAATTCATAAAAACTATTTGATAATTGGTTTTCTAAAGGCTAGATAAGTTGGAAATGCTCCAAATATCTTTATTTGGATGTTTGTGTGAAAGTTTGGAGCAAAATACAACTATTCCCAAAATTCCCTGATCAATCCTTGAAGTCCCAGGAAAATCGGAACTACCGGCGGTCTAACCACGGTACTACCGCTGTGCGGTACTACCGGTCCTTGACCTACGGTACTACCGATTATTGTGACAAAACAACCAATCTCACTTTTTTCAATTCTAAATCTATTGTGGTTGTTTCCCAAAGTTAATTTGATCTGTGGTATCCTTGCTAGCTACTCTCAAATACTTTTTGACTCTATATGCCATTTTGATCTCATTGTGATATATTTATCATTCAAATGGTATTCTTTCAAGTGGTAGCTCCTATTGATCTTCTTTGACCTCGGCATGAGAATCATATGTGTTTGATTCAAGTGGTATCCTTGTTTTTACAAGTGGTACTATTTTAAGTGATATCATCTTGTCCTTACAAGTGGTATTCTCAATTGATATCATCGTACTCCTTCATGTTGTATCTTTTAAGTGGTATCTCTTGTTCTCATTCACAAGTGGTATCTAACTCTTTTCATGCCGATCAATTCTTTGCTTACCAAGCTCTCCCCGATACCTAATCACTTCTTATCCATGTGATCTCTCCGATACCTCAAATTTCTTGATATTGTTTTTCAAGAGGTATCTTATCCAAGTGGTTTCTCTGATACCCGATATCTTTTCAAGTCTTATCTCTTCAAGAGATATATCTCAATTGTAACAAGTGGTATCATCTTCTCTCAAGTGGTTTTTCTCTCTATCTCTTCTCTCTATGCTTTCATTGAAGATCTTAAAAAGAGAAGTTCAAGCACCTTGAGAATGCAAGACCTGTCGACGCATGTTTTCCACAAGTGGTATCAACATATGGATTTACAAGTATTATCTACAAGTGAAATCTACAAGTGGCGTCGTCGACTTATAGTATTCACAAATGGAGTTTAAAGAATATCTTTCAACAAGTGGTATCTACAAGAAGTCTCTACAAGTGGTATCTACTAGATTTGTTCAAGGATTACCTTACAAGTGGATACACATAAAGAAAAAGGGGAAAATTGCCTTTGTGTGTCAAAAGCAAAGACAATTGGATAAAAAAGGCTTTTGTGTGTCAAAAGCTAAGAGGGAGATAAATTGGACAAAGAAATCCTTTGTGTGTTAAAGGAGTGGAACCTTTGTGTAAGGGGGAGTTTTCCCAAAATCTTTTGAAAAGCTTTATTGAAAACCGCTTTGAATTTCAAAATGGGTAATCTATTATATGGGAAAACTAGTTTGTACAAACTCCTTTTGGCCTCGTTTTGATTCTTCGTGTTTATGCCAAAAGAGGAGAAAGTTTATTTGATCAATTCATTTGGATTCTCTCTTGCGAGTTCACCCTATCTTATGATTAGTCCAAAAGTGGGAGAATGCTTTTGGAAAACATAAAAGGAAAAAGTTTAGGGAGAATGTTTTCACCTTCTCTTTTGTAGAGTTAAAAAGGGAGAGAATATTTGGAAAAATGTCTCAATGCTCTTTGTATCATGAATTCTTTTGCCTAGCTCTCTTTTGGCTTAAGATTTGTTTTGGATTTTTGGTGTTTAATGCCAAAAGGGGGAGAATTTGTATGAGCTACATTTGGATGTTCTTATTTGATATCTCTTGTGATGCCTTAAGTGGGAGAATTCTTTCTCTAAGTTTTGTGCATACATATAGTCAAATATGCTTTCTTTCTTATCATATGTTGACTTATATCCAAATGTTGCTATTAATGATGGATTTGTCATCAATCACCAAAAAGGGGGAGATTGAAAGATCTAGACCCGTCATTATGCGGTAATGGAGTTTTGGTGATTAATGATAAATCTAATTGGGAGACTAACACTTTTATTGATATACATATTGTGTAGTCTTATTTGGATATAAAGGTGAAAATCATGAAGGCATGCAAGTGCTTAAGTGATTAATGACAAATGCACTTGTGAGACTAACACTCCTATTGTTATATCAAGTTTAGTCTCAGCTTGGATATAAAAGCAAAAATCCAAACAGGTATGTATTCATTAATGACAAATCTATTTGTGAGACTAACAATTCTATTGATTATCTATTGTTTAGTCTCGTTTGGATATAAAGATGAAAATACAAGAGGTATGCATTCTACTTCTTCTTATTATATCTTGTTGCATTCCTCGGATCCAAAATATAGGTTAAACTCCACCAAAAAGCTTAACTTGGATATGTGCATATGTTTCCATTACACATTTGTGTATGCACACATTTAGGGGGAGTCCATTCTATATTTTGAAGTTTCATTAATATTGATCCATATTATCTTTCCACGTATATTAAGGATCTTTACTTTGAAACATATCCTTGAATATATTTAACTTGTGTAGTTAGTATATTCATATGAGTATATGAGAACATATGAAACTTGTGTAGTTCATGGATGTTCATATATCCTTGAATATATTTAACTTGCGTAGTTAATATATTCATATGAGTATATACAACTTGTGTAGTTTGTATACACTCATATTCAGTATATACAACTTGTGTAGTTCGTATATACTCATGGTATATATAACTTGTGTAGTTCATATATACTTATATGTGAGTATATATATAACTTGTGTAGTTTATATATACTCATGTTTATCTATATTCAATTATTTGAGATTGCATTGTGGGACTAACATGTGTACTAAGATGTTTGAAGGCTTAGTCCCAATTCATGGATGGCGACATGGTAAGGGAAATGCATGACAATAGAGGGATCATGACTAATAGCTTGATAGCATGGTTTTTGGATCAAGTTAGGATCATGCATGCATTTGAATTTGAGTTTTGGAAACTCTAAGTGCTTTTGTCAGAAATCGGATGAACCGACGTGTTATGGGCGGTTCGACCGCGCTGCGGTTCGACCGGATCTTGGTGCGGTATGACCGCACATCGGTCATTCCGATTTCTAGTTGGCGGTTGCATAAAACCAGAACCGATGCATTTTAGCTCGGAGCTCTCTCTGAAAATCGGTCGTACCGCATTTGAAGAACGGTTGTACCGCGATGCGGTTGTCTGAATTTTGTATGGCGTATGAATTTTCCGAGAGCATGTTGTTTGGCGCAGTTTGGAAACCTCGCAATCGGTAGTACCGCTTCCTTCGTATGATACGACCGGACCAAGCGTAGTACCGCAATTTGGTTGGCGGTTGTACCGGTCCGAGTTTTCAACACTTATTTAGAAGCATTTTGCATGTATATCTTGGTAATTAATGTTAATCATTATGGGACTAACATTTTCCATGAGTTGGATGAATAGGTTATGTTCCAGGGTAATGAAGACTTCGGATGGCATCATGAGTTGATCGTCATCAAGTAAAAGTTCAAGAAGAGGATGCATCATGTGTTAATGCATATCAAGATCTCAAAGAGAGATGATCATGAGTTGATCATCAAGTCAAGAGAAGACTCATCATGTGTTGATTGAGGTCAAGTAAAGAATGCATCATGGGTTGATGCATGTCAAGATGATGACTCGGACTTGAAGTGAAGATGTGCGTCATCAACCTTTAAGAAGATGCTCAAGGCAAAGGTATGACTAGCTAGGGCTAAGGATGTGTTCCTAGTCTTTTACCGGTCTTGGTGTTTGGTTAGAAGACCGGATTGCTAGTATAGGTTGCCGTACTATTAAGAGGGGTCTTGTCTAGTAGCTTGAGTCTCATCATGTGTTAATAACTCAATCTCACTTGCTCTAGCTCACTCTAACATGTAGCTTTGTATTTGCGAATGTGTTTTGCAAATAGTTGAGGCTCATGGATAATCCTTGTAGCATGTGACTATACTTTGCAAATGTGTTTTGCAAATGGTTGAAGTCCATGTACCTACTCCTTGTGGCATGATCTAAGTTTGCAAATGTGTTTTGCAAATTGTTGGGATTCATGTATCTTCCCTTGGCATGGTCTAAGATTGCTTGTTGCTATCATTTGGACTTAGACCATGGTAGTGGCTCTTTGAAATTGTGCTTTTTGATTTGATAAAATGTGTTTGAGATCAAATCAAATAGGTGGGTTGTGTAGCCCACTGAATAAGCTTTCAATAGAGTCCAAGGTCACTCAATTCCGACATCGAGTCAAAAGTTATGACCTTTTACCGAGTGTAAATGCGTGCTGATTTTGAGCTGCGGTACGACCGCCATGTAAAGAGCGGTATGACCGCCCAGAACGGTTGTACCGGCCCTTGTGAGGGCGGTACGACCGCAAATGGCTGTAACGGCTAGTTTTTGGTTGTTTCGTCTCCAAACAGCTAGTTTTTGGTGTAGGGGCTATAAATACCCCTTTGGCCGGTTGAGAGACAACCTTTGACATCCCATTTCACTCTCTTGAGCTAGTGTGAGCTTCTCCACTCAATTGTGCATGTGTTGCACCTGTGAGCAGGAGAGAGGTCTCTAGTTGCATGTGTTGCATCTAGAGGTGGATTTTGTATCCACTTGAGCTTGTGCATTCGTTGCATGTGGTGAGAGTCAAGCAAGGGGCTTGGCTTATTACTCTTGGTGTTTGCCGACACCTAGACGGCGTGGAGGCGTTGTGCGTCGGTGATCTTCTCAAGTGAAGCTTGTGAGAAGACCAGGCGATTTGTGAGTGGCTTGGTGCTCGCCATCTCGGAGCGGAGTAAGAGCAACCCTAGTGGATCGAGGTGATAAGTTCAAGTTGGAGTCGGTTCAAGCGGTTGAACTCACTTAGAGGTGTTGGTTCGGTTGGAACCGGTCCAAGTTGTTTGGACTTACCTCGGAGGTGTTGCCTCGCGTTTTGGAGCCGATCCAAAGGTTGAACTTACCTCAACGTGGATTAGGGAGACGGCAAGTCTTCGATCACCACGGAAAAATATCGCCGTGTCAATTGTGGTTTGCTTTCTTGAGCTTTACCTTATTGCAATTTACATTCATTGTATAATTGCTTATCTATTTAACTGCTATCATGTATGTGCTTGATTGATCATATCATTAGTTGAAAGCTTACAAGTTCATGCTCTATTGATTATTATCTTTATACTTGTATTGTTGGAGCACTTAGTTGAGACTAGTGATTTTAGGTCTTAATTGTGCAAAACCGTATTAATATTAACTTCCGCATTAGAAATCGGTTTTAGTGCATAAAAGTTTTAAAACGCCTATTCACCCCCCCTCTAGTCGGCCTACTCGATCTTACACCACACGACTTGATTAGCCCGTAAGCCTCCAGAGGCCTCTGAAATAGCACACTTCCTATGGTATGCTGGCCGGGTAAATCAAGATACAGTCATTTTCAGCAAGAAAACCCTATTGAGCTAAGTCCCCCTTGTGAGATGGTTCCTTGCCTAGTACAAGCGTCCGATAGCACTTGCTAGGGGGCTCACAAGTTATATTGGAAATACCGATGCAATCAAAACCAAAGAATTGGTGCTCCCTTGCACACTATAAAGGATCACATCGGCTCCTCAAAGAACATAGGATTTCACAGTCGCTATGCCCCTTACACCACCAAGGACTTAACACAATAAAAACCCTCCCCTACTTAACCATACGGCTCCCAACCCGCGTGTGGCAGCACGAGTGTTGCTTGAAAAGTAGGTACCAAAAGTTCGGTCCTCAATTGTCCAGACAAGTCCTTCCACTTACCCAATGCTCGTCCACAAAGCACCATCACTAACCAACACTTGTCCGGACCAAATCTCATTTTTAAAAATGACAAAGTTTTACTCATAAAACAGCTACACAGATCTGAAGTAAAAACATAAAGTAAGAGTTGTGTGTATCCCAAAACCACGGGTTATTCCCACGATCGAACTACCAGTATCTAGACTTGCATGGCTAAACAATTCTACAACCCATAATTCACACATCCTATCTTAAGCATATAGGAGTTGGCATAATTCAAGATTAACCTCAAGCATAGGACATATCTAAACTACACATCACAAAAATATTGACATAATCAAAATAGCATGCAAGCAATTATCATTGCACTAACTTAACCAAAGCGGGATCAAATATGATGCAAAAGAAAGTTCAAATGATGCTTGCCTTGCTGGTACAGTAGCTGCTCACTCTGGGTAGCGTAAGTGTCGATATTAATATGCTCGGGATCTATATAATTATAACATCAAATAAATCACAGAAAAACAACTCAAAACCAAAATGCTAAAAATGCATGATTTTTCTACAGTAGTTAGGTCATGATTTTAAATGATTTTTGGTGAAAGAATGATTTCATTTGGATTTAGTATAAGAAAGTTATAATGGTTTGAAATTGATTTCAATATGCCAGTCATTTATATAATTTAATTATGAAGTGAAATTTTGTAGAACAGTGGTGAGTACATGGATTACATAGATAAATAGGCAATATTATTATAAGTTAAAAACAGTTGAGTTTGTCCTTTTGGAGTTTTATGATTTAGTTATTGATTTTCAAAGTTATCACCTTTACTAGTATAAAAATAATGGAGTTTAAGGTTATATTCTCCGAAATAGTTTCGTGACACATTGTAATGTGGAGACCATTTTAGAATTAAGTTCACTGAAAATAAAAATTATCAAAAGTGGTCTCACTGTTTTTGTAGTTTCCAATAATTACTTATGCATTTTTGAAGTTATCAACCCTTTTCTTATTGTAAGAATAATGGTTTTAATGGATTAATCTCAAATTAATACTCTCTGCTACAGAGACATGTTTGAGACTAATTTTAATATAAGGTTTACTAAAAGTGAAAATTTCCAGAAGTGGTTTCTTGTGATTTGGAGTTAAAATGATTTAGTTATGCATTTTGGAAGTTAATACATGTTTTTCAGTATACAAATAAATGATTTTCAGATTCTATAATCCATTTACTGCTTTTCTCACCGAGGCTCAGCTAGCCACGGTCACTGACCAGCGGGCCCGCTCGCCAGTGGCTCGCTGCGAGGCGCGCGCACGTGTATTCTAGCGCTGCGATTGCGAGCCGTTGGATCAAGATCCAACGGTCCACAGTCGAGGTGCATTAGGATGGTCCGAATGTCTCACAAATCCAAACCGTTCCTTTCGCATCTGACGGTCCAGATTGACTCCAGTTTATTTAGTCTCTTAGCACGTGTTTAAAGCCTTGGGTCCACACGTCAGTGGACTTAACCATTCACTTCCGACATCAATTAAATGCTAATGATTACAGTTAACGCTAATGACGTGCTATAGTAACGGTCGGCGTACGACAACGGGATTTCGTCCCCGCGCGTTTCACCGGCGGCTTGCCGTCGATTCCGGCCACGGCGGCGTGAACCAAGAGTATGCTTAGGTGCACAATAGTGCTGCGCTCCCAATGGAAGTGGTCTCGACGGCTAAGCCGGCCTATACCGGCGGCTGGCGAGGAGTTGGCGGCGGCGATGCTACGGCAAAGTGCAAGCGGCATAAAGAAGCTCGCGGCGACAAACAGCGAGTGCCCGAGGTCCTAGGGACTATGAGAAGGCTACGTGAGCAAGGAAGAGTGCTCGGGGAAGCTTGGAGATGCCGGAGGTGCGTCGGCGCCGGAGAAGAAGAATGGTGACAAAACGGCTTCGCGACCAGAGGAGATCCTGAGCAAAACCAAGACCGATGAATGCTTGGAATAGCTTCAAGATCTTAAGAGCATCTTTGTAGGAGCAAAGAATTGAAGAAAGGCTTACCGATTTGAAGTGGGAGATGAAAGGGTGTTCCACGTACCGAAAATGGAACAATCTTCGATTCACCGAGATCCTATCGTGAATCCAAGAAATTGATTGAGGGTTTAGATCGGTGGCCTAAGGCATGTAAGATGACGCGGTGGGTTGAGGACCATACCTCACGGAAGTGAGAAATGGCACGAGGATGTCACTCGGTGCGTGCTCAGAGCGTAGAAGGGCACCAATGTGGAACCAATGCTACAAGTCATCGCAAGAGCTAGGGTTAGCAAAAATGGAGAAGGCATGGAAGGTAGAACACAGAGGAATCACGCGAAGGGCTTACCGAGAGATGAGCACGGAGAGCTTCCTTCCTCACCACCGAGAGGAAAGTGAGGAAGAAACTAGGGTTCGAGGTGTCTTATGTTGGGCGATAGCGGAAATGGGGCGGCATGAGGCGGAGTAGCTCGGGACCGCCAGCGGATGCGGCGGATTGACGGCGTCGGCGGAGCACCACGAGCGTCGCGGCGCGTGGCTGGATACTGGCGAGCGACGCGACGGAGGAAGACGGCGATCTTGGCAAAGACGGCCCTGCAGTCGATGTCTCCTCGTTCGCGCGGGTTGGAAACGTGGCCCACCGTGGACCGCTAGATCTAGATCCAAGGCGAGGTTCAAAGGGTTAAGTGGTTCGGTTGGTGAAGCGGTATGAATTCGGGCGTTGATCTTTCATCCGCGGCTCACGTGCGGTGCACTTAGTGGACTCGACCAAAGTCACTCGCTGGTCGGGCTTGGACCCAAGGCACAAGGCAGAGTTTGAGTCGTGGTTTGACTGGAATTATTTCATTTCCTCTACTTTGACCAGGGGATTAAAATTAGAAATAAAATTCATAAAATCATGAAATAATTTGTAGGGGTTCCTGGGAGTATATAGTTCCCATAGAAATTATGAAACCCCACTGTTCATAATATAGTTTGTGATATTTAAATTCAAACATGTTGTATGTCTATGAATGTTGTTTGAATTTTCATTTGGTTCAACCTAGCCCCAAAAATTTGGGAAAAATTATATTAATTCATGATAATTAATGTAGTATTTAAATAAATTGATTTCAGATGATGATCACAACTTTTTATCACTGATTCGAATTGAAATTTGAATTTTGATGTGTATGTTCACCCCAAATTAGATTTTCCAAGTACAATATATTATGGAAATGTTTTGAATTTGAAAATGCATGTTAGTGAAATACATATTAATCCAATTTAATTAGTTGGGGCTGTGACATCGCAGACACAAACCTATGAAATGGGAGTTACTGATATACTGATTGACCGAGACTTTCTCGCAGGGCATCGGTACCACATTTGCTTTTCCTGGATGATAATGGAGTCCAAAATCATAATCTTTGATCAAATCAAGCCATCTTCTTTGCCTCAAGTTCAGATCGGCTTGGGTGAAGATATATTTAAGACTCTTGTGATCGGTGTAGATCTCGCAACGATTACCGATGAGGTAATGTCGCCAAATCTTTAGAGCATGAACAACCGCTGCGAGTTCCAAATCATGAGTGGGATAATTCAACTCATGTGGTCTCAATTGCCTGGATGCATAAGCTACCACTCGACCCTCTTGCATAAGTACACAACCGAGCCCATGGCGAGATGCATCGCAGTAAACGTCAAAGCTCTTGTGAATGTCGGGCAGGATAAGTACCAGAGCTTTGGTCAGGCATTTCTTTAGGATCTGAAAACTCTCCTCACATTCAGGCGACCATACGAACTTCTTTTCTTTCTTTAGAAGTTGAGTCATTGACCTCGCAATTTTGGAGAAGTTCTGGATGAATCTGCGGTAGTAACCCGCAAGTCCGAGAAAACTACGAATATCAGTGATGTTTCTGGGTTGTCTCCAATCAAGGACATCTTGCACTTTGCTTGGATCAACAGCGATACCGCCCTTGGATAAGACTTGTCCCAAGAAACTAACTTCATGAAGCCAGAACTCGCATTTGCTGAATTTGGCATAGAGCTGATGTTGACGAAGCTTTTTTAACACAAACCTCAAGTGTTGCTTGTGTTCTTCATCAGACTTTGAGTAGATAAGGATGTCATCAATTAATACAACCACAAACTTATCCAAATACTCCATGAAAACTAAATTCATAAGATTCATGAAGTATGCCGGTGCATTCGTCAGACCAAAGGACATGACAGTGTACTCGTACAACCCGTAACGAGTAGAGAAAGCCGTCTTCGGAATGTCTTCAGTTCGAACTTTAATTTGATGATAGCCCAAGCGCAAATCAATCTTGGAGAATACTTGGGCTCCACTCAATTGATCGAATAAATCGTCAATCCGCGGAAGCGGATATTTGTTCTTGACAGTGACTTCATTTAACGGACGGTAGTCAACACACATCCGCAAACTCTTGTCTTTCTTTTTGACAAAGATGGCCGGACATCCCCATGGTGAGGAGCTCAGCCTAACAAATCCCTTGTCTTGAAGTTCCTGGATTTGCTTCTTCAATTCTTCTAACTCATTAGGAGGCATCCGATACGGCCGTTTTGAGATTGGCGTAGTACCGGGTACAAGCTCGATGACGAACTCAATTTCTCGATCAGGAGGCATGCCTGGGAGTTCTTCAGAGAATACATCTGGGTATTCACACACCACTGGCACCTTCTCAATTTCAAGAGAGGTACTAGCTTCTAAAGCATAAAGACGGGAACTACCCACTCAAGGTGCAAAAACAACCTGACTGCCGTCTTCGCTAGTGACAGAAATAGACCGTTGAGCACAATCGATCTTTCCCCGATTCTTGGACAGCCAATCCATCCCCAAGATCACATCAATACCCACTGGATTTATCACAATTAAATTTGCCAAGAAGTTGATATTTCGAATTTCCACTTTTACGTCCCGGCAGACTCGATCGGTTTGGAAAACCGATCCCGGCGACTGGATTTGATAAGGTGGCTGAAGTTTAAGTATTTCAAATTGATTAAGTGCAGCATATTATTCTTTGATGAATGAATGAGATGCTCCTGAATCAAATAAAACTGATGCTGGACAAGAATTAACAAGAAAGGTACCCAAAGCGACGTTTGGGCGTCGCTCGCCTCCTCCTTGATGGCGTGGTTCACTCGCCACGCGAGGATGCGAGGAGGGTAGATGCTGCCCTCGGAGGTGGTGTAGGTCTTGCCACAGCTGGTGGTGTAGGAGCTCGATAAACTTGAGGCATTCCTCGCTGCTTGGCGAGGCAGTGAGAGGCATAGTGGCCCTGGCGACCACAATGAAAGCAGGTGACATTAGGCTTGTAAGTACCATTGTTTTGGGAGTTCTTACTCCCATTGTACCACTGCACCGTAGGTGGCGAAGGTCGTGGAGGTGCCACTGGAGGCCTCGGTGGCACGGGGCACTGAGCAGGTGCACAGGCGGTCAGGGTGCGTCGAGGAAAACTGCCGCTAGCTGAAATCTGAGCGGCCCTCTTCCTCTTCCTGGACTCCTCCACTGCCACACTCTTGTGCTCCACCACAATGGCCTTGTTCACCAAGTGCTGGAAGTTCCGAAAATCATGTACAGCTAAAGCTAGCTGCATCTCCTCAGTCAAGCCGCCCATGAACCGGCGCTGGCGACGGGCGTCTGTGGAGACGTCGTCCGGGGCATAGCGAGCTAAGGAATTGAACTCCTGAAGATACTCAGTGGCAGTCTTCCTTCCTTGCTTCAAAGCAAGAAACTGCTGCTGCTTGATCGACATGACCCCATCAGGAACATAGGCCTCCCTGAAAGCCGCTCGAAACTCGTTCCATGATGGAACGTCTCCGTCAGGTTGCATGGCGGAAAAATTATCCCACCATGCACTAGCAGCGCCTTCCAGCTGATAGCTGGCAAAGAGAACCTTCTCAATGCCCGTGCACTGAGCAATGGCTAGCTTCTTTTCAATATCACGTAGCCAATCTTCAGCCTCCATAGGGTCTCCGGTGCCCGCAAAGGTGGGAGGATTTGTCATTGGAATTCAGCGAGACCCCACGCGCCTCGATTTCCCCTCCCTGCTCGCGAGCGGGAGAAGTGTTGCGAGCGATAGCTTCAAGAATCCTGGTCTGGTCCATCCTATTCCGCTCGATTTGAGCCAGGACCTCTGCCATAGTGGGTGGCGGAGGAAGCACTTCCTCAGATGAACTATCCCGCGGATGGTGCTGCTGAGAGGGCTCACCCCTCTCTTCTCGGGCGTAGAGTTCAGCTACTGCAGCAGAACGAGTGACCTGGGGTGGAGATCCCCCGTCACGCTGAGCTCTCGCACGAGTATTAGGGCCTGACATCCTGAAGTGACAAGGAAAATTAAAAAGGAACCAAGATTGTTGGAAAAAGGGGTGAATAATAAGACTCTGGACAGCAAGCACATAGTTCTTAATTAAGAATGCATAATGATATAAAATGCACCAGAACATAACACCAAATGGGCGTACAAAGGCGCTAAGGCCAGTACAAGATCCATACATTTAAATCATAATTTTCCCAATGCAATTACATCCATAAAGGCCCGTGGGCAAAAAGCAACTAGCTGAAATAAAAGTTCTTGCAAGAGAAACATTAATAGCTCAATTACTACTATCTTATTACAGGAATTTAAAGATACATGCTCCACCATGAGCTTACACCTAAAACATCCTAAATGTTGTTCCGGTCAAAGTTCACCGGAAACTCGTCGTAAGATGTGCCCGTGGATCCGTATCATCGGGTCTCCTAGATTAGGAAGACGCAAAGGGGAGCCTTGCTCTATCACATGGCCTCCAGCAGGTTCCATCCTGTGAGGACGAGCAAATCCGACTGACATGCGGACCTGACGTCTCGCCCCATAGTTGGGTACACGCCCTGGCACTTCCGGAAGACGGTACATCGGTGGTGCTGAAGCATATGTGGAAATCTCATTTGTGCCATAAACCACATGGCAGTCAACAATCCCCATATTACACATGAGTTGTAAGTGCTCTTGGGCCACTATGAGGCGTTGACGAGTCTCGTACAACTCATACACAGTGCACCGATGGATTTGGTCCATGATACGAACCAATCTTGCCAACTGCCTAACCTAGGGATCTTCCCCAAACTGGATCCGGGCAAAGGTGTCCACCTCCGTGCCACGCTCTCTCATAGGAAAATGGTCGTAAGGCGGCTGAGACAACTCCGTCAGATCATAACGGAGGTGGCTCATGGCCACACGAGCCACTTCATGTAGAGCCATGGCCTCAGAAGTGCCACGTGCCTAGAAACAATATGGGATACTCCCCGTGACTTGTCTGGCGATGATGTTGATCACGGCCAAGTATTCCTCCATGCCTGGCCCCCTGTCGCGGCGATAGATGGCGTAGGTCGGCTGGTAAGTAAAGTTCGCCCTCCACATCATCTCTCGGAGAAGCGTCGGGTATCCATCCACGTTCTCAGCTTGAGTTTCTTTGACCAGGTATTGACGACTCATCTAGAGACAAGAAAAACAAGGTAAGACTTCTTTGTAATTTAAAGAAGAGTAAGGTAAGAAAAGGCACTAAGAGGATGAGGAATAAAAGATATTCCTAACTTATACTTTCTGAAATTAATTTGATAATTTCAAAATAATTTGACTCAAAAAGGCTTGCTAACACTAACGCCAGTGCTATCTCTAACCTACAGTCAGTATGGCTCTGATACCAACGCTGTGGGGACCCCGGAGTTATCTCCATAAAACCGAGACTAAGCAAGGTCTTAGGGACATAACTCTGGATCTCCGGTAAAAGGATTCCAACTTAACTCAGTCTAAATGAGAGGCTTAACTAGAATCTAGAGCCCCGACGATCATGCGCGCCACTCCTCTGCGAGCACTACATGATTGTCGGTTCCCCAAACAGTCAAGCACTACACTTAGCAAGTTAAATCGGAAGCCATGAACAGCGAGCATGACTTATATTGGCTCCCAAGATCAGCGACCAATATAACCATACTCTCGTACAACGTTGATCACATCCACACAACACTCATACATAATTAGTGAAAAAGTTATACATCATAGTTCCAAGTTTATAACTACATAAGTGGCCGACCGGACAAATTAAACAAGTTCATAGCGGAAGCAAGTAAATAAACCAAAATGCCTGCAGTGGTATGCCACATAACCCATCGGCAACCGACTGGGAGCTAAAGATAGCACACTACTCATCGATGTCGCCTAAATCGACACCGACAAGCTCATCGGTCTCGATATCTTCCTCACCTGTAAAAGCCAGCAAACATCTGGCTGAGTACCAAAGAGTACTCGCAAGTCTTACACAAATAAAAATAGTTATGCATAAGGTCTTTCAAAGGGAGGGCTCATATTGGCTTAGTTTTGCGAAAGAGACGCAACAATTTACAACCTACACATACTAGTTTTTCAAGTGCCATTTCAAAATCAGATTTGAAGTAGAAGTAAAGCATGTGAATAAACAATGAACTGAGTAACAAGTTAAACATACAATTAGCAAAGTGGCTTCCCACTTTGACACTACAACAAGCATGAACATCCCATTCATGATAGTTACCGAGTTCACCCACAATTTTACTTCCAAGTCTAACAATAGCGACCACAAATTTCAAGCGGTCGTCCATAACCGTGGACACGGCTATTCGAATAGATTATACCTGCGGGTGTACTACTTACCCACACGGCTTGATTAGCCCGTAAGCCTCGGATGCCTCGAATATAGCATACTTCCTATGGTGCGCCGTAGGGTAAATCAAGATATGGTCGTTTTTAGCAAGAAGATCCCATTGGGCTCGTCCCTCAACCCGGGCTCTAGGAAACACAAGGCGTTAACATCTCCATCCTATCGGCCAAAAGGAACACAGATTTCACGGTCCTGTGCCCTTACAATTTCACCACCGTGGGACTCATCACAATGAATCTTCCCCTACTTAACCATACGGCACCCATATACCGCGTGTGATAGCACGAGTTTTACTTGAATTGCAACAACCCAAAGTTCGGTCCTTAATTGTCGGACAAGACAAACCACATACCCAATCTCAGCACGAAGCAACATCACTAGCCAACACTTGTCGGACCAAGAACTCCTTTAAAATATCAAAATTTAACTCATAAAGCAGTCGAAGATCTGAAACAAAGGTATATAAAGAAAGTTGTGTGTATCCCATAATTGTCGGGTTATTCCCGACAATCAAACTACCGGTTCTAGACTTGCATGGCTAAGCAAACACGAATAATAATTTCACATCCTATCATAAGCATTTCATCTTGGGATAATTCATGGATAGCCACAATGACAAGATAATAGGATGTGTCTAACTATTCATAACAAAAATAGCGACATTATCAAAATAGCATGTAAGCAATTATCATTGCACTAACTTAACAAAACTGGGATCAAATATGGTGCAAAAGAAAGTTCAAATGATGCTTGCCTTGCTGGTAGAGTAATTGTTCGCTCTCGGTGGTGTAGGAGTCAATATCAATAGGCTCGGAATCTAGATAAATACAATACCGAATAAACATCGAGAAATGCCTCAAAATTCAAAATGCTAAAAAATGCATGATTTTTCTACAGTAGCTAAGTCATGATTTTTGATGATTTTTGGTGAAAGAATTATTCCATTTTGATTTAGGATGGGAAAGTTATAAGGGTTTGAATTTCAGTTTTCGATATGTCTTCTTTGAGTAATTTAATTATGAGGTGAAAATTTGTAGAGCAGTGGTGAGTACATGGATTACATGGATAAATAGGCAATATTATTACAAGTTCAACAGAGTTGAGTTTGCCTCATTTGGAGTTTTCATGATTTAGTTACAAATTTCTAAAGTTATCAGCATTTTCTTTTGTAAAATTAATAGTGTTAATAGCTCATTTTCCAAATTAATGCTCTCTGTTACAGAGACATGTTTGAAACCAATTTTAATACAAAGTTCATTAAAAATAAAATTTATCAGAAGTGGTTTCACTCATTTTGGAGTTAAAATGATTTAGTTATGCATTTTAGAAGTTAATACCAATTTTTAGTGTGTAAATTAAATGAATTTCGAATTTCATAAAGTATTTATTACTTTTTCTACCGAGTCACGTGTTAGCCGCAGTCGCCGACAGTGGGGTCTACGCAGCAGCGTACTCCACATACCGCTGGCCGACAAGTGGGCCGTGATCGGCGACCACTGACGCGCGGCATGCGCGCAAGGCAATCGGCCGCGCTGGTGAGCCGTTGGATTAAGATCCAACGATCCAAAAGCGTGGCGCATTCGGGCAGCCCGAACGACCCAACTGATCCCGATCGCCCATTCCGCATCGCACGGTCCACAATCGTAGCGCAATCGGGTGGTCCGAACGTCCAACAGATCAGACCGTTGATGTCGCATCTGACGGTCCACAATGATCCCAGTGCATTTGATCACATAATGATACAGACGTGTTTAAGAGTCTGGGACCACACGCCGCCCGCTTTGTTTAGAAAACGTGTTGGTTTTCTGTACGTGGGGCCCGCATGTAAGTGGGTTTAGTTGCTCTTTTCCGACAGTAATCACATGCTAATGATTAACGTTTAATTTCTAATCATTTGCTAAGAGTCGCCGGCGTCACGACAACGGAGTCTCTCCGTGCGCTTGCCAATGACTCGCCGGCGATTCCGACCACGCGGCGTGAAGCGAGGCATGTTTAGGTGCACAATAGTGTCGCGCTCCCAATGGTAGTAGTCCCGATTTACCGAGCCGGCGGCATCTGCGGCTAATGGAGTTGAGCCGCAAATTCTTACACAAAAACACATTAGGCAAAGTAGAGCTCGCAAAGAACCAACAAGCGAGTGCCCGTGTCCTAGGGACTAAGTGAAAGCTACCTGAGTGGAGGAAGGTGCTCGGGGAAGCTCGGAGTAGCGGAAGCTCTGTCGGCGCCGGAGAAGATGACGGCGGCGGCACGACTTAACGTGAAAATGATGTTCTCAGCCGAATGGAGCAAAATGAGTGCTGGGTTAGCTCAAGGATCCTATGAGGATCTTTGTGAGAGCAAAGAATCGACCAAATACTTACCAAATCGAAGTGGGAGATGAAAGGGGTGTTCTTAGGCCGAAAATGGATAAAACTTGATTCAGGGAACCTGTGCTGCAACAATGAAATAAGTTGAGGGGTTTTGATCAGCGGCCTAAAGCACGTGAGGTGACACGGTGGATTGAGGATAATACCTTTCAGATTCGAGAATGACAAGGTGAGCACCTTGGGTGCGCGCTCTAGGGTTCCAAAGAGCACGAAGCTGGACAGGGAGCTACAAGCAATGAAGTAGGCTCCCATTAGCAAAAATGGAGAAGGAATCAAGTAGGGAAATGAGGGCTACCACCCGGTGGAAGCTTACCCTAGAGATGCCGAGGCGAGAGCTCCCTTTTCGTCAGCCACCGAGAGGAAAAGTGAGGAAGAACGGGGTGCCGAGGGGGTATTATGCCCAGGCGATGACGGAGATGACAACGACATCAACCGGAGGAGCTCGGGATTAATTTACTGGGCGGTGGATTGATGGCGTGAGAACCTTTCAACGGCTCGGAGCAGATCGTCTCGGCCGCATGGAACTCAGCTCCTGCGCGAGGTCAGGGATGGAACTGATAGCGCGGGCCACGGTGGCAGCGAGACAAGGAATGGGAGGGAGCTAGTGCTACGTGGCTCCATGTGTGTTGTTGGATCTGGGCCTAACGGCTGAGATCTTAAGAGTTGCTTTGAACTGCCCAAGAGATGAGGAAATCTGAACCGTCAATTCTAGATCCTAAGGGCTGCATGTCTCGGTGCTAATTAATTGACTCGACCGAGTCGATTCGCGGAGTTGGGTTGAGTCTGGTGAAACGATGCTCGGCTAGGGTTTGGGCTGAGATTTGACTGAGATTTAATTTAGGGTTCTCCACTTTGACCAGGGTGCTAAAATAGAAATAATTTTTCCTAAAATCATGGAATAATTCCTGGGGGCTCCTGGGATAACCTAGTGTCCATAAAAATTAATGAACCCTACTGTTCATGATAAAAATTGTATAATTTAATTTCAACCTTGATGTTGATCTCTAAATCATGTTTGAATTTTAGTAAGGTGTATACCAGCCCCAAAAATTTGGGAAAAATTATATTAATTCATGATAATTAATATAGTATTTGAATAAATTATTTCCAGAGGATCTTTAGTAGTATTTATTTCGGTTTTTAGTTTGGAGTTCAAATTAAAGTGTATGTCTCATATGTATTTTGAGATTTTTTTTAAGTACAATATTTAAATAAAAAGTTTCAAAACATGATGCATGCTAATGAGATGCATAATAACTTCTTTATTAATTTGGGGGTGTGACAGGTAAATAGATAGCATTCTCTATTTTTCAAGTGTTATTGAAATAAGCAATCAAAAGAAACTTAGTTTTCGACATGAAAGTAGCAGGTGGAATGTCAACAGGGAAATCACGCCGAGACTGACCAGTTACGAAAGCTAACATACTGGACCAAAGCCGGTTTGGTTGAGTATGACATAAGACCTAGCAAATGGCTACCCTTATATAATTAATTATATGAGCTACTCGACAACCGAAGTATTGTTAGCCTAGCCATGTCATAATCATGAAAGCAATGTAACTTTGTGAAAAAACTAAATGTCAGGAAAACAAACCAGGCGCTACTGGGCCAACAGCCTTTGCGACTAAGATTTCATCGCCGAGATTGATCTCGGCCTGCAAGTACCGCTAACGTCATGTGGTTCTCGAGCATGTAGTGGCTTTGTGGCCCTAAAAGTTCAGTGAGCAACAAGCATCCAAATTAAGCTATATGCATAAACAAGAGTATTTTGTAGGACGCAAATAGTTCCATTTCCACTAAATGGTGTATTTCTCACTTCCTTTAGCTTTGTATATGAGCTATTTGGATTGAACTATTCGGTAAATCCACATATGCATTGTTCGACAACTATGCGAAACATTGAGCCTAAGCTTTCAAGACCCTCCAACCCATATGAGGACACATCATTTTCATGAAATCTTCGATGCAATTCCAACCGATAAATAACAATTCATGAATAGAGAGAATTCTGGTATTGTAATCTCCAAATACAGAAAGTAAAACTAAATCAAGCATATCACTCTGCAAAGCCATGCACAGAGAACTCACAGTAGCATCATCCACATCACAGAGCAGGGGGTAGAGAGTGGAGGGAGGGTAGTAGTTACCTCAGGCGACGCGGCAGCACCACCGGCAGTAACCCACCTCCATTCATCAACATGCATGAATGAACGCCCACAAATATCAATGAAATCAGTGAAACAATCAACACCAAAATCGGAACTAAATCAAAAAAAAAGGGAAAAACCACTAGGAAGCAGAAATCGGGCGAAGCGGTGCCGGCGGCCGGAGGCCACGCCGGCTGAGCTGGAGTAGGAAGGCACGTGAGCCGAAGCAACCGCGGGGAGGTGCAGGCGGGAAAGGCCCAGGGAGGCGCGGGGGGACCAGGGCTAGGCTGACACATCGGGGTGGAGGCGAGAGGTGGCGGCGCCATGGGGCCGGGCCCAGCCAGGGAGTTGGCGCAGGAAGGAGGTGGGAGCACCGCAAGGATAGCCGAGGGAGGCGGCGGGGCGAGCAGGCTCGCGCACGAGCCACGAGGATGTGAGTAGGTGCGGGACACAAGTCAAGCCGACGCAGAAACCGCCAAGAAGGAGGCGCCATGAGCCGATACCAAGCACCAGTAAGTATTGAGAATGGAGAGAGTGGAGAGGCGGGGATGCGCACACAGCGCGTGGGGAAGAGGACGCGCGTGGGAGGAAGAGGAGGGCAGGCGGTGTTGGTGAGAGGAGATAGGGGAGGTGGGGAGGAAGAGGGAGAGGCCGGCGTGGCTGGTGGAGAGGCACGGAGAGGGCAGCGGGTGAGGAAGAAAGTGGGAGCAGCGGCGGCTAGGGGGAGATCTAGCAAGCGGTATGGGAGGAAGAGGAGGCACCGTCTGGTGGGGATGGAGACCGAGGGGAGGCGTCGGAGGAAGTGGAGGAAGACGCGATGGGGAGGAAGAGGAGAGGCAGCGTGGATCGGTGGAGAGGCATCGAGAGGGCGGCGGGTGAGGAAGAAAGAGGGAGCGGTGGCGGCTGGGGGGGGAGATTTGGTGGGCAATATGGGAGGAAGAGGGAGGCACCGTGCGGTACTGGGATGGAGACCGAGGGGCGGCGCGAGGAAGTGGGGAAGACGGAGCGGCGACGGCGGTCGGAAAAGGGCGGGCGGCGTGAGAGGAAGAGGGAGGAGCCAGGAGGCTGAGGGGAATGGAGCGAGGGAAGGCGGCGGGGGCGTGGAGGCGGTGGTGAAATGGGGTGGAGAGCTAGGGATTTGGGAGAGAAGTGGGCTGGTACAGGGAAAAGATGGAGCTGGAATATTTTTTTCACATGGCGCGATGCCAATTTTTTTTGCTGCGAAGAATTTTTCCATCGTACGCGGACGAAAGCAATTAACTTGACGGTAAAATACTTTTTATTGAGAGTTGTATAAAAACCGTCAGCAAAATTTGAATTTTGCTGAGAGGATACTATTCCCGTGATCGAAATAGTAAACTTTGACGGTCGATGCAACCCGTTAGTAAAATTGGTGGTTGTCAGATTTGTCTAGCTTTCTAGTAGTGAATTCAGAAGACCACGACCACACCTTCTCGAAACAAGCCTATGCGTCAATGAAATCTAGTGCCAGAAGAACAAGGGCAGCAGTGATGGCAGTCCAGGACATGTTGAGCCCCATGAGAAGCGAGATGAGCATCCCATGGGTCATGAGGTAAACGGCCGCCTTCCACATGAGCACCTTCCAGTTCCACCTCTTCTCCTTGGCCTCCTCCTCCTTAGAACTTGATATCAAGGTATGATTGGTTGCTGATACATGATGCTATTTTCCAGTCGGAGTACCTGTACATCCACGCCACTTTCTGAACATAACGATGTCTAATTACCTATCGACGACATCCAGTTAATTGGATGTCCACATGCTCTCCTGACAGCCATGCTTCTTGAACTTGCAGACTCGATGAAGTAGGTCGTGGCTACTGTCTCATCCTCCTCATGCTGCGTGGTGGGCTTAGTTGCTTTCTTAGGCGTACACACCGTCTGTAGTCTAAATATGTCTCTGATATGCTTTCTTTGGCGTACTCGCCGTTGCATAGCACAGACAGATCTACTCGCCATCTGTAGTCTAAATCTGTCTCGATATGCTTTCTTAAGCGTACTCGGTGCCACATAGCATAGACAGATCTAGACTACAGACGGTGAGTACGCCTAAGAAAGCAACCAAGCCCATCACGCAGCATGAGAAGGATGAGACAGCAGCCACAGCCTATTTCATCGAGTCTGCAAGTTCAAGAAGCATGACAGCCAAAAGAGCATGTGGACATCCAATTAACTGGATGTCGTCGATAGGTAATTGGACGTCGTTATGTTCAGAAAGTGACGTGGATGTGTAGGTACTCCAACTGGGAAGTGGCATCATGTATCAGCAACCAACCATTCCTTGATGTCAAGTTCTACGATGAGGTCATCCTTACATGTAAATCAGAACACAAGTTGTTTAGTGTTCTTATTGGGTTTAAAGAAAATTACATGCTTGTAATTAATAACTTCAACTTCAGTTCTACTGCTATTACTTCTGAGGCTGTGGTTTAGGAGGATTATACAAGCACTTGGAGGATTGGCATAAAGCAAATCACACACTTCAGTGTGTCATGTTCAATGAAGTATGTTGTGGTTCACCTGCATGTTTAGGACCAACGGTCAAAGAGCGAGCTAGCTAGCTGAATTCAAGCCTCGAGTTAGCAAAAAATGTGCCTTTAAAACCAGCTTCATATTAACTTGAGGCCTCCTTGTGCCAGTTTTAAAGGCACAAGGAGCCACTACTTGGAGACTTTATAGAGAAGAGATCATCATAGACAGTTTTATCTACAAATCGTGTATGATATATAAGCTATCATAGACGATTTTATCTACAAACTGTCTGTGATACATCAACTATCACAGATGGTTTCATCTACAAACCGTCTATGATAGTCAATTATCACAAACGGTTCCGAGTTAATAACCGCCGGTGATAGTATACATCACAGACGATTCAAAAACCATTTGTGATGACCTCATGTTATTACTAACCCATAAACTCAGACGACTCACGAAATCGTCTGTGATGACGCTTTTGAACCGCTTGTGAAGACCTTTTCTGTAGTAGTGATAGTTACCACCTCTTAGGGAACTGCTCCAACCGACAAGTCTATGAGAGTCTATTGAGATTCTTTAATTTGTCTGCTCGAGAATATCGAGTCTGTCTTTACAACTCAAGTGAAATTACCTTTTTGACTAAGTCTATTCCTAGTCGAACGAAATAGTTCGACCATCATTCTATGACCACCATGTAGTCGTAAGATTTTCTATGACCTCCTTTCCAAATAAGTTATTTTCGCTTGAAGTTGGGGGCTAGATGACGAGGATATAACAATCCTTATTTTACTATTTATCTGTAATTCTTATTATAGATGTTCATATCTTTATATTTATCTTAAAGTATACTTCTTAATGCCCATAAGGGAGAAACTTAACCATAAGGTCGTAAGCGTTTCTACGATCACCCCATGGTCGTAAGCCTTTCTACGACCATGGCATAGTCGTAAGCTTCTGTTCGTAGAGCTTCCTATCTCAAGGTTGGCTACGACAACCCTATAACCGATAAAGCCTGCTGACTTGTGGGCCTAGTCGATTACAGAGTCCTATGTGTCGTGTTCAACACACAGAGCAGTTATTCTCCAGAATAACTGCATGATTCATATCTCTATCTCTGACGATAACTGTTTGGCGACATGGGGGTGTTGTCTCTATGACAATAACTTCCATTAACCACTTCATCCTCTGAAACGATGAGACGCCTCTTGGCCTGGAGAAACTGTCACCCCTTCATGCGCTATATAAAGACTAGAGTTAGAAGACCGGAGAGAGGGCAATCCGGAGCACAAGACGTTAAGCATTAGTCTTCCTCTTGATTGTATTCAGCACATTCAATATAGCCACATAGGAGTAGGGTTGTTATTCTCTCCGGAGAAAGCATGAACTTGTATAAAATCCATGTGTCATTCTCTGCGTGGTTCTAATCTTAGGAGATCTCCCGAAACAAACAATCATACGTAAGATCGGTACTAGATCACCGACAAGAATCATAACACTATGATCATTCGATCAACCCATTCTGTAATGTCTCTATTGTATTCTTATACATTCGTTGTGTCCACGACGATAAAGGACCTTCATTTAGATTGTGCTCTCGTATTATTTTCACGGATAAGCTTGATAGGGGATAATAAGCTCGATCATCAACAAACATAATATCTTCTACAAAAAGCTCGGCCAAAGCTCGAGCATGGCTCGAAAAAGGTTAACAACTAGACTTTAACATTAGAAGGAATGGGATAAGTCGAGCCATAGCCACACTATTCGAGCTCGGCTCATTTGGAGCTCGAGCTCAAGTAGCTTAGCTGGAGCTCAATCTTTTTTTACAGCATTATGCACAAGGGTGCTAGTTAGGGGCCTTGGGGCTGTTAGAGATATATGTATAGTGTGTTATTCCCCATTGTTATGAGGGGTTATTTGCATATTCACCACCTGTACTTTGTGTATATATACTGGCCCTTTGGCCCCCTGGTAATACAAGTTGCTATTCCTAACATGGTATTAGAGCTAATTAGGTTTTCCTCTCCCAGACGCACAACTCGTCCTCCTCGCCTAGCCGCGCGGCGGCGGCTTCCTCGCTCTAGCTCCACCGCCGTCGGTTTCCATCCAGCGCCGCTGAAGTCACCGACGATCGCGGCCGTTGCCGCCGTCACTTGGGCCGTCACGTCGCTCGGGAAGCCGCAGTCACCGCTCTGGGAGCCGCTGCCGTCATCGTGCCTCGTCTTCATCGCCGGCTTCGAGGAGGATTCGTGCTCGTCATCACGCTGACCCGAGCTCCTCTTCCTGTACCGGCAGCTCATGCAGCCCCTGGATCAGGCCGCCGTCGCTTCGACCAGCATCGATCGGATCCGGCCGCCCTCACCCCGTTGGTGCTAGATCCGGGTGTCCTCGTCCAGATCCTCGCCACCTCTACTCGGTGGCATCATCCTCACCGTATCTGTGCGTCTTCGTCGTTGTCTAGCGGCTGCCGTGGAGACGCTCGCCGCATGTCGTCTTCATCACCATTGGTGTCCGGTGCCCTAGGCCTCTCCTGCTCTTCCTCGCCGGATCCGAACGCTCTCGCATCACTGGTGCCAGATCCATCTTCCTCAATGTCGACCGGTGTTGTCTTCCTCGGCGTCGCCTCATCTTTGTCGGTCTTCCTCAATCGTCGTCGGTGCGCCACCATCGCCGTTTTTCGCCCGTCGCCGGCGTGATCACTGGTCTCGTAGCCGCCGCCGCTTGAACCGCCAAGGGGAACCCTATCCCTCGTGTGTCTCCCCTTCGCTCTCTGTTGGGCCATCGAAGGCCCCATGCGTCCCCCTTTAGTGCGAGTCAGGCTAACAGCCGGCCCACACAACAAGAAAAAAAATGAAAAGAAAAAAATTCGTTCTAACCGCCGCGCCGTCTATCGTCGCCTGTTAGACTTTGTTGTCTTGGTCGTTACGTCGTCCAGCGCCGCCTACCAATGGACCCTATTTCCATTCCTCGCCTGAGTGGTGCTGGTCTGATGCCACTCCCCTCCGTGTTCACCGCTCGTCCACCTGCTACACCGCTTGCTCCACGCTTTAGCACACTGCCTCCTCTAGCGGCTGCCACAGGTGGTGGTGGCCGCCCTCCATCTAGCGGTGGTCGTCCTCACTGCTCCTACTGCGACAAGGTCGGCCATATTGAGTCCCAGTACTATAAGAAGCAACGACATCTTTCTCGCCGTTCTTCTACTAGCACTGGCACTGGTGCTTCTACATCGACTCCTTCAGTGTTTTCTCTCACTGAGCAGGAGATAGCCAGACTTCGACGCCTGCTTGCCGCTTTAGGTTCTCCCTCAACAGGTTCTGCAAGTCCTGCTACTGACTCTTCGAGCACTGCAAAACAACCTCCTACACAGTCAAGTCCTCGTGGATCCTTGATTCTGGAGCATCTTTTCACATGACTTTTGATTCTTCCACTCTGTCTTTCATTACACCTCTTGATTATCCGGTTAGTGTTCTTACTGCTAATGGTACATCTCTTTCTATCTCTGGTCGATGACCTCTTAGCAACTCATCTTTTCATGTTCCTTCTATTGCTCATGTTTCTCGCCTTACCATACAGCTTCTTTCTACTGGGTAGATTACTGACCTTGGTTATCGGGTCATTCTCGACTCTGACTCTTGTTGTGTTCGGGATCGCCACACGGAGCTCGTTGGTTCGGCCTCGACGCTTGACTCACAAAGATCTCAGGAGCTTGACCGCTTCACCTTCCTTCCGCTGCTACCGTCGCCGCCAGTCTCTCCACTTCTGCCACTCCGTCTACCAGCTTTTTCCAGCAGTGGCATCACCGTCTTGGTCATCTGTATGGATCTCGTCTGTCATCTTTAGTTCATCATGGTCTTCTGGGGTCTGTCTCAGGAGGCGTGTCTTTAGATTGTCAGGGCTGTAAGTTAGGTAAACATATTCAGCTTCCTTATCCTTATAGTGAGTCAGTGTCTCAGCGTCCATTTGATCTTGTTCATTCAGATGTTGGGGGTCCGGCTCCCTTCGTTTTGAAAGGGGTCATCGATATTATATCATATTTATAGATGACTTCACTCGCCACACTTGGATATATTTCATGTCTTCTCGTAGTGAGGCCTTGTCTATTTATATAAAAAAATTTCACTATGGTTCGCACACAGTTCTCCACATCTATTCGTGTCTTTCATGCTGACTCTGCTGGCGAGTACCTCTCTCGTTACCTGCGCAGCTTCCTTGCTGAGCAGGGCACTCTCGCTCAGTTCTCTTGTCCTAGTGCTCATGCTCAAAATGGTGCCGCTGAGCGCAAACATCATCACCTCCTTGAGACAGCTCGTGCACTGATGATTGCTGCCTCTATTCCACCTCACTTTTGGGCCGAGACTGTTTCCACTACCACCTATCTCGTTCTAACAGCCCTAAGTTAGGGTTTGTGTAAAATTTTGAGGAGAAATAAAAACTTTTGTTGTCTCTTGAAGTCATTTGTAAGTTTTCCAAATTTTCCCTAAACAATTTCCAATTCTAAGATTTAATTCTTGTGAATGAAAATTGTTGTCAACAAAATTCTTGACCTTAAACTTGTGATCATCCTCTGCAAGTATTTTTCCTATCATCTTGACCATCCTAGCTACCTCTCTGAAAAATTTCATAATTTTTAGATTTTGGTTGCTACTTCAAATGGCCAAGTCAAACCAGTTTAGAAATCTAGTCAAACCTCTGGACAGCAGCTTGTGCATTTTCTTGGGAGAAATCTATTGCATGAAAACTCCTGGAAAAATTACACAAGGTTGTCCTCTGTCCCTGTAAGCTTCCATAAAAATCTCAGAATTTTTGGAGCTCGGGAGCTATCTCTAAAAATTCCCCAAAACCCGCTCAGCCCTTTTTAATTTAAATCTGGAATCACTGTTCATCGGGCCCGAACCCAACTTGGGCTCGAGTCCGACCGCACCTAATTGACTCGGTCGCACCGCCTAGCTACACCACGCGAGCCCGACGGCTGTCGACCGACCGATGCAGATCGTACGGTCAGCGTGCGCCCGAAGCAATCGACCAGTCTGATTGCATCTGTTCATCTCAACCGTCCATTCTGGATCGATCGTTCAACATCTTCTTGATCAAGCCAGACCAACTCGTTGTGCCGCACCTATCTTCGGCTCGCGCCACTGGCCGCTTTCAGCCGCGGCGGGCCCCACCTCGCCGGGTTCGTCCTCGTCTTCTCGCGTCTCACCGAGCTCGCGCTGTCGCATGCGTGCGCACGCGCAGCTCGTCGCCGCCACCTCGTGGGCGCGTGTCCGGCCGTGGCGTGTCGCGGTATTCATCATCTCACCGCACTCCACCCATTCCTCGTTTCTTCACTCTATCACCCTCTCCGACCGGTTCTGGTTTCGCCGAGAAGAAACCGAGCAACGTCTGCCGTGATTAGTGCCGCCACTCAGCCGATCGCACCACCGTAATCCACGCTCGCCGCTGCTTCCATGTCGCCCACCGGGTCCCTGTCGTCTAGTGAATCGCCAGGTGGTCTTGTAAATCTCCATCTCCGGTGATCTCGGCCCCGCGAGCTTCGGCGTTCTAGTGAGTATCATGTTTGAGCGTTTGGTTCCTTAGGATCGCATTGCTTCACTAAGTCTAATGATGGGTTCGTTGTCGTCTTTGGTGCATCGTGGAGTGCGTCGACCGCTTTTTCTCTAAGCTCGGTGAAGCGCCGCGCTAAGTTCCGCCACCTCCGTTCTCCGCCGCCGTAAGCTTGGGCATCACGTTCCGAGATCAAGGCGAAGCTTAAGCACACCTTCGGGGTCTTACGGAAGTGCGTGGCGCCCTCTCGCGAAGCGCACCTTCTTCTCCGCCTCGTTCGCCGCCACTCATCGCGGCATCTCGGTGGTCAAGACCGCGTCATCAAGTTCGCGAGCTCTCAAGAAACTGTAGGTATAACCCATTCGCCCCTAAGACCTCTTTGGTTTGCTAGATTTTTCTTGTGGCCCGCACCGCCGTCCTCGTGATCATCGGTGAGCAGCGACAACTTTAGGTTTAATCCTCCTTCATTAGCGTTGATCATCCTTTAGTTTGTACCATCGACTTGTGGACCCCTCGAGCTAAGCGCGTTTAAAAGTCTTAATCGGTCGTAATTTGTTCCTTGAGTCCATGACTTGTGGGTCCTCTCGGTGGTTAAGGTCTTGCGTAAAGTAGCAAAATTCGTTTTACGGTGATAGCGGCGTATTCTCCAAATCGCGTTAGTCCTCGCGCCGTTGGCGCGGTGAGTCAAGTTTGACACAGTCGGCCGTTTCTCATGTGGGACCACCGCCGATGGTTGTGGCTAGCTGCGCATCGGTGAAAAGATTTAATCGCTTTAGAATTTACGAATTGGTTTTTACGTGGTCTTTGTTAATTCAATTAAGCTTAGAAAATGCATAACTAATTCAATTTGTCTCCAAATCGCATGAAACCCGCGCTGATAATTTTCATTTTAAATGTGCTATTTACTAAAATTTGTTCAACCATGTCTCTGTTAGCAAAAATCCGGTTATTGATTAAATGGTGTATTATTGTATATTCCAAATTAGAAAATTCATATCTCTTTCAATAATTGTCCAAATCCAGTGAAACCAATTCTGTAAATTTTCATTTTTAATATACTAATTATCAGAATAGGTTTTAGTTATGTTTCTGATATTAAAATTTTGCTAAGTAATTAACTAGTGCTTTATGTGTATTGTTAGCTTAGAAAATTCCTAGAAAATTCATAACAAATCAAAATGAATTATTCTCTGTTCCTAAAAATGTGTTAGATCTTGTTTAGGCTGCTGTGTAAAGTTTGGTATGTTTTGATGTTGTTGTATGATGGAGTTTTGTCGGTGTTTTGTTCTTATTCGTTGCTTTTACTCGATCGTTAGATTGCGATTCTATCGAGTGATCCTCACCTGTGAGTTGAGCCTATTGGCGATAGCGGCCAGGCAAGCAGTTTGATCATGTTTATCCCAGTATTTTAAAGTCTAATATTTTGTTTCAGCTGTATGTATGCATTGCTTAATTTGTGTTAAATTGATTAGTTAAAACCATAGCTGCATATCCTGTAGGTGAAATATTGATCTCTACTACCTGAGCCTAGGTTACTTGCTGTGATTAGAGTTCGTTGGATGAACTCTTATCACTTAGTAGATTACGAGTTTAGTTGCTTAGCCATGCTTAGCTTCCGGTAGATTTGGGCGATCATCGACTTAGTCGATGATTTTGATCACATAAAATTATTATTGCTGTTTTTATGTTAGCTTATGCTTTGTTAATTGCAAAACTAAAACTGAAAACAAAAATGATTTAGACGGGCACAATGGTAAGATGGTGTAATTTTGGGTGTGGTGGAATGGTGCCGGGTCAATTAAGGACCGAACATCTTGTGAGTACACGTTATCCGGGCATTTCGTGCTAACCACACTAGAGTATATGGGACCTCTCTTGACCTAGTACTTTGGCGTGTATTGGCTCCGGGTCGCAGGAGGTCGCAGGAGGGATAGTGTTGGGAGCATGGTAGTTGTCTGAAAAGCTTTACCCCGCAAAGGTAGTTGTCTGAAAAGCTTTACCCCGCAAAGGTAGTTGTCTTTTCGGCTTTACCATGTAAGCGTATGGATTTCTATCCATACGAGCGGCTCGTAGTTAATACACAATATTGGAAAAAGTCTCGTAGGACTTAGTCAGGCCAGCATACCTTGGAAGTGTGCTTTGGCTTAAAGCGATGCGAAGTGTGGTGCGATGGTACACCTGCAGGTTAAAACTATTCAAATAGCCTCGTCCTAGGTGATGGACACGCTTGGGTAAGTTTTTCAAGAGTTAGACTACAACCTTTTAAATTAAAACTTGTAGGTGGTACGAAACTGGGATTCGTGCTATGTTGTGGTGACTATTGGGATAGTCACTTCTAGGTGGTTACTTGTATCTATCTTTGTTTGTGATTATTTCAACGATAAAATGAATTGCAAACTTGCCTTTAAAGCAGTATTACATTATTGCAAATAAAGTTGGCTTTATGCAAATGAAACCTATGACCTCCACCAGATAAGCTTTGCATATAGCATATGAGCAGTGCGCTAGTTCACACGTCGGTCTTATGAGTACAAAGACAATCTTTGTACTCATTGGCTTTGCTCAATGTTTTTGTTGCAGAGGAAGAAGGTGAGCCCAAGGGCCTCACTACGTGAGTTCTGCTGCCGCTTCGTGTTCGACGACTAGGCTTGGCGGTCCGGTCAGATGCCTTGTGTGTTGAAGGCACACCGATTGGCTTTGTTTATAGCCATCTTATGGCACTTTGCTTCCTTGTCTATCTTACATTATTTGTGTATCTTTTGGCCGGCCGGTACAGTGTAATAATAATCTGCTGTTGTTTACCTTCTGCTTAGTAGTGTAATGTTTGGACTCTATGTTCGGAATGGAGTTGATGCATAATTTTGTGGTGAGGTGTGTATACTGCTTTCTGGGAAGTATACATATCTCGAGGCTCGGTTTATTTGATTTGTGATGCTAGGACCAGGTGGTTGGTTAAGCATTACAAGCCAAATAAATTGGGGGTCCTCACAAAGTTGGTATTAGAGCATTTCTGACCGTAGTAACCCAAGCATAGTCGTCCTTAGGATATTTTGGAAAGGCTTATTTTCAAAGTATAAAAAGGATTATGAAAACCTAGGCAGATTCTCAGATTTTACTCCTTACCTATCTTAGCCTTCTACTCTCATCTTACTCTAGTTTGAGTTTTAAAACTTGGTTTCTCTCTTTCCTTTCAAAAGATATTTACTACTGGTGGAATTAGTCTTTGGGAGAACCATAGAAGATTAGCCTAATTAAAATTTGTGGGAACATAAGGGTAAGATATGTTGTGAGTTTGCTAAGTGTCTAATTTTTGTCAGTTGGTTTTGTAACTTAAAAGTTTTGTGCTTATTTTGTGCTGTTAGTGAGTTATTTGCAGTGAGTTATCGACTTCATGTTTTCCGGCTATTGCTAACCTATTTTAGTGAAAACAGGATGGCTGGGAGGACGCGTAGCAGTCAGCAGGCTGGTCATGATGAGGAGCTACCCCCTCCTCTGACCATGGCTGAGGTTCTCGCTCAGATCGAGCGAAACCGCATGGACCAGACGCGTATCTTGGAGGTTATTGCAGGAACACCTCCACTCCTGCGGTGCCTCCGGATCGGAGGTGGCGGACATCGAGTCGCGGGGACTTGCGAGTTCCTCCGCACGTAGCCGCCGACTTTCTCCGCTCGAGGACCTCTCGATGCGGATGATTGGTCGCGCATGGTTGGCGAAAGCTCAACATCGCCGATGCGTGCCCGGAGAAGGCGCCGCGTCCCACCGCCTTGAGGGCGACACTCTCATGGTGGGAGAACTATCTCGCCATGTAGCCCGCGGGCCATGTAGTCACACAGGAGGTTCAGTCTGCGCCGTCGGGCCCACATCCCCGATGGCTGATGAAGCTAAAGAAGAAAGAATTCCTCGCGCTCAAGCAAGGGCGCAAGTGCGTGATTGAGTACTGCACGAGTTTAATCATTTGGCTCGTTATGCTCCGGAGAGGTGGCCTCGATGAGGCTAAGCGGAGAAGTTTATGGATGGCTTGTCAGAGGAGCTGCGGGACGGTGTCTATTGTGGACTTCCCGACTTTCGGGCCTTGGTTGATAAGGCCATTGTTGCCGAGCACAAGGAAAAGGCGCTGGGTGAGTCCCCAGCGCAAATGGGAGGCCCATCGATCGCACGGCCGGCCTCACTCGTCCTCGGGTTGGGCGGCTCGAGGCCCGTTCTTTTGCTCCACCGGCACCGAGGCCATCCGCACCAGCTCCTCGCCCACCGCGAGGCGTGTTTCACCACGTGCGCTGCGATCGGCAGAGCAGGTGGCCTCACGCAACCGGCGGCCGAGGTTACTTGTTTCATTTGCCACAACAAGGGCCACTACGCCAGCGCTTGCCTCGAGAATGTTGCAGCAGCCCTCGTCCTAATGGAGGACGCGGCGGGAGTGGTCACCCACCGACGAAGATCATCCGAAGGCCCGAGTGCGGCGGTCGAGTCAACCATCTTTCAGCTGAGGAGGCTCAGGAGGCGCCAGATGTCGTGATGGGTACACTTCTTGTCAATTATCGTCCTGCTGCAGTATTATTTGATTCTGGAGCATCGCATTCTTTTATTTCAAGATCATTTGCTGCTGCTAGTGGTCTTCACTGTGTTCCTTTGGGGATTCCTTTGCTCATTCGCTCTCCGGGTTCGGAAATGAGAGCTGATTTGGAATGCCGTGGTGTTCCTATTGAAGTCAAGGGGGTAGGATTTTTGGCAAACCTTATTCTGCTCAATTCAGCGAGTCTGGATGTGATTCTTGGCATGGATTGGTTGTCCCCACACTTGGGACAGATCGATTGTGCCAAGAAGATGGTTTTTCTCGCCAACCTTTATGGTGAACAGGTTGGCTTTTCCCCGCAGCTGCAAGGGTCACACCTTTGTGCACTTGTAGCAAAGCCACTTTGAAGATTCGTGAGGTTCCCACCGTTTGTGATTTTGAGGATGTTTTCCGATGATTTACAGGATGCCTCGGTTCGAGATCTGAGTTTGTCATTGAGTTGCTACCCGTCGCCCTATCTCGGCGCGCCAGATCGGATGCCTCCCAATGAGCTAGAAGAATTGAAGAAGCGACTTGGTGAGCTCCAAGCAAAGGGTTTCATCCGTCCCAGTTCATCTCCTTGGGGTTGTCCGGTGATCTTTGTGAAGAAGAAGGACAAGACTTTGCGCATGTGTGTTGATTACCGTCCGCTCAATGAGGTGACGGTGAAGAACAAATATCCTCTTCCCGCATTGATGATCTTTTCGACCCGGTTGTCCGGAGCTCGGTGTTCTCAAGATTGATCCGAGGCGGGATATCATCAGTCGGATCGAGTGAGGATATTCGAAGGCGGCTTTCACTACTCGTTATGGCTGACGAGTACACCGTCATGTCTTTCGGCTTAACCAATGCTCCGACTTATTTCATGAACCTTATGAACTCGGTATTCATGGAATATTTGGATAAGTTCGTGGTGGTATTTATTGATGATATTCTTATCTATTCCAAGACCAAGCGAGCATCTTTGAGCATCGAAGATTGTTTTGGGCAAATGCGGGAACACGACTATATGCAAAGTTCAACAAATGCGAGTTCGTTGAAGGAAGTGGCATTCTTGGGTCATGTTCTTTCACCGAGGCGTAGCGATGGATCCCGCAAGGTCGGCGATGTTCTATCTTGGGGTCACCGTCGATCCAGCGATGTGCGGAGTTTTCTTGGTTTAGCAGGCTACTACGCGCTTTATCGAGAACTTCTCCAAGATCGCAAGCCAATGGTGAATTGCTCAAGAAGGACAAGAAGTTTGTATGGTCCTCTGCTTGTGATGAGAGCTTTCAGGAGCTCAAGTGGCGTTTGACTTCAGCTCCAGTTCTTACTCTTCCTGATGTCCACAAGAGCTTCGATATTTATTGCGATGCCTCTCGTCAGGGACTCGGGTGTGTTCTTATGCAAGAAGGCAAGGCAGTTGCTTATGCATCCAGGCAGTTGAGACCCCATGAGCTCAACTATCCCACCCATGATTTAGAGCTTGCTGCTGTGGTTCATGCACTCAAAATTTGGCGGCATTATCTGATCGGAAACCGCTGTGAGATGTATTCTGATCACAAGAGTTTGAAATACCTGTTCACCCAGCCAGATCTGAACCTCGTGCGGAGGAGATGGTTGGAATTGATCAAAGATTATGACATGGGTATTGATATCATCTGGCAAGGCCAATGTGGTTTTGATGCACTTAGCGAAAGGTATCTTGCAATACTTTGATGGTCCAAGAGCAGCAACCTGCACTTCTTGCAGAATTTCAGCGTCTCAACTTGGGTTTGGTTGAGCATGGTTCCCTTGCTGCCTTGGTTGTGCAACCAACCTTGGTGGATCAAATCAAGTCGACCTGACAATCGGATGTTCGTGTGGGTAAAATCAAGCAGAACATCAAGAATGGGTCAGCCAAGTGCTTCACAGAAGATGAGCATAGTGTTGTGTGGTTTGGGCAGCGTCTCGTGGTCCCAAAGGTTCCGGAATTGCGGGATTTGATTCTCCATGAGGCCCATGATTCGCCTTTCTCCATCCATCCTGGGGCCACCAAATGTACCAAGACTGCGTCGAGATTACGTGGACTCGCATGAAGCGCGAGATTGCGGGTTCGTTGCGGATGCGGCGTATGTTGTCGTGTCAAGGCGAGCATCGGCGTCGGTGGTCTTCTTGACCCTTACCTATACGAGTGGAAATGGGATTACGTGGGCATGGATTTCATCAACGGTGCGCCCGTGCTTCTTCGGGAAGGATGCTATCCAGGTGGTTATTGGTGGTTGACAAAGGTAGCACACTTTTTGCGAGACGTACCACCCTCGGTGTCGATAAATTGGCGGATCTCTATATCTCCCGCATTGTGAGCATGCATGGTGTGCCACGAGCGATTGTGTCGATCGTGGCTCTCTTTTCACTTCTGGCTTTGGTACGTTTCTGAGAGGCTATGGGGACCCGTCTTTCGTTCAGCTCGACTTATCATCCTCGGTCGATGGTCGACGGGCGAGTCAACCAAGTTCTAGAAGATATGCTCAGTGCTTGTGTTCTTTCCTATGGGAAGAATTGGGAGAAGTGCCTACCGCTTCGAGTTCTCCTACAACAACAGCTTCCGAGGCTAGTCTCGGTATGGCACCATTTGAGGCTTTGTATGGGAGCGTTGCGAACCCTTTGAACGGTTAGAAGCGGGAGAGACAGTTCTTTGGCCCGATTCAATTAATGAATTTGAAAGTCAAGTGCGATTGATTCGTGACGCTTCGCGTAGCTCACCCGAACAAAAGAGCTATGCGGTCGGCGTCGTCGTGGTGAGTTTCGCCCAATGACTTTGTGTATCTCAAAGTCTCACCTCGAAGGGTCATCGTCGTTTAGATTGTCAAGGGCAAGCGGCTCCTCGATATGTCCGCCATATCGCATCATCAAGAAAGTGGAGCTGTTGCATACAAGTTAGAATTGCGGCTACACTCGAAGGAGTGCGATGTTTTCCATGTATCGCAATTGAAGAAGTGCCTCCGTGTTCGATTGAGGAAACACCATTGGAAAATATCGATGTGCAAGAAGATCGTCTTATCGTGATCGCTTCGTTCGTATCCTCGAAGAAGTGAACGCGAGCGAGGAACCGTGTGATCAAGTTCCTTAAAGTTCGATGGTCGAATCACTCGAGGATGAAGCCACTTGGGAGCGGGAAGATCGTCTCGTGCGACTACCCGTCCTTCTTTTCCAGTGATCGGAATCTCGAAGAGATTCTGTAAGGGGGAGATTGTAACAGCCCTAAGTTAGGGTTTGTATTTCAAATGTAAAATTTTGAGGAGAAATAAAAACTTTTGTTGTCTCTTGAAGTAATTTGGAAGTTTTCCAAATTTTCCCTAAACAATTTCCAATTCTAAGATTTAATTCTTGTGAATGGAAATTGTTGTCAACAAAATTCTTGACCTTAAACTTGTGATCATCCTCTGCAAGTATTTTTCCTATCATCTTGACCATCCTAGATACCTCTCTGAAAAATTTCATAATTTTTAGATTTTGGTTGCTACTTCAAATGGCCAAGTCAAACCAGTTTAGAAATCTGGTCAAACCTCTGGACAGCAGCTTGTGCATTTTCTTGGGAGAAATCTAGTACATGAAAACTCCTAGAAAAATTACACAAGGTTGTCCTCTGTCCCTGTAAGCTTCCATAAAAATTTCAGAATTTTTGGAGCTTGGGAGCTATCTCTAAAAATTCCCCAAAACCCGCTCAGCCCTTTTTAATTTAAATCCGGAATCACTGTTCATCGAGCCCGAACCCAACTTGGGCTCGAGTCCGACCGCACCTAATTGACTCGGTCGCACCGCCTAGCTACACCGCGCGAGCCCGACAGCTGTCGACCGACCGATGCAGATCGTACGGTCAGCGTGCGCCCGAAGCAATCGACCAGTCCGATTGCATCCGTTCATCTCAACCGTCCATTCTGGATCGATCGTTCAACATCTTCTTGATCAAGCGGACCAACTCATTGTGCCGCTTTGTCTCGGCTCGCGCCACTTTCTTGCTTTACGACGAGCGGGCCCCACTGTCGGGTTCGTCCTCGTCTTCTCCGCGTCTCACCGGAGCTCGCTGGCAATCGCATGCGTGCCACGCAGCTCGTCGCTGCCACCTCGTGGACGCGTGTCCGGTCATGGCGTGTCGCCGGTATTCATCATCTCACCGCACCCACCCATTCCTCGTTTCCTTCACTCTATCACCTCTCAGACCGGTTCTTGGTTTCAGGAGAAGAAGAAACCGAGCAACGTCGCGAGGTGGTCTTGTCGCCTCGCCTCCGGTGATCTCGGTCCGCGAGCTTCTGGCGTTCTAGTGAGTATCATGTTTCGGCGTTTGGTTCCTTAGGATCGCATTGCTTCACTAAGTCTAATGATGGGTTCGTTGTCGTCTTTGGTGCATCGTGGAGGGCGTACGACCAGTTTTTCTCCAAGCTCGGTGAAGCGCCGCCGCCTAAGTTCCGGCCACCTCCGTTCTCCTTCGTCGTCGTAAGCTTGGGCATCACGTTCCTGAGATCAAGGCGAAGCTTAAACACACCATCCGGGGTCTTTTGGAAGTCTGTGGCGCCCTCTCCGCGGAAGCCGCACCTTCTTCTCCGCCTCCGTTCGTCGCCAGCTCATCGCCGGCATCTCCTTGGGTCAGCACCGCCGTCATCAAGTTCGCGAGCTCTCAGCAAACCTGTAGGTATAACCCATTCGCCCTAAGACCTACTGGTTTGCTAGATTTGTTGCGCGGCCGCACCGCCGTCCTCGTGATCGTCGGTGAGCCGCCGGCAACTTTAGGTTTAATCCTCCTTCATTAGCGTTGATCATCCTTTAGTTTGTACCACTGACTTGTGGACCCCTCCGGAGCTAAGCGCGTTTAAAAGTCTTAATCTGGTCATAATTTGTTCCTTGAGTCCATGACTTGTGGGTCCTCTCGGCTGGTTAAGGTCTTGCGTAAAGTAGCAAAATTCGTTTCTGGTGATAGCAGGCGTATTCTCCAAATCCGCGTTCGTCCTCGCCGTTGGCGCCGGCTGAGTCAAGTTTGACCTGGTCGGCCGTTTCTCGCGCGGGCCCGCTGTCAGTGGTTGTGGCTAGCTGCGCGTCGGTAGAAAAAGATTTAACTGCTTTAGAATTTCTGAATTCGTTTTTTCTGTGGTGCTGTTAATTCAATTAAGCTTAGAAAATGCATAACTAATTCAATTTGTCTCCAAATCGCATGAAACCCGCGCTGATAATTTTCATTTTAAATGTGCTATTTACTAAAATTTGTTCAACCATGTCTCTGTTAGCAAAAATCTGGTTATTGATTAAATGGTGTATTATTGTATATTCCAAATTAGAAAATTCATATCTCTTTCAATAATTGTCCAAATCCAGTGAAACCAATTCTGTAAATTTTCATTTTTAATATACTAATTATCAGAATAGGTTTTAGTTATGTTTCTGATATTAAAATTTTGCTAAGTAATTAACTAGTGCTTTTTGTGTATTGTTAGCTTAGAAAATTCCTAGAAAATTCATAACAAATCAAAATGAATTATTCTCTGTTCCTAAAATGTGTTAGATCTTGTTTAGGCTCTTTGTGTAAAGTTTGGTATGTTTTGATGTTGTTGTATGATGGAGTTTTGTCGGTGATTTGTTCTTATTCGTTGCTTTTACTCGATCGTTAGATTGCGGCGGTTACAGTTCTATCGAGTGATCCTCTGCAATGAGTTGAGCCTATTGAGCAGCAGCAAAGAGCAAAAGCGGTTTGATCATGTTTATCCCAGTATTTTAAAGTCTAATATTTTGTTTCAGCTGTATGTATGCATTGCTTAATTTGTGTTAAATTGATTAGTTAAAACCATAGCTGCATATCCTGTAGGTGAAATATTGATCTCTACTACCTGAGCCTAGGTTACTTGCTGTGATTAGAGTTCGTTGGATGAACTCTTATCACTTAGTAGATTACGAGTTTAGTTGCTTAGCCATGCTTAGCTTCCGGTAGATTTGGGCGATCATCGACTTAGTCGATGATTTTGATCACATAAAATTATTATTGCTGTTTTTATGTTAGCTTATGCTTTGTTAATTGCAAAACTAAAACTGAAAACAAAAATGATTTAGACGCGGGCACAATGGTAAGATGGTGTGATTTTTGGGTGTGCCTGGAATGGTGCCCGGGTCAATTAAGGATCGTACATCTTGTGAGTACCTGTTATCCAGGCATTTCGGCGTGCTAACCACACTAGAGTATATGGGACCTCTCTTGACCTAGTACTTTGGCGTGTATTGGCTCCGGGTCGCAGGAGGTCGCAGGAGGGATGGTGTTGGGAGCATGGTAGTTGTCCGAAAAGCTTTACCCCGCAAAGGTAGTTGTCTTTTCGGCTTAACCATGTAAGCGTATGGATTTCTATCCATACGAGCGGCTCGTAGTTAATACACAATATTGGAAAAAGTCTCGTAGGACTTAGTTTGTGCAGACATACCTTCTAAGTGTGCTTTGGCTTAAAGGCGATCTCAAGTGTGGGTACAGATGGTACACCCTGCAGGTTAAAACTATTCGAATAGCCTCGTCCTAGGTGATGGACACGCTTGGGTAAGCTTTTCAAGAGTTAGACTACAACCTTTTAAATTAAAACTTGTAGGTGGTACGAACTGGGATTAGTGCTATGTTGTAGTGACTATTGGGATAGTCACTTCTAGGTGGTTATTTGTATCTATCTTTGTTTGTGATTATTTCAACAAGAAAATGAATTGCAAACTTGCCTTTAAAGCTGTATTACATTATTGCAAATAAAGTTGGCTTTATGCAAATGAAACCTATGACCTCCACGAGATAAGTCGCATATAGCATATGAGCAGTCCGCTAGTTCACACGTCGGTCTTGCAGTACAAAGACAATCTTTGTACTCATTGGCTTTGCTCAATGTTTTGTTGCGGAGGAAGAAGGTGAGCCCCAAGGGCCTCACTTCGTGAGTTCTCTTTGCCGCCGTGTTCGACGACTAGGCTTGGCGGTCGGTCGGATGCCTTGTGGGTTGAAGGCACACCGATTGGCTTTGTTTATAGCCATCTTATGGCACTTTTGCTTCCGCTGTCTATCTTCTGTTATTTGTGTATCTTTTGGCCGGTCGGCCTGGTTCTGTAATAATCTACTGGTTGTTTACCTTCTGCTTAGTAGTGTAATGTTTGGACTCTATGTTCGGAATGGAGTTGATGCATAATTTTGTGGTGAGGTGTGTATACTGCTTTCTGGGAAGTATACATATCTCGAGGCTCGGTTTATTTGATTTGTGATGCTAGGACCAGGTGGTTGGTTAAGCATTACAAGCCAAATAAATTGGGGGTCCTCACACTCGTCAACATCCATCCCTCTTCTACTCTTCAGGGTGCGATCCCTGTTGAGCATTTTTGTGGTCTTTTTCCTGACTACTCTGCCCTTCGTCTGTTTGGCTGCGTTTGCTACGTTCTCCTCGCCCCTCAAGAACGCACCAAACTGACTACTCAGTCTATTAAGTGTGTCTTTCTGGGATACAGTGCCGAGCACAAGGGCTATCGGTGCTGGGATCCTATTGGTCGATGGATGCGGGTTTCTCGAGTTGTGACTTTCGACGAGTCTTGTCCCTTCTACCCATGTCCTGCCTCTCCTTCGGCTTCCTCTGTGGAGTCTCTGTCCTTTTTGACCTTTCCAGATACAGCTATATCTGTCTTGCCCTCGTCCACCCATCCCACTGAGTCTCCACATATTCCTCCTATGGCCTCTCCACCGTTGTCGCCGCCTGCTTCGTCTCCTATGGCTCCTCAGCCTTCTCCCACTACAGCACCTTCTTACCCTCTCTTCTACACTCATCGACCTCATATTGAGGATCTTCCAGATGAGCCATCTTCTCCTGATGCTCCATCTTTTTCTGATGCTCCATCTTCCCCTGATGGGTCATCTTCTCCTCGCTACGCTCTCCTACCGCCCCCCTGACCTTTTGGTTTTGCTGGTGCAGCTACTCATGAGCTTGTCTCCTACCGGGATGCTGTTACTCACCCTGAGTGGCAGCATGTCATGACCGAGGAGATTGCTGCCCTCGAGCGTACTGGTACTTGGGATCTTGTTCTTTTTCCATCTCACTCTCATCCCATCACGTGTAAGTGGGTCTATAAGATTAAGACTCATTCTGACGGCTCTCTTGAGCGCTATAAGGCGTGTCTTGTTGCTCGTGGCTTCCAGCAGGAGCATGGTCGTGACTACGATGAAACTTTTGCTCCTATAGCTCACATGACCACTGTCCGCACTCTTCTTTCGGTGGCATCTGTTTACCACTGGCCTGTTTCTTAGCTTGATGTCAACAATACCTTTCTTAATAGCGAGTTGCGTGAGGAGGTCTATATGCATCCGTCACCTGGGTATTATGTTCCTGAGGTCATGGTCTGTCGCCTTCGTCACTCTCTCTATTACCTTAAGCAAGCCCCTCGTACTTGGTTTGAGCGCTTCTCCTCTGTGGTCATTGCTGCTAGTTTTTCAGCTAGTGATTATGATCATGCGCTCTGTGTCCACACTTCGTCTCGTGGTCGAACTCTTCTTCTTCTATATGTTGATGATATGATCATTACTGGATATGATTATGAGTACATTGCCTTTGTCAAGGCTCGTCTTAGTGAGCAGTTCCTTATATCGGATCTTGGTCCTCTTCGTTACTTCTTTGGGATTGAGGCTACTTCCACTCGAGATGGTTTCTTTATGTTCCAAGAGAAGTATATTCAGGATTTTCTTGATCGCACCTCTCTCACTGATCAGTGTATTGTTGATACTCCCATGGAGCTCAATGTTCATCTCCGACCCTCTGATGGCGAACCTCTTTCTGATCCGACTCGCTATCGTCATCTTGTTGGGAGTCTTGTCTACCTTGTTGTTACTCGTCCAGATATCACTTATCCAGTCCATATTCTGAGTCAGTTCATCACTGCTCCCACTCAGACCCACTACAGCCACTTTCTTCAAGTTCTGTGATACCTTCGTGGAACTATCTCTCGCCGTCTCTTCTTTCCATGCTCTAGTTCGTTACAGCTTCGGGCTTATTCGGATGCTACTTAGGCCAGCGATCCCTCTGATCGTCGGTCTATCTCTGCTTACTGTGTTTTTCTTGGTGGTTCTCTCATTGCTTGGAAGACGAAAAAATAGACTGCAGTGTCCCGTTCGAGTGCAGAGGCTGAGTTGCGAGCTATGGCTCTCTTGACAGCAGAGATTACTTGGCTACGGTGGTTACTTGAGGATTTTGGTGTTTCTGTCACTACACCGACTCCTCTCTTGTCAGACAGTACAGGTGCTATCAGTATTGCCCGTGATCCTGTGAAGCATGAGCTCACCAAGTATATTAGTGTTGATGCTTCCTTCATGGGGTCTATATGTATAGTGTGTTATTCCCTATTGTTATGAGGGGTTATTTGCATATTCATCACCTGTACTTTGTGTATATATGCTAGCCTTTTGGCCCTCTGGTAATATAAGTTGCTATTCCTAACAAAGATGACCCTAGCCATTCTGCTTTTTCGAACATAAAATACACAGAGCTCTTGATATGCAGCGCGTGTACGATATCTAAGGTGACCGGATTCTAATTCCGTAGGAAACAAAATAACGGTCAATAAATTTTAGTTCTTATAGTTAGGGCATAAGTAGCGTTTAGCATGCCATTCGTAAATTATTGTTGGGATAACTAACGTCCCCAAGTTGTGACCTGGATCCCACGAGACGAAAGATTAGTAGCAGTTGATCCAGAGCCTACATATAGATATAGCTACCCTGCATGCGCCAATGGCCGTCTCTCTTCCTGTGAGTTGTTGGTATTTTCTTTTGCAATTAAGCCACAGATTGCACGCAGACTGCACCCCAACGTTGCAAGTGCAACCATTGCAATGGACAAAACACGCAGACTGCACCCCAACGTTGCAAGTGCAACCATTGCAATGGACAAAACACGCAGACTGCATCCCAACGTTGCAAGTGCAACCATTGCAATGGACAAATCCACTGGAATATGGGTATATTATTCATGCTGGCTAGGCAGTAAGTTCACATGGACCTTGGATCAGATCGGTAACAAACGTACGAATATAAGCTTGTCCATATTTAAGTCACACTATTGAGAAATTGAACACTTGCAAGTCACAAGCGAACTCGGGAAGTAGTGTATACCGCTCGACGGTATCCTAAAACCTTTTACAGTGCGGTGTGATGTTTTACTGTGGATATTGTTGGAATTTTCCTTCACATGATGCACTCAGCTCTCTGATGTCTTCGCGTGAAAGCTTCTGCCTGAAAGCAAACCACGAACGCCAAGGAAAAAAACACTGATTTCTTTTCGGGAGGTCGTTTTGTCATTTTTGTATTTCTTCACAACTAAACTTGCATGTCTTACAAACAGCTAGTGCTAGTTATATAGGCACAACACGTAGACTAAAACGAATACGAATCCGGTTCGGCAAGCATACCGAATACAACCTGGAATCAACTCTACCACTCGGACTCAAAACAGAAATTCCACAAAGGAAAAATCAACACCTACCAAAAACAAGATTAAATTCTATCAGATATAACAAGGTGGCAAATCTTTGCTATGTTTGTCATACAAGAAGCTAACAAATACTCCTCCCAAAGAAAAAAAGAAGAAGAAAGCTAACGAATAGGTAATTCTTGGAAGTAAAGACAAGAATACGAACAAGCGAATGGCTACCTCCACAGACCACAGTTGTCAATTGATATGTCAAGCACAGTGCTCTGGAATATCCCTCAACGGGCAACTAGAGCATTAGAAAGCAAGAACAGATCTCGAGAGTCGAGACCATGCAAAACTTTTCATCGAGGTAAACACTATGAGATTTTAAGCACCTTGAACTTTCCACGGGAACACTTGACTCTTTCATTGAACTCTTTTACGGTACACTCAATTTAATACAGCCTGTCTATTCTCTTTGATCCAATGGTTCAGATTTATTATGATTTAGTCATACTACACCTGGCAGTTTGAGTAGTAGAATCCCGAGATGGTAGAATTATAATTGCTCATGTGGGGATCACATACTATAAGAGTAATATTTTCAACCCTAGTTATAGAAATCCATAATACACCCACAAAAAATTATAAATACAAAAAAAAATCTATTATGCCCTTGACGAATCAATGGTTAAATTTGATTTATACTGCTACTATATACTATTAGTAGAATATACCGTAAAATTTATCGTTTTTAAGCCAATCCTTCATGCTGCCAGTGCCGACACACGTTGGCATGCCTAGTCCACATGGCACAAAAATTACCATGTGTCTCTTATTGATCGGCATGGTTGGTCAGAATCCCTTGAATGGGATGATACAACTTTCCTCCGAGTTTTTGGCCTAAATGGTGTTGTTGGTGCCATTATCAACGTAACTGGCCGTTCGCAAACTGTAATACTAAAAATGACACAACGGACATGCCAGGCGCCGACATGTGTCAAAAAACATGCCACCCGTGCCCGGATTTCATCTCAACCATTCGTCGGGGGACCGAACGGCCCCCACACCGCCACGTCGCCTTTGTCGTGCCTCCTTCGCCCGGACTCTCGCCTGCCGTGGCTCCAGCACCTGGACGCGCGCCATGTGGCCGCGTTGTTCCTCCCATGCCAGGACATGCTCCTATCGTGCCTCCAGTGCCCGGACGTGCGAAACGTGGGCGCACCGTTCCTCCCGCACCCGGGCGTGCTCCTACCGTGCCTCTAATGCCCGGATGCGCGCGCCACGTGGCCGTGCTGTTCCTCCCACGCCCGGATGCGAGCCTACCATGCATCCAAAGCCCGAGCGCGCGCCATATGTGTTTGGGCAGGGGTTTTAGGGAAATTACGGTTTTAGTTTTCTAAAATTAGGGTTTCATGATTTCATGTGCGCGGTTATCAGGTGTTTTAGGGTTTTGTGAATGTGAACCTCGGGTGTGTTATAGGGATTTATGATTTTATGTGAACCTCATGTGCTTTAGGGTTTTATGATTTCATGTGAACGTCGGGTGTTTTAGGGTGTAATGTGAATCTCCGGTGTTGCAGTCGTCTCCGGAACCGATGTACTTCGACAATACTATACAAATAAATTTTGCATTAAACGCACAACATATATACATCGTACACACATGATACATATATGCAATGTACACACATGATACCAAAGACATGGGCAGTTATTTAGGCATATCCGCACATCACATACATGTGCATGTGCGACCATTAAAATGGGTAAGTTTTTCACCCCACCCCCCACCTCCCGGGGTCGAGCTATAGAATGGCTGGTTGGCTGCGCGAAAGTAAACACCTGAGTTGCGTTGCGTTAGGAAGGAGTAGCTGCGTTATCCCCAAACAATACACCAGGAGAAGCGATAGATATCGAGATGGCGCAGGAGGAACCTGCAGCAGGTAATTCACTCCATCGAAATGGTTATGCTGCTTTTGTATTGTTACTACTATATGCTTTCTGTGGTTTGCGTGTGTTAATTTGTGGTCTAGTAAATTTTTGCTGGCCGAGATTCTAGTCTAATCAATTGGCGCTCAAAAGTTTTTTTTAGAAAAGTCTTGGAGGATTTCCTAAAGATGTGACGGGTAAGACTTACTTCCTTCTCACTCCAAATTTAAGGTAGAAATGAGACTGGAATTTGATTGGAGATGTTCACAACCTTGTGTTTCAACCATTGCACCCCAAGATAGCTAGAAAACCTAGAAAGATGTCTATTAATTTATAAGATGACGTGTGTTTCTTCAATATAACATTTTCAAACACATTGGATCATAATCTGACATGGATACATCTCGAAGCTAATCTAAATACCTATCCTCTGATCACCCCCGCCACCGGCTACTATCCCTATCTCTTCCACGTGCCTCCTCACTCGAGTTATTACTGACTTCTAGCTTCTCGTTCTAGGCCTGTGTAACATCCCAATTTTGCCTCTTTTGTTAAAAATAATTTAAATTAAGTAATTCAAAGTGCTGGAGAATTCAAAGTGCTGGAGTTTATGCAATTAATTTATTACGAATCAAATCCGAATCCAAATCTCAATTCAAACTTCAAGTCAAATTTCCTTCTCTCTCAATTCAATCAGAAACCCTAATTCAAAGTTCCGAATTCCATCCTCAAATCAAATTCCATCATCAAACACAATTCAATCTGAATATCAAATCCAAATCTGAATTCAAATTCTCCTATTTGAATTTCCTTCTCAATTTTTCCTTGGGCCTTGCCGTGCCTCGGGTCGGGCCAGCTGGCATGGCCCATCTGGCCACCACTAGCCGGGGCTGGCAGGTAGGCCAGGAGGGAAATGGAGGAAAGAAAAGAAAAGGTAAAAGAAAGAGGAAAGGAAAAGAGAAAAGAAAAAATGAAAAAAGAAAAAAGAGAAGTCAGGCTGGGCCAAGTGGTTTCGGTCCAGACCGCACTTTTGAGGTTTTAATTTATTTTCTTTTTCTTTTCTTTTGAAACTCGGTTTGAATTCAATTTTCTGTTTTGGGTTGATGTTTCAATTAACAACTCAAAAATTCGAACATCGACGAAGCGTGAGAAGAAGTTTTAAAAATTCTACACTTTTAAACAATTGAGCTGAAAGTGAATTTTGAGGTGTCGCACCAAAGTCTTCCACGACTTTGATAACACAGTCTGCAATATTCTCACCCGTGTATGCTACGTCAATTAATTTGAAACCTATAATTATTTTCTCCATTACTCAGTCGTCATTAACATAATGAGCAACTACACTAAGATAATCCTCCCTAGCCTGACCACACCATATGTCCGAGGTTAGGGCCACCAAAAATATGCACGTACTAAATAGTTCCTTTAATTTATTATGATATTCATTGTAGTATTTTACTAGATCCTAATGTAAGTTTGGAAAGTAGTAGACTCACAAAAGTTATGAGGCCTCCCGGGATCGGATCCGTTCAAGCTAAGTAATTACGCTAAAAACGCAATACTTAACGTGAGACGAAAATGATTCTAAGTGCCCGGATATGTGTCTCATGTTAGCTCCCAAGGATCAGTGGCTAACATGCACATATCCTAATACAACATTGCAATCACATCCATACACAATCGTACAAGAGAATAGAAACTTTGATACATCTTCAACATATAGAACCTTATGGTCCTAATTTTACATAAGAGGGCCAATCGGCCAAATCTAAATAATAATAACACAAATAAATCGCAGCGGAAGATAAACTTAAAGTAAAAAGGGAATAACCGAGTTGGCATGCCCAAATTCCCACAAGCAACCAACTAGAGTTAAAGCCGTTGCGCTTGTCGCCCCACTACGATCAAATAGACACTTTTCAAGTACAAAGTTGTACTCATGAGACTTTTCAAGAAAAATAAGGATGCATGTAAGTATCAAAGGAAGGCTACTACACTAGTCCATTTTCGCGTAAAGCAAGTTTTGCATAGAGATAAACAATATAGATTCAACTTGCCATTTGTAAAACATTTAGAAAACATTTTATGACAGTAAGTAATGATCAACAAAGGTATACCCTCCAAATATAATCAACACACGAACATCTCATTCGTGGCACAAATCATTCCTAAACTTCAACATAATCCAATCCATAAAATCCTCAAATTTCATTAGGATTCAATTCAATTCACCGGCCGATGGACTAGCTCCATCAACCGCTCTCGGCTACGACTACTAGCATGGCTAAGCATCGTTCTACAAACTAGTAAACAATCTCATATAACATATAACCTTAGTCATTCAAGCTAAAAGGGTAATCGACATTCAAAGGAGGGCTAATGCAGCAATTAGAAGATTAACTACTTCTACCCATAAACATACATTTCAAAATAGCATGCAATTGCGATAATAAAACTCACACAAAACTTTTAAAAACCACTGGGAGCAATATGATCAAGAGGAGGGTGCTCGCACCTTTGCTGGTATCACTTGTTCAATCTCAGGATATACTCATAATAATCTCACGAATATATCGTTATCGTCAAAAACCTAATGAAAGATGATATTGCAATAAATATCAAATAAGGCCATAAATTCAACATGCTAAAAAATGCATGAAATTTTTATGGTAGGTAGATTACGATTTTATTAGAATTTAGGTGAAAGAATTAACTCATTTGGACTTAGTATGTGAAAGTTATCACAGTTTGAAAATCAGCAATTTAATAAAAGCTCAAAAACCCTAGCTCGGTTACTGTTCATCTGCAATTAATTGTTTTGTGAAAATTTGCATAACAGTGGTGGGGATAAGGATTGCATGGTTGGAAAGATAATAAAAAGTTATGTTCAATAAAAATTGAATCACCCCATTTGGAGTTCGAATGAATTTTCTATGAATTTTTGAAGTTAATTCCATTTCTAGTGTAAAAATAATTCTTTTCTGAATTTTTCTAATGCATTTAATACTTTTTACACTCAACTTAACCTAGCCTTTGTCATGACAAGTGGGCCTACATATTTTCTTTTCTTTTCCAATTAATTCCTAAAGGAAAACTTCTACCGACAAATCTAATCTTCTCACTATCATTTACTTAACCGATTCTCCGGTGTTGAGTCCAATCACATGCACAATACTCTCCGATCATATTCTCATATCTTGATCAAAATCCCATACTAACCTCCACTAAGGCATAATCAAGGTAGTCAATCCAACAAAATAATTCCCGGACTCATAAACTTTCATCTACACAATCCATCCGGTAGTTGTACGAAATCTACTAAGTGATAAGCATATGACCATGATCGAATCTATCAATAGTTCTTTACTAGACTATTTAAGCTAATACTAATCACAAACTCTACTAGTCTCACATTGGCGAATCACATTCGCATACACCAAAATTTCCACCGATCGAGGTTTATTTGACTAACCGACACCTAATGAGCTTTACAATATAATTGCACGTCCGACCTCTAATAGCTCAACAATCGATCAACTCATAATCGTACCACCGAACTTAGTCATGTACAACATCTACCAATCCAATCACATTTGTGCCTCTACGATCAACTAATAATCATTTATCTACTAACTCATTGGAGGGTACAAATCTATCAACTCGGCACATAGGACTTATCTACTAATCACATAGCAATCCAATCATTTATCCGCACTCAAATAATCTATTGTTTTCTTCTCCCAATTCTAGCACATATGACCCACCAAGTTATTTCTTAAGACATTCCATCAATTTACTCATGATTAAATAAATCACCCGATTCAACCTCCATATCTCCATAAATATTCACACAAGAGCTATCCATCAAGTATTAAATCATAAAATCCTTATGCGTTCTAACTTCTAAAAATTACTAATCCAACGTGAGGGAAAATCCCCAATTAATTTATCCTCAAAGATCACCATAATTTTTTTTATACGACTCCAAAATATCATCCGGTCAAACAATCCAATGTATTTTTAATTTAGCATCCACCGACCAACAATACACATAAACTGCTACAACAATCTAATCATTTGTATCCATAATATTTATCACATAATCCCGCCTACGCACAAATAAGTCCTAACCGGAGAGTTACACCGGTCTTAAGCTACCAAAATATTTTTACAAATAAACATGCATAAATAGATGACGTGCTCATGACTAATATGCAACATGTACAACTAATATCGTAATGCGATAGCACAATTTAACGCGAAGTATTTTACCACGGCACTAGACGTGCCTAATATGGCCGGACATCATCTTCTCGGCTCTCGTCCGCGTCCACCTTAGTCGTTGCCGCTCCAGCGTCCGCTCAGCCTCTCGTTCTCGTCCGCGTCCCTCTCCGTATCGTCACCGTCGCTCTCGGCCCACCGCGCCGCTGCACGCATGCACACGAACATCACCTTGCATCTTGGCACATTGATTGCGCTAATTTAATTAATCGTAATAGTTTGGTAGAAACTGAAAGAGCATCAAAAGAACCAAGGATGTGTGTTTCCTTGTGTCATCTGTCGGCTGCATTTCGCTTCAAAACACAAACACAACACCCTTCACCTCCGTGCACCATCGTTGCCGGCCGGCCGCCTCGGCGCCGGGATCGGCCACCTCTGCCTCGACGTCACCTCGGCCGCCGTTAAGCCACGCCTTGCGCCCACTGCCTCCGCCGGCCTTGACGCCTCGTCGTCCTCCGTTTTTGGCGTCGGACGGCCACTGTCGCGCCAATGCCATCGCCTGGCCACGCCCTCGTCTTGGTTGCTCCACTCCGCCGGCTTGTGTAGGCTACCGTCGCTACCGTTGGCTCGGGCCGAGCCTCACCGGGCTGCGGCCAGCCTTGGTTGCGACATTGCTTGGCCAGCTCTAGGCCAGAGCGCCGCGCCGCCAAGCCGCTGCAGGGCAGCCGTTGCATGCATGCGCCAAGCCTTGTGTTGCCGAGCAGTAGGCGCTGCGCCTCCTCGACCTCGCCTTGGCTCGACCGCTGCCATTTTCTCTTTTCTCCCACAGCACGGCCCCCTCTTTCTTTCTTCTGCTTCTCTCTCCACCTAACAGCATCTCTTCTGGCTCCTCCCAGCGCCCACTGTTTCTCCCCTTCCTCTTCTCCAAATCACTCAAATGACCATGCATGCAAAATCTAATTGGATGAATGGAATGCTAGAGTGATGGGGATCACAGTGGTATGACATGCATTGAAGCTTTCAAGGTTCTTGATGGTGTTTGGGAGGAGAGAAGGTGGAGATGAGCTCATGGAATGAGAGAAGAAAAGAACTGGTCATTGCCTGGTTTCGGAAAGAAGAAAAGCAATGGGGAAGAAAGGAAATGAATAATTGTAGTGCTTTTGGTTGATGGGTTCACTGGCTCTAGCGGGAATAAAATAAAAAATGGCAAAGTGAGTGGTTGTGTGTGTTTGGGTGTTGGGGAAGAGAAAGAATAGGCGAGTGTAGTTGAGGGGTGGTGTTAGGCTAGGATAAGAACTATCCAAACTAAGCACTACTACAGCATAACCACATATCCGAATAGGATGAACCTAACTAAATAATTTATCGAAGTCGACCATTAAGCCCATAGGCTATAGATGATAGGAGTTACCAAGGTTGTGCAGACGATGGTAAATGATATCCATGTCTGTCGGGCTTGCGCTCGAACAATGGTAATGAGACGCCCATGTCGGCAAGGTTATCCCCACATCGGTGAGCTCGGTCGATGGTAACTAACATCCATGACTTGGGGTTAAGCTCATCAGCGGCTAATGTAAGGATGAGGTATTATAAAGGCCTTGTGACAATCACTTAGTCGCACACACCAAGGAGGCATGTCTTGTTCAACATTTTATCTGATTATCTCGTGTGGGTCAAGTTGTACAACCTCAGAGAGTGTAAAATTGTTCAACAAGACAGGCCACGGTCAAAGCGGGCAAGGTATACTTTGGTCGAATTAGTCCTCTATAAGAGAGCCACAATGCTAAATAGCTCGTTACTAAGTGTGTACAATGCCAGGTTTGTAGCAAACAAATACATCGACCAGCTCAAGCATCATAAACTATTCCTCTATCTTGGTCTTTTGCAACCTGGGTCTAGATATCCTGTTACCATTCCCAAAGGCACCAGTGGGCATGGGTACCTTTGTGGTAATCGATACGTTCACAAAATGGATCGAGGCCGAATATATTTCAGGATAACCACCGATGCGGCCAAAAAGTTTATGATGAATAGTGTGGCCACTCAATTCGGTGTTCCGAAGTCGGATCATAACTAACAATGGTACCAGTTTAAGCGCAAAATTTCAAGAATTTTACGAAGAACTAGGTACCAAATTGTGTTATGCCTCTATTGCCTATCCATAGAATAGGGTAGTCAAAGGGCAAATGGCCAAATTATGAGAAAATCAAAACTCAATTTGTTGACAAGCTTGTAAAGCACTCAAGGGCTTTGGTGAAAGAGTTACCCTCAATACTTTGGGCAATTTGCACGACCGCTAGTCGGCTATAGGCGAAACGCCTTCTTCTTAGCTTTGGTCTTGAAGTTGTGCTTCTACGTAACTAAAAATTAAGTCTGCAAGGGTCGGAAAAATCAACAACCAGATCAAGAACAACGTCAAGATGATGACACCAACCTACTAAAACAAAGAGGAACCAAGCCTTAATCCGATTGGCAATCTACCAACAAGCCCTACGCAAGTACTACGACCGTAAGGTCCAACCTCACAGCCTTGCTGTAGGTGACTTGGTCTTGAAAAGATTCGCACCAGCCTAATCGGAATAAGCTTTCCTCAAATGGGAAGGCCGTTATATAGTGATTGAAGTCACACGCCGGGTTAGGTATGATTGGCAAAGGAAGATGGTAGAGTTCTTTCCTATTCTTAGAACATGGACTAGCTAAGAAAGTTCTATGTATAAACTCTTATGTTTTCAATAAAGTTTATGATTTTTATTCATTATTTGTTGTCTTACATAATTACTTGATGAACTAAGTTTTCATTCTTTCTCCGATCACTTTAAACACTTTGTTTTCTTACCTTTGGTCAAAGAAAGGAGACGACACCTAGACGAAGTCTCTCATCTCTGCAGCATGGTCTATCCCACTAGAAGGAGCTTCTAGCGATGATATGTCCCTAACTATTCTGCCAATACAAGGAGACTAGGTTCAAAAACGTGGTCAAAAGAATTTAAACAAGCTCTTTTTACTATTTCTCTAGTACATTTACTTTAACTAAGCAAACAATCGGGGATAGTGGGAAGTTATAATTATAACTTTTATACCTTAGTCTTTGTTTTTGTTTCTTATTTCTTTTTTGTCTTATGAGTTATTGACTAATAGAAAAAAAGACAAGACTGCGAGAAAATGAAGATTTATATACATTCCAAAAGGTCAACTAGTTCTTTACATTACAAATTACCCTAAAGAATCACCATTATTTTGTATATCAGAAGGAGACCCTAGCTACGTGTTTCCTCTCCGACCTTTCTTCTGGTTGGTCTAGCCTCTTCGATCGGTTTATGGGCTTTCTTGGTGCATGCGAGTCAAGATCGATCGCAAGAAGGTAGATGGTGCGCTTGTATGCTTTGAGTTTTGCCAAGGCATAACTCACTCCGCTCTCGACAGCCTCTCTCATCTATTGCACCTGGTTATTCTTCAGAGTAGTACTTAGCTCCTGGAGGGATCTGACTTTCTGGTCAAGACAGTTTGCATGCCCGACCAGGGTGCCGCTCAGAGGATTGAACTCCTCAACACCTAACCCACTAAGCACGCTGTTCGGGAGGGAGATATTGCCTGGTAAGTTAACTTTTGTTGCCTTTGTCTCCTCTCGACTAGTTGGAAGCTCCTCCTGGAGTCATTTATTCTCTATTGCTTGCTCTGTGTAAAAAGAGTAAACATTAGTTAACAAACAACATCTTTGACCGGTATTATGTAATGGTCGTTGGTAAGTATTTCTACCTATCAAATGGATTTTGAGCTCTTGTTTTTCCTTTTCATGGGCAGTAGCACTGTTCATACAATGCTCTTTCTATCTCTTGAGGGCCTTTTCTTTCTCCCTCATGATGTGGTTAAGCTCTTCGATCACCGAACCCTTTGATCGAAGCTCGAGTTAGAGCTTATCCACATCGTCATCTTTTTCTTCACAAAATTAAAAGCAAAGATGAGAGAAAAGGAAGGAAAGTTGTCAAAAAAAAAAGGCAAATATCAAAGAGAAGACTTACCATTGATAGTTTTCTGTAGCTCAAAAGCTGCAGAATTAGCCTCCTCGAGGTTCTTGAGGAGGTCCTCTCGCTCTTCCTTTAATCTTTGCGACCTGATTTTCTCTAAGCCGAGTACGTTCGCAAGAGATTTGGCATCACTCTTCAACCTACAAAGATTAAGATATTTAGAACAAAAAGATGGTCAAAAACTACTCGTAAGAGTGACTTACCATCTCTCTACCTACTTGCAGAGGAAATCCTTCTCCTTCTTCATCTCGACCAGTCATCGAGTCATCCCTCCACCCATGGCGACTTGTTCGATTGCTCTCTGGAAATAAAGCAAAAAACATAGAAGGTTGGTGATGAAAAAAAATCCAAATATCTCAATATTAAGTATTTGGTATCGAGCACTTTCATCGATTACTAGGCAAGCATACATCCTGTACAGGTCCTCAGAGACTTTATACTTCTCGATCGCCTCGACCTTGTCCGACCACACTTTTTGAAGACGACAGTCGTAAAAAATGCACCAACAGATTGGGATATCCGTGGCATGAGGGACTCGGTTGAGGGATTTCGAAGACGAAGATCCAATTTTCGAAGGTCCAAAGAACTCTAAAATAAAGTGGTCAAGTTCTCCATCCTCTTCGCTGTAAAGGGAGCTCGTATATTGGGGATTTTGAGGTACAACCTCGGTAACCTCTTATCCTTTGCGGCGACCTTGATCAGAGCCTTCTGTCATTTCTTTTTTGACCACCTCTACTGATTGAACGGTTAGTTCTCTCTATTGGACATTGATGTCCTCGAGAACTGACTCGATCACTAGAGTGGATGAATCTTCAGCTGCCTTTGCCTCTGTCTCTTCGACCACAGGGGAGATTACCACCTAAGTGGTCATGGCTTGCTCGACGGTAGCAGTCTTCTCTCCTGAAGTTTTCTACGGGGCCAAACTACAAAACAGAGGAAAAAGAAATCAAAAATCAAGTCATAAAAAAGGGGTAAATATTATTACTTGTCTTCAAATTTTACATACCTTAGTTTTTTGGACATGACCCTAAGATGGAAGACATTTTGCCCAAAGCGACAAGGTCGATGTTCTTCTTTCCTTCTTTCTCTACGACTCACCAACTCAAAGCTTTTAGCCTCCAAGTGGCTTTTAGCTTCAGTGGTCGAGGTGGCCATGTGTTGGTCGAGTCTCTTGGACTCGCAGAAGTTCCTCCTTTGCGATCTCCCTTCTGTGCAATCAGAACTGATTTTGATCGCCCGGGGGCTCTGACTTCTTAAATCCAGAGGTTCTACTAGAGCAGTAGTGGCCTTCACAAAGAAATAAATTTTCCCAATTTTGTTTTTCTATTTTCTTGACAAAAGCATGTGTAGGAAGGGAGGGATTGAGAATGGCCGAGTGTCATAGTAGAATGATACCTTGGATTTTGGAACTTTTCTTATAGGTTCCACAACCGCCTTCCCTTTCTCCTCTATAGCTGATGCTGCTTGGGAATGAGTTGTCAGGGAGGTTTAGGAAGAGGGGAGCTTGAACTCTCACCCTTCTTCTTTTCATCCGTCGTCTTTATGATGCGGCATATCTTGCGCAGTGGGACTTCATCATCCTCTAAGTCATTTTCACCGAGCCCAAGTCGATGTCGTAATCATCTAGGGTCTCCAACATGCCGAAGTTGCTACAAAATGCAAGAATCAAAGATTGATCCGTGGTTGAAATCATGACCACCGATTTGCCAAAGTCAAAATCAACAAAACACATATTACCTTTAGGCACCTTTGTCTCTCATCCTCGGAAACGACCACCAAAATTTGAGGGACCTCTATAATTGGAGGCCCCTTTGGCAAACGAAGCTTTACTCGTGTCCATGTCTTTCTAGATCAGTCACAAACAGAGAATACAATTAAAACATGCTCAAAAAAATCAAGCACATCTTCAAAGGGTTGATGCGGCGTGTGATGAAATCACTACGCACTTTCCATCTAGTCAACCCTTTATCCCTTAGGTCCTTGATGGCCTAGATCCATGGAGTGATCCCTCCACCACTCGGGGTTTTGTCCCGCGACGTCTTCTTCTCGCGGCCTTTCCCATGAAGAATAGACGATCCTCGCGGTGATGATCATGTAGAACAACTTCTTCCTCCAACTGACCAAGACACGGTGAACATGGGAATGTACTTTGATTTCATGTCATGAAGTTGGATCAAGCCTACCGCGATCCCGCATGTCCGCTTGCTCATCCCGTAGTAATACTCGAAGAGCTCCGATTTACTGCAGACACGAACACGCTCAACATGGTGATGGAATTAAGAACCAAGTTTGCCAATTCCACCTTAAAGTGCTTGAGTACTTTAGCCAAGAAAGGTGCGAAGGCGATGCGAGTCCGCACCTCACAATAAGCTTGATAGACAAGCAATCTTGCCATCCTCGCCCAACGGCCACCATTCTGCTTCTCGCATTCTTCCAATTCACCAAAGACTTTGGAGGAAACTTCTTGGTGACGACCAGTGATCATCTTCTCCATGTCCATCTCGAATTCTCCCACTTAGACACGGATCCAACCATTTCTTATTATGAATTTGCTCGGATTCAAAAGATTTGGGAATAAAGATTTCAAACTTGAGTGGGCGGAGAAGACAAGAGATCAAGGGAGATGAAATGATTGGGAAAGTAAATTTCTAATTTTACCTCTCTAGTAATTACTTATACCCGTCGCTTGTGGTGGAAATTGTGGGAGACCCAATGATTGAATTCCTTAGGAACCGCTCCCAACGGACAAAATCGTGGGTGACCGCTCACATGGTAATAAAGGTGTTATTTTACAACTCAAGTAAAAACATTACCCCTTGACCAAGTCAATTTCTAGCCTAGATCAAATCGATTGGAAAATCTCCTTCCACTCATCGTTCACTTACATCTTCTCAAGTAAGTCATTTTTACTTGAAGTTGGGGCTAGATGACGAGGATTGAATAATCCTTAACTAATAAAGCTATTTATCCATAATATTTATTGTAGATCATAGTATTCTAATAGCCCTCTAGCAGGGGCGGATCTGTAGTAGACTAGCAGGGTGCACAGGACAACAGGTCCAAAAATTAATTTTCTTTGGATATAATCATGTATATGTAGTGTAGACACCCTTAGCCCAACATGAGGGGACACCCTAAACCACAGCCCAATCGATTAGCCCAGCTAAGCGTAGCCTAACGTGATATATATTAGGAGTAGGGACCCTGGTCATTTTCGTTCTGGATCCGCCACTACCCTCTAGTATACCCCTGGTCGGAGATACTTACCATAACCGGTTCAGGTTACGACCAGCCCTGGTTGGAAAGTTTGTTACGACCAGGTCAAATCACGACCACCTCAAGTCGATAAGTCTCACGACAATGACGTGGGGTGTGTAGGGATTATTAGAGAAAAGAAATGGAATTAGTTACTCTAATATCTTTGGTAGATGTTGTGGAGGGTAATAACAGACAGTAGTTGTTTTTCGGGTTGGAATATGCCCATAAAAGCCTGATGCTCTTTGCCCCTTATGATCAGTCCTTTAACTCCTTCCTCTCCAAAGCCAAGCCAGCTTGCCCTACCTAGTGCTGCCACCACCTCCTCCTCCACCTCCCATAAATCATCACTACCCCAACTCTACCATGCACATAGCCTCCTCGCCACAGGCACCGCCATTGGCGTCGTTAATTACCGCCTACCACCAATCTGATCCGCCGCTCCCTCGCCAAATCTGCTGCCTTGATCCACACCTGGCTGCCATCAATCTCACTGCCCCCATCGTGGTGCCTCATCATCGCCAGCCTCTCCGCTGCGCATTGCCCTCCTTCAAGTCCATGGTCATGATGCCACCACTACCCATCAGAAATCTAGAGGTCGAGACGGTGAATCCTAGAAGGTAGACCATGCACAAATCTTGAGGCCATAAAATGGTGGGAAGAGGTGTATGCACAGTTCCGAATTTTGGCTGAAAATGATTAAACCCCAACACCGCCCCGGCGCCGGAATTCAAGCCAGGTTAAAAAAAAAACGGTTTTCTTGAATTTTGTCTAAAAAATCGAATTTGCTTGAATTTTGTCCAAACATTCCTTACCGCCGCCCCCCCCCCCCCCCTCAAAAAACCTTACCGGTAAAAATAACCCTGGGTGTACGTTGTTTATACAGATGAAAAGAAACGGCTCTTCCATTCACACTATTTTTTAATAAAAAAAATTAGAATGATGTTTGCTTAAGCAAGAGTGAGGAATATTTTACATTATAGAAAAATGAATAAACAGATGCAAGACCTTGGGCTGTGACCATCGCTGACCCTAAGGGTGATGAACGATGCCTCCTTCACAAGGTCCCCATGCAAATCTGCAGCACCAACCCAACCGAGCACAAGCCGAGCTATATTTCTATCGGTCCTTATCACTACAAGAATCGGGGCCTGCAGGTGAGGTCAAACCTATGGAAAGACAGTTGCGTCAGGGATGTCAAGTCGCTGTCTCCGAGGCCGAGCACGAACGTTTTAGGTGATGAGGAGATGACCAGGATGCTTACTGATGAGGAGATGACCAGGATGCTTACTGATGCGCAGAAGTACTATGACAGAGACTCGTTTTGCAAGGGCGCCGCCAAAGATTTCGCTAAAATAATGGTGACTGACGGATGCTTCATACTAACTACTATGAATGGACTCAAGGAACTGACAGTCATGGAAGGACGAGAATTAGCAGCATCACTGAAGTCCATCACAACGCCGAACCTGTGGGATAAACAATTCTGGTGGCATGACTTGTTCCTTTACGGTAACCAGATCCCCTTCGTTGTGGTGCAGGCGATATATAAGTATATTAACCCCAAGTTGTCCGACACCGAGATTGCCCTGTCCCTGAGAAACATCGAGGAGTTCGTGCGATCTGGTCTGGCACGCTTTACAACAAGGGAGGTGAAAATCCGGAGAAGGCCGATCATATTCTCCACCTATGCCATGAGTTACTCAAGCCGACGGATGCTGATAAGCAGCTGGTAGATGGCCGGAATGCAAGCGACGTCAAGGACAAGGTGTGGCGGTGGCGCCGGGCGACGGAGTACAGTGAACTGCTGTTGAAATTTAAGCGGAGAGATCTCGGCCGCGGCGCGGGCGACGCCCACAGCATCTCGGACGTCAGGGTCCGCGACCGTGTGGTGGAGATACCCTGGCTCGAACTCGATTCAGAAACCTGGAGGCTGCTACGAAACCTGATGCTGCTGGAGCAGATGAACCCGCACCTTGGGAGCCATGTCACGGCTTACTGCACCTTCATATCGCAGGTCGCATCCACAGGCGCGGACATCAACCTCCTCGCGAGAGATGGTATCATCGTGCACCGGGAGGCCAACGACGAGAAGGCCGCTGAGAAGCTAAGCAAGCTCTGCGAACATATCATTGCTGGCCCGGACAATAACTACCTTAAACCAGTGTGGCACGCGCTGGATAAGCACTGCGAGAGCGGGTACTGGTCTCTGCGGGCGAAGCTAAGCGGCTACAAGGATTGGAAGAATCCGCTGGAGGTTCTTGCCTTCGTCTCACATGCTGCAAGCGTTCTACCGTTCATTCTACCGTTTATTCTACCGTCTATTCTACAGTTTATTGGCCTACCGATATCAGATCAAATCACACCCACCTAATTAACCTGCCTTGCATGCGCTCCCTGTGGTGTACGCGTGCCTGGCAAAATTAATCCGCAAGCCCTGTGGTGTACGCACAACTATCCCGCCAGATAGTACTTATCTCCTTACATCATTTAATTATCCATTTTTGTCTTTGGTTAGCCATGCTAGAGTGCATAAACCTATGTATCCATTTCTTTTTCTCCCTTTGAGTGGCAATGTATCCCTTCTGGATTAACAATAAGTAAGCTGCATGCCTAATTGGTGTCATTCGTTTCATATCCACAGTTCGTTTGCCTGATTCCTCTAAACTTACTTAGGTCTTGTTTGGAGGCCAAGGGGAAACAGTCCTGGCGAGGATACTAATCACGGGTAGGATTTTAGTGGCAAGATGGAACATCAATTCAAGAAATTCTCAAATAAATTCAAAAAATTTACAGAATTCATAAGGATCTATCTATCTATATCTATACTAATTAGATGCTCTCCTAGAAGCCCCTATATTAATTCTAAAAGATAAAAATGCTAGAAATTTTCACATTAATCGGAGAAAAAAATGCTAGAAATTCCAACATTAATCAGAGAAAAAGGAAAAATCCTAACCATCCATAAGAGTTTGTACTAGAAATAGAACTTTGTGACGGCTTGGATCCTTCTAAATACATCCGAAACATACACGAGTGTTTGAGTACAACACGGATTCACTCCCCCAGGCGTTAGACTTTAAATCATAACGTACGTGCGTGTAACATCCCAAAAATTTGGTCTGTTTTTGAAGTTTTAAAATACAAAGAACCATTTGGATTTTTTGCTAAAGTTAAAAGCTTAATTTGAATTTTCAGAGTTCAAAAATAATTTAACATGATTAATGTCAACATCAACTATTATCAAAACTATTTTATTTGGGTTCTATGTGCTTGGATATATTTTCTAGACTTTTTCCAAGTGCATTTGCTATTTTCTAATTGTTATTTGGAGTTTCAGTTTTTTTCTAAAAAGAAAAGTTATTTAAAATCTCAGGTTTTGCCTCCGGGCCTAATCTCTTAGCCCTCGGCCCGACCTCCTTTCTCTCCAGCCCAGCCCACCTAGCCTTTTCACTCGCTGCAGCCCACCCGCGCGCGCTCGCTCCCTTCTCCCTATGCCAGGTGGACCCCACCGCGTCATCTCCTTCCTCCCGCTTCTTCTTCTTGCGTGAGCTTCGTCCGACACCGCCATGGCTTCCTTTTGGAGCTCCGTCCGGCAACGGCCGAAGCAACCTGTGAATCTCGCGCTGATTTTGGCATTCAAATCATTTATCTCCCCGCAACTAATCCTATCTCTTATCTTCTCCGAATCGTATCTCAATCTTCCGAATTTCCTTATCCCCTTTTCGGTTCCGAGATGGACTCCGCCGCCTTCTTGCCACCTCGACCGCGCCCAACCCCTATAAAAGCCACCCCGGGATCGCGAGAACACCCTCAACCCAAACCCCTGCTCAATTTCGCCTTAGATCAATCTGAGCCGCCACTATTCGAGCTTTAGGGTTTTTCACCGAAACCCTAAGAACTTGAATTCCGCCGCCGCCGTTAGTGCTCCGCTCCCGTGGACTACGCCACCGTCATCCTCGTCGCAAGAGCTACCTCGAGCATCTCCCATTTGGGCTGGAGCACCGCTGGTTGTTGTTCCCAACAATAGCCGTCGTCGTCCTCCGCTCCGTCGCAAACTCCGGTGCTCCTCGTCAACCTCTAGAGCCAAAAAACATACCGATGTGAGCGCAATAGCGAGTTTTACCTGTTGCGTGCACTCACCGTCGCTGCCGCGCCACCGTTGTTGGCGGCCCAGAGCTCCTCGCTAGCAACGCCGACGCCACTGACCGCGTCATTGCACGCCACCGCCACATCACCCTCCCTTGCTCGTGGCATCCTGTCATCCTCGCGGCAAATTTGCGTACCATCTCAACCCCTAACCAAAACTCTAGCTCGGTGAACTAAGTCCACCGTGAGCCAAGTCGCTTCCATGTGGGACCCACCTGTCAGATCTGCTTTGTTCCAACCGAAATCTTTCGCTGACATCATGCTGGCGTCATAAGTTGATTTTCCAGTAGAAAAGTAAATCTCGAAATTCCAGAAAATCCTATTAGGGTATTTCTTTAGGGTTTCAATCTTCGAGAGCCCATATCTTTTGCACTCGAACTCCGATTGAGTCCGTTCAAATTCCTAAATTTATCTAAATTCGAGGTCTATTTATCTGAGTTTTTTATTTATTTTTTGGAGTTTTCTTCTCTCTGTTATTTATTTATTTGGGCTATTTGCTTGTTTTTCGAGTAGACGTTGATACTTGGAAGCTTTGAGCAAGGAGTAGCATACCAAGATCAAGATCAATCCGTGATTTATTCCGTGCAAGTCGTGGTCCTTTGATCATATTGAACCTATGATTTCAAAAGTATATTGTTTTATACAATTGCATGCTATATTTATATAAATTGCTTTGGGTATAGTTATTACCTGTTGTCGTTATGCCTCCTTTGATAATTTGAATGTCATGAATCCTTTGTCACCTTAGCATGGGTAATTTTAGTTGGACATATTTGTATTGCCAACATGGGTATCGTATCAATGCTTAGTTCAAACTTTAGTTACGATAGGTTTATCATCACATGTGTCTTAATGATTAATTTTAACTTAATGATTTATGGAATCGTGGTGGTGAGCCACTCTTGTTAAAATTTGGGAGCCATGACAGGGTATGTCATTGGTTTTGGTTAAATAAAATGGTTTTCGCTCAAGCAGTGGTTGGTGGATAGTGGGGATGTGGATTGAACATGTTGTGGGTTTGTGGTAGTCTCTTTGAGTAATTTGTCAGGACATAATCTTGTGCGCCATTGAACTGGCCTTAACTGCACAACCACATGCCCGATGGGACGGCCTGGTGAATAATTAGCAATGTCTTAATTTCAGTTCTGTCATGTGAAGTGTGAGTCGTGAAAACGATTCTCACGGTGGCGCAAGAGGGGGCCTGTACCGTCAGTAAAGACATTCGAAGTGTTGAAACCTTAGCGGCGAACTAGGTTAAGAAGGAGCTTTGTAAAGCCTTGTGATGATCACTTAGTCGCACACCTCGGAAGTGTGTTAAACGGACATTATAAGTTGATCTATCTCTTGTGGGTCAAGCTGTACAACCTCTGTAGAGTGTAAAACTATTCAAATAGCCGTGTCCGTGGTTATGGACGTGCTCGGGGATTTCACACGGGAGATAGAGTTTCTTCAAAAATGTGTCGGAGTGTGGATGGGAAGTTCACTTGATGAATATAATGTTCGTTTGGTGAATAGGTCATTCACTTGGTGGGTTGTGTCGATTGGTGAATGGGGAATTCACTTATCGTTGGTTTGGTTGGGGAGTGAATGGGAAGTTCACTAGTCGTTTCAAAATAATTGTTTAATTATTGTTATTGTTTTCAATTCAGCATTTCAATCTATTTATTGTATTTATCGTAAAAGCTGTTTTCCGCAAAAGAGCTATCTGACTAATCTTTGTTCAAGCCCCGCATGAATACTATTTGCATACATTTCCCCATGGCTTGCTGAGTACATTCAAAGTACTCATGGCTTTGCGCCCTGTGTTGCTTAATCTCCACAGAAGAAACAGGGAACTCCGAGTTCTACCAGGAAGAGTACCATGAAGGTTTTGCGGAATAGGATGCGTTCTCCACTCGATTGCCTGTGGGCATGTTGATTGGCCATTTGAAGAGTTTCGTTCTGCTGCAAGAGTTTATTTGTTTCTTTAGCCCTACGTGGCAAGTTAAGTAAATGTTGATCATAAGGTCCAGTTATTATTATTATTTGATACTTTGAGATCTTTCTAGTTAAATCGAATAAATGGATGGTATTTCATCACTGTTTCCTTTGTGAGCTAGCTACTGATCTGGAACTAGTTCAGAATACACAGAGGGTTCTTGAGATGTATTTTCGGGTCCCGACAGAGGTACGCGTGTTGGAGCCAGCGAGGCTTTCTGGCGAGACACGTGTTGCTTAATTTGCTGACGATACCTTGGTACGCTGTCTCTGAGGGCTGCTATTCGGACTTCGATCTGATCGGGGTTGATGAAACTGGAGAGGATGGAAACGAGTCCCATGCAGAGATAGAGCTTGGGCACTTTCAGAGTAGAGGAGACATCCCGTCATTGTATCTCCCTTTCTATTTAAGTCAGCTGATCGGTTCTAATTTCGTACTTTCAAGAGAACACTCTCGGCCAAGTCGAAAAGAATTGAAGGCTCTGAAGGGAGACGCAACAATGGCAAGTTCCATGCCTTCCGGTGCCCGACAAGACGGTGGAATGCTCCCCAATGGGTTCCCTGTGGGCATGCGTGTCCTACCCGTCGACGATGACTGAAGCACTGCGGCTACCAAGGTTCGTGCATATCTGGGTTCCCATCTACTCCTCTTCCTTCTTCGTGTTCTTCTATTTTTTTATTACCTACACTGTACGACTGTAGGAATACGGAATTCATCTACACATGCTTAATTCCTTTCCTTTCTTTTTTATCTAATTTATCATGTGGTACTGTAACACCCCAACTCAGCACGAGCCTGGAATGCAACTACCCTAAGCTGAAATACTAAATTTCGGCAGAACCTCCTTTGTATACGAGGATACTGGAGGTTCACACCAAAAAAAAACACAAGTAATCATAAACTAGTCATGAAATCCAATTCTAAGATCTAAACATGAATCAACGATAATGAGCTAAGATGACAAATAACCATATGACTTAAAGTTCTCGTCTATGTTCTCATTGATCATAAAGGTACCATCCACGACTAAATTTATTTATTACAAACCAAAAGATGACAAAAGAGAATCATAATTTCTTATAGCAATGAGTCTAATGTGAAGTGCATTATTCGAGTAGTGCTCATCTACTCCCTCCCAAGTGAACTTCATCAACGATCACCTAGAAATAAACAAACAAAGCAAGAGTGAGTCCATGACTCAGCAAGTACAATGATTAAGAAAAACATTCATTCATTGAAGACCAAACATAACATCATTGGGTTCGATCATAACACAATGGATTACTTATGAATACATGATATGAATGCTCAAATCAAGAAATGGACGCACACACGCAGATATCTGGTATAGCCGTGAACACCGTCGGTGATCACTCAAGCCCGCATCTTAACAAAAATGCGGATCCACTTCCGTATGAAGAACGTTTCATACGGTGTCCAACATTGCCCATATTGGAATTAATGGGTCTTATCCAACCATCTTGAAATTGATGGTGGTTCTCATCCACTCCGTGGGCGTCAAATGTCAATGAATGCATGCAACAATTAAATGAAATATACCGTCACATCACTTCTACTCATGAACTCAATGTATTGAACAAAGTATGAATAATTCATTTCACATGTCTCACAAGCTACCAAAACAACTCATGCTAATAACCACAATACACAAACATCCAAATTAACATGGTACTTGCCTTCAGGCATGGCGTTATCCGCAACGGCGCTCTTATACCAAGTTTCGCCGCCTAAACCAACGAAATAACTTAATAAGTATACAAGATACCCAGCTCAACTAGTCGGTGTTCTATTTTACTTCTCTTAGGAGTCAATTAAATCCTATATCGCATAAACTGAAAAACAGCGGAGTCTGTCCAATAAGAAAATCCTGGACAGCAACACGGGACTAACATAACTCACAGCCTGGAAGTCGAAAAATAGCAAACCCAATTTCTGTAGATTCTTAACTGGTCTAACTACAAAACTCTAGTTGACGCGACAAACCAATTTGGTCAAATTAATAGGCTAATAATTGTTTGAACATTCAGCACAGATTCAGCCTACCAAAATTCAGCAGAAATAATCAGTTGATCATAACTTCTATGTTTCAACTCCGAATTGAGCGTTCTTTACCAATCTGAAAAGGTTATCGAATTACCTACAATAACCTAGTTGGGTGAACTTTCAGATTCTTCCAACTTCTCTATCATAATATAGAAAACATACAGACAGATTAATCACGTCAGGTTTCTGGCAGCAACTGTTAAAACAGACATATCTTTTGACTCACAACTCGGAATCAAGTAAACTCAGTGGCCATCTAAACCTGACAGGGAATACTTCAACTTTCTAGGAGACACCAAGTTCAAAATCTGTGATTAACAATTTCTTATACAATTTACAAATTGACTGCAGAATCTCGTCAGGGTTCTGGACAGTCAAGACTAATTCTATCATAACTTTTGACTCGGACCTCGGATTTGAGTGAACTCGGCGGCCACTGAAACGTAAGAACAAGACCTAGATATCTCTAGGAGACCAAACCTTCAGATTCTGCCTAAAAATAACCGAAACACTCTCTACAACGTACTGGACAGAAACAGCTTCTAATTTCAGCAGGTCTGCTAAATCAAAAACGTAACCAAATCTCTTCTAACAACAATCAAACCACGAGGATCGCATCGTTACCCTTGCTGCAACCAGGGAGTAGGTGGAAGGATCCTTGGCGAAGAAACTCTTCCTCCTTTTCACCTCTTTTTCCCCAAGCGAGCTGCTGTCCTCCTCCACTCCTTGCGCAACCGGTAGCGGGAGAAGGTCCGAAGGAAGATTCGGGAGGCAAACCAGCAGGGAGCAGCACCAATGGAGGTTGGGGGCGACTCCTAGGGGCAGGGCATGAGGGGGAAGAGAGGAGGAAGGGAGGGGTGGCGCCAAAGGGGAGGGGGTTCGGCCAAGGGAGGAAAAGGGGGGTGGTTAGGGTTTAGAGGGGAGGCGCGATGGGCCTAGGCCCATGGCCGGCCAAGGGGTGGGAAGGCTTCCCAGAGGCCCACGACCCTAAAAACTCCGAAAACTGAGAGTTTTAAGCTTTCCGGAGTTCCCCGAATAAATTCTTTCTTTCCCGACTAAAACAGGGTATGACATTCTACCCCCCTTAACAGAATTCGACCCCGAATTCTACTCACGCAACGGACACAAGAGCAGAAGTCTAAGGAATTGAAAACAAGATTTAACACGTACCAGCAACAAATAGGTCTGGATACTGCTCGCGCATGCGAGACTCCAGTTCCCAAGTGGCTTCTCTCTCCGTTTGATGAGACCAAAGGATCTTTACATACTTCAATGTCTTGCTCCTCAAACCCGCTCGACTCTTCCAAGATTTTCACCGGTGGGACTCAAAAGTAAGGTCTGCTCAATGGTTAAGGGCTCCATTGGAATTACATGCTCAGGGTCAAATAAGAACTTCCTCAACATGGACACATGAAACACATTATGAATCCCTCTCATAGAATCGGGAAGATCCAAACGGTAAGCCAAATTTCCAACTCTCGCCACAACTCGAAACGGTCCGATGTACCTTGGGCTAAGCTTCCCTTTAGTACCGAACGCATTTACGCCTTTGGTAGGCGATACTCTCGAAGGACCTCGTCACCCACATTGAACTCCAACTCGCCCCGACATCTGCGTAGCTTTTCTGCCGGCTCACGAGCACTAACAAGTTCTTTCTAACCCGGCCACTCTAGCCACGCTTCTGTACCCATTCGGACCCAAAACGCCCTCTCTCCCATTGCATCCCAACACAACGGAGATCTGCATTTCCGCCATAAAGGACTTCAAATGGTGCAGGCTCGAATCGGAGTGATAACTATTATTATAGCGAACTCGCCAAAGCCGTGTGATCTTCCCAACCACCCTTCAGGATAAAACACAACACTGAGCATATCTTCTAAGGTTTGAATTGTACGCTCAGATCGACCATCATGTCGAGGTGGAATGCGAGACTAAGACGGAGTTGCGTGCCCAAAGCACTCTGCAAACTCTCCCAAAACTTGGAAACAAATTTGGCATCTCGGTCGGAAACAATAGTCTTTGGCACCCCGTGCAACCGTACTATCTCTCGCACATAAAGTGGAGCCAAATCGCCGCATGAGGTGGTGGTTCGAATAGGAATGAAATGTGCAGACTTACTGAACCGATCCACTATCACCCATATAGCATCCTTCCCTCGCTGAGTGCGAGGTAAACCAACCACAAAATCCATGGAGATGTCATCCCATGGCCACACCGGAACCTCTAAAGGTTGCAACAATCCTGCCGGTCGCTTATGTTCAGCCTTAACTCGCTGGCAGATCCCACACGAGGCCACATAATGCGCAATATCGACTTTCATTCTCTTCCACCGAAATTCTTCTTAAAATCTTTGTACATTTTGGTCTCACTGGATGTAAAGATAATGAGAATACGGTGGGCTTCCTTTAGAATCTCATCTTTAATCTGGCCTCTGTGGCACACAAAGGCGACCTTTAAATCGCAGTACCGTAATCATCTATACCAAAATGGCCTTGCTTGCCTTCATCTAGGCGCTTCCTCACGCCTTTGGAGCATTTGATCATGCCGTTGTGCTTCCCGTACTGCTCGAATGGTGACTCAAGAAGCAACCGGTCTCGGTCTCGCGGTACCCGCAAAGCAAAAAGATATATCCATACGCTCAAAATCAGCGATGAGACAAGCGAGGGTAGGAGGTGTCGCCTTGCGACTCGTGGCATCGGCTACAACATTTGCCTTGCCGGATGATTTGAATGGTGAGATCATAGTCCTTTATCAACTCCAACCATCTCCTCTCGCCTCGAGTTTAAATCTTTCGAGTAAAGATGTATTTGGACTCTTGTGATCGGTGAAAATGTCACAAGATTCGCCATACAAATAATGGCGCCAGATCTTTAAAGCCGAGACTATCTGCCGCAAGCTCTAGGTCATGGGTAGGATAGTTATGTTCATGTTTCTTCACCGCCGAGACGCATAGGCAATCACCTTACCATCCCGCATAAGTACACAACCCACCCAACTCTAGACGCATTCGAATAAATAGTGAACCGCTTCCCTGGTTCGAAGGGTGAGAATTGGAGCGGTCACCAATCTATCCTTCAAAGTACAGAAACTTCGTTCACACGCATCCGTCCACTGAAACTTGACACCTTTCTGTGTCAACTGAGACATTGGTCTAGCAATGGTAGAGAAACCTCCACGAAACGCCGGTAGTAACCACCAAACCTAAAACTCCTCACTTCTTTTACATTGGTTGGTCTCTTCCATTCCACCATCGTTGAAATCTTACTTGGATCGTAAATGCCCTCTTGATTGATTACATGGCCCGAAACCCAACTCGTAAATCTGAATTCACATTTCTTCAATTTGGCATAGAATTGGTTCACTCTCAAGGTCTCCAGTACCAACCTCAATTGTTGAGCATGGTCCTCTTCCGTTTTGGAATAAATCAAGATGTCGTCAATAAATACTACGACGAAATCATCAAGATAAGGGTGCAACATACTATTCATGGCTTCCATGAAAACTGCAGGAGCATTAGTTAGTCCAAATGACATAACCTTATACTCATAATGACCATACCTTGTAGAGAAAGCTGTCTTCTCAATATCTTGCTCATGAACTCGAATCGATTATAACTCGATCAAGGTCAATCTTGGAAAATATTTTAGCTCCTTCAACCGATCAAAGAGATCTTCAATACGGGCAACGGATATTTATTCTTTACGATTGCTTGATTAAGAGCCCTGTAGTCCACACACATACGCCAACTACCGTCCTTCTTCTTAGTGAGCAGGCAGGAGCTCCCACGGCGATACACTACGCCGAATCATACCTTTGGATAGCAAATCATCCAGATTGCTTTTTCAACTCCTCCGGAATGGTCGTGCCAAACGGTATGGAGACATCGAAATAGGTCGGGTTCGAACAAGATCTATCCGAATTCCACTTCACGCTCGAGGCATACCAGAAGCTCCACAGAAACACGTCGGAAATTCATTCACCACTGAATATCTTCAATACGGTGGAGATTCAGACTTCTCGCTAAGAGACCAAAGCAACCCAATGTTCGAGGCTCGACGACTAGGAAACAGACTAGCCAACACACACAGGGAATCAAACGGCGACCGCCTCAAACACTAATTCCTCTCCGACGAGCTCCTGCAAAGTCACCGTCTTCCAAAACAACAAATCTTGGCACGGTAAAGGAATAGCCAATCCATACCCAAAATAACATCAAAAGGTGATAATCTGAATCACCATGAGATTGGCAATGAAATTCTCATCTTCTATAGTGATAATACACCAGACAAATCAGAGCTAGAAATAAGACCTCCTGGAACTCGACCACCACGGATTCGTAAATAGATTGCACACTCAAACCCGCCCTTTTAACAAAATCTAAGGACACAAAAGAATAAGTAGCCCCGAATCAAAGTAACGAAAGCCTCAAGTGAATCAACTAATAAAGTACTGTCACCACATCGGCGGCCCACGGTGTCGAGGGTGGGCATGGCGTGAGACTCCCAAAGGTGTCGGAGCGAAGACGCACCAACACTCGAGAGGGAGGCGAGGAACTGCAGCAGTGAGAACGAGGGCGGAGCAGATGGAGCAGGTTCGGAAGAACCGGCCGGAGGCGCAGGAGTGAAAGCGCGATGGAACCCATCTCGAGAGAATCGTGGCACAAAAGGTGCAACAGAGTCCGAATCGAGCTCGAGGAGTACTAGAGGACGACGCTGCTGGAATCGCTTCCCACTTGATGATACTTGCCGGATCTCGCACAAGCAGAAAGCTTGTGGCCCTCTCGACCACACCGACGACAAGTCCTCTCGAAAGAACATTCGACGCACGATGCCCCTCTCCACACTTAAAACATTTCATACCTTGACTGAATCTGGCGATCGAGTGTGGAAGAAGAAAAACGTGGCGTCAAGAAAAAGATCGCCTCGCTTGGCCGGACGAGATGGGCGGCTCCTCAAACCTCTTGGAAGTAGGCCGAGAGGACCCACCTCCACCACCAAAACTCCTCTTCGGCCACCACAGAACCACCATGTATAGTGCCCAGTTTGCATGCTGCGAAGGAGAATTCTCTCTGCTCTATCCTCTAGCTCGCTCAACCACGATCTTGAAATCACGCAAAACCGAGGCTCCCAAGATCCGACGATACTCTGAAGGAGACCCGGCGAAACCTCTTGGCCTTCTCCAAGTCATCACCGCCACACTGGTACAAAGCGTGCAGTTGTTGAACTCCATCTCGTGCTCGAATCGACCTATTGCCTTGGGTCAACACTAGCAATGGCCGCTCCATCTTCTCAATAAAAGAATCCGGATAGTACTTGGCTCAATCGCGCCACAAAAACTTCCCAAATAATGGTCCCTGACCGGGTCCTAGCGATGAACCCTTCCCACGGATATCGGCTTGACCCTTCGGTTGAAAGGCCACAAACGAACCCTTTGCGCCGAAGTTCATTTCAATGCCTCGAATCGACGCTCCATGTACCGAGCCAATCTGCTGCTCAATGGGTACCGCCCATCAAGCGTGTTCAAATAGGCGTCATCCACTCACGAAGACTCATCCTAGTCTCGGTGGAGCTGCGGCAACAACCGGACCGCCATGGCGGCAGCAGCAGATCGCGCGATCGCGAGGAGCAACAGAGCAGCAGGATAAGCCGCTGCACTGCCGGCGAGCTGCTCGTTCTCCCTTTGAAGATTCGAATGATCGCGACACCGCTTTGAGCATCGGCCGCGCCGCGGCTTGAGCTTCCACGGTGGTTGGGCGGTGAGGCAACCTCCTCATTAACCCCACCGGCCAGCCTCTTCTGCGGGCGTTGCGTAAACAACCGGACCACGCCCACGCATCGCGACCACGGATGGCGGGCGCCACGGCCTCTACCTCTCGCCATCTAAGGACAAGACAACGGAACAAAGACCAAATCGAACAACATTGCACAACAAATAAATCATAACAACAAGAAAATTTGCGGAAACAACGAATTGCCCAACCCAACCTCATCGTGCACGGTGTGTCAATTTAATAATTCTATTTTAACCACGGACCTAAAGCCCGCTCGATACCAATCAGAACACCCCAACTCAAGACGAGCCCGAATGCAACTACCCTAAGTTGAAATACTAAATTTGCAGAACCTCCTTTGTATACGAGGATACTGGAGGTTCCACACAACAAAAAAACACAAGTAATCATAAACTAGTCATGAAATCCAATTCTAAGATCTAAACATGAATCAACGATAATGAGCTAAGATGACAAATAACCATATGACTTAAAGTTCTCGTCTATGTTCTCATTGATCATAAAGGTACCATCCACGACTAAATTTATTTATTACAAACCAAAAGATGACAAAAGAGAATCATAATTTCTTATAGCAATGAGTCTAATGTGAAGTGCATTATTCGAGTAGTGCTCATCTACTCCTCCCAAGTGAACTTCATCAACGATCACCTAGAAATAAACAAACAAAGCAAGAGTGAGTCCATGACTCAAAGCAAGTACAATGATTAAGAAAAACATTCATTCATTGAAGACCAAACATAAAATCATTGGGTTCGATCATAACACAATGGATTACTTATGAATACATGATATGAATGCTCAAATCAAGGAAATGGACTGCACACACGCGATATCGCAGTATAGCCAGTGAACACCGTCGGTGATCACTCAAGCCCGCATCTTAACAAAAATGCGGGGATCCACTTCCGTATGAAGAACGTTTCATACGGTGTCCAACATTGCCCATATTGGAATTAATGGGTCTTATCCAACCATCTTGGAAATTGATGGTGGTTCTCATCCACTCCGTGGACGTCAAATGTCAATGAATGCATGCAACAATTAAATGAAATATACCGTCACATCACTTCTACTCATGAACTCAATGTATTGAACAAAGTATGAATAATTCATTTCACATGTCTCACAAGCTACCAAAACAACTCATGCTAATAACCACAATACACAAACATCCAAATTAACATGGTACTTGCCTTCGCGTTGCGGCGTTATCCGCAACGGCGCTCTATACCCGAAGTTTCACGCTAAACCAACGAAATAACTTAATAAGTATACAAGATACCCAGCTCAACTAGTCGGTGTTCTATTTTACTTCTCTTAGAGTCAATTAAATCCTATATCGCATAAACTGAAAAACAGCGAGTCTGTCCAATAAGAAAATCCTGGACAGCAACACGGGACTAACATAACTCACAGCCTGGAAGTCGAAAAATAGCAAACCCAATTTCTGTAGATTCTTAACTGGTCTAACTACAAAACTCTAGTTGACGCGACAAACCAATTTGGTCAAATTAATAGGCTAATAATTGTTTGAACATTCAGCACAGATTCAGCCTACCAAAATTCAGCAGAAATAATCAGTTGATCATAACTTCTATGTTTCAACTCCGAATTGAGCGTTCTTTACCAATCTGAAAAGGTTATCGAATTACCTACAATAACCTAGTTGGGTGAACTTTCAGATTCTTCCAACTTCTCTATCATAATATAGAAAACATACAGACAGATTAATCACGTCAGGTTTCTGGCAGCAACTGTTAAAACAGACATATCTTTTGACTCACAACTCGGAATCAAGTAAACTCAGTGGCCATCTAAACCTGACAGGGAATACTTCAACTTTCTAGGAGACACCAAGTTCAAAATCTGTGATTAACAATTTCTTATACAATTTACAAATTGACTGCAGAATCTCGTCAGGGTTCTGGACAGTCAAGACTAATTCTATCATAACTTTTGACTCGGACCTCGGATTTGAGTGAACTCGGCGGCCACTGAAACGTAAGAACAAGACCTAGATATCTCTAGGAGACCAAACCTTCAGATTCTGCCTAAAAATAACCGAAACACTCTCTACAACGTACTGGACAGAAACAGCTTCTAATTTCAGCAGGTCTGCTAAATCAAAACGTAACCAAATCTCTTCTAACAACAATCAAACCACGAGGATCGGCATCGTTACCCTTGCTGCAACCAGGAGTAGGTGGAAGGATCCTTGGCGAAGAAACTCTTCCTCCTTTTCACCTCTTTTTCCCCAAGCGAGCTGCTGTCCTCCTCCACTCCTTGCGCAACCGGTAGCGGAGAAGGTCCGAAGGAAGATTCGGGAGGCAAACCAGCAGGAGCAGCACCAATGGAGGTTGGGGCGACTCCTAGGCAGGGCATGAGGGGAAGAGAGGAGGAAGGGAGGTGGCGGCCAAAGGGGAGGGGGTTTCGGCCAAGGGGAGGAAAAGGGGGTGGTTAGGGTTTAGAGGGGAGGGGCGCATGGGCCTAGGCCCATGGCCGGCCAAGGGTGGGAAGGCTTCCCGGAGGCCCACGACCCTAAAAACTCCAAAAGCGAGAGTTTTAAGCTTTCGGAGTTCCCGAATAAATTCTTTCTTTCCCGACTAAAACAGGGTATGACAGGTACAACCTGCGACTTGGATTTATTTTTTTAGCCCACGTGCAGGCATGCTAATTGACCTACATTGTATTTACTAATTAGAGTTGGACTCTAACATTCCAATATCCAAACATACATGGTGTTTTCGTTTTGAACGCATATAGCTTCACCCAATAATCGCGTAGGATGCAGATACTTACTAATTAATGACATCCGAACACGTGAGAAATTAATATGACCGGATTTCTACATGAGATCTTAAGGTTAACATTAAATCTATAGTGTTATAATTTGTTACTTAAATATAAAAACAAAAATTTAAATTGTATAAATTTAAAATTTTTAGAATTTTGAGCAATAATTTTGAACTAAAAAATATATGTAAAATTCATATTAGTTAGGAGCTAAAAGTTACAAATATTGTTAGCCCTGAAAATAATAATAAAAAAGTGTCATATCCGTGCGGATGCACAGGTTAATGACTAGTTATATTATTAAAGCGACAGAAAAAGAAGCCACCACGTTCGCTCTTAAGGGCTAGAAATTCCCACGTTCATTAGTGGAAAAAAGAAAAGAAATATCTACATCGTTGATTATGATAGGTCCAGATTATAACGAACTAGATTAAACGAAACAGTCCATGTCAAGCACAATATAGAAATAAGAGTCCATATCGAGTATAATGCAAAAATAACTAAAATTCGGAATAAAAAATAAAATAAAACTAGCAATTTAATTTTGATATGAATTCCTAAGTGAAATCACTAGATAAACATAATTCGGAATAAAAAATTTTAAAAAATACTAATTGGATTAGTATATGAATTCCAACAAAAAAATAACTGGAATTCGGAATAAAAATAAAATAAAATAAAATAAACAAATGGATTTCAATATTAATTTCAAAGTAAAATCATCAATAATTGTAATTCTTAATATATATATTTTAAAATATAGCAATTGGATTAGTACACGAATTCCAAAAATAATAATTAAAATTTGGTATAAAAATAAAATAAAATTTGTAATTTGATTTCTATATGAATTCCAAAGTAAAATACTTAAATAAATAAAATTTGGAACGAAAAAAACATCATCAATTTGATTTCCATACGAATTCCTAAGTATAATCCTAAATAAATATAACTCAGAATAAATTTTTTAAAAAGAGCAATTGGATTAGTATGCAAATTTCAACAAAAAAATTGATTTTGGAATAAAAATAAAATAAAATTATTATTTTGATTTCGATACGAATTCCGAAGTAAAATCTATAAATAATTGTAATTCGGCATAAAAATTAAATAAAAAATAACAATTGGATCGGTTAACGAATTCCAACAAAAAAATTGAAATTAGAGACAACAAATAAAAGAAATTTGCTATTTAATTTCTTTACGAATTCTAAAGTAGAATCTCTTAATAACTAAAATTTCGAATAAATTAAATATAAGTTATAATGAGGATATCATGAATGGTGTCTGGAGGAGACCAAGAAAGAGTGCAATGGCGTCGATCCGTCTCTACAAGAAGACATTGATCCACAAGGAAACGAATAGCCGAGGCAGCGACGACGAAAATGAGAACAATTCCATGTTGCTCACCTTAGCTGATCGACAAGGATAATGTCATGCTACTCGCTAGAGCCATTGAAGAGAAAGACTAGACTCAAAGGAGTCAAGTGTTGTGATGACAAATGGTGAGCATCAACGTTGTTGAAGAAATCAATGGCCAAAGAAATTCGATAATAGGGAAGATATAGCAGAGAGGAGAAGAAGTTTTGGATTAAAAACGAGCTATCGACGATATGTGACCATCGGTTAGCTAGGAGTATACCATCATTGGTTAGTGACATGGCATCATCGGCGATGGTGAGCAGATTCTCCCTATCGTTAGACAACAACTAAGGCAGACATACTGACATCAGTGAAGATGGGAGGTCATCGCAGTTAGTGAGGAAGCCATATCGTTGAGTTGGACAACATTAAAGAAAAGGAGCGACCGACAGAGGAGAAGAAGAGATCGAGCATGTATAACATCGTGCATGTGTATATACATCCATGCATGAATAGAAGTATGGGCATACAGAAACAAAAGAGCAAAGAGCTTGGAGTAGAGATAGCGCAACGGTAAAGAATAGAATTGGGGCCACTGGAGAAAGTACGATAGGTGTCCCGACATGGATCGACGATATTTGCACGCATATACGTGTAGATAGTGTAACAGTCATCATTAAGCGATAATTGAAGAGAAGTGGAAGATAACTATATGGTAGAGTATTGCATTGGAAATGGTAGTAACTGAGAGATATTAATCAAGAATTGGGCTTGCTCTTGGAGGTTGAAGTGGAAAAATTATAGCGGGGAGAAGAGATAGAAGACACACGGTTCAGTAGGGCAATCGATATAAGGGAAGATAAGTTCAAGATAGGTCGCCTATGGTGCATCGATGAATATATGGGCAAGGTACTCTAATACCATGTAAACTAATAAGATAATTTTATTGCATACATAATCAATGTATTGCTTAAGATTAACAGAGGTACATGTACATGCAAATATTTTAGAAAAGAGTCAAGGGCATGCAACTACATGATGTATACATAATGGACAGTGATTCACTTATTATACTCATGATTTTCTTCTATAAAAGCTCATACTTCAATTACGTTACTCAAATTGTATTTTTCTTCAAACTTCTATTGTCATTTTATAATGTTTATGATATCTTAAAAATCTAAATAGCTACAAAACATATAAATATAATCTGAAACATCTAAGTTATATTATTTTTCATTACAAACTTTAAAACAAATCTAGTCGTGCAAATGCGCGGGTCACCCTACTAGTTAAACAAAAAAAATAAGAGGGAAAAATATTAGAGGAGTTGCGCTCCACGGCCGACGTGACTAAGTAGTTAGCCCGATGGAGGAGGGCTCGACTGGAGCTCACCGGCGATGGGTAGTTGTCGTCAGAAGCTGATAGGGATGTCGGTACTCAGTAGGAATATTGCGATAGTGCACGGGTGCTCGCTATAAAGGCGTCGTAGACATCCGGTAGAGGCGACGGAAGGCGGAAGATGCCGCTTCTCACCTTGGGTGGGCTGAGGAAACTCCCACGGACTTGTTCCCGTGGTGGTCCGCTTACTGTGAGATTTTTTTTTTTTGGGGAAAAGGTTCCCTGTGAGATTGTAATCGGCCGAGCCGAGCTTGCTGACTGTTGTATAGTACATGCTCCGAAAAGAAAAGGATTATACGAAAGTGATGATTAGAATATATATTGTAGTGTTTTCTCCCATTAATTAGTAGAGACGTTAACATTGCCGAATAGTGTGATCGATGCATGAATTCGATTACACGATTTACGGTTCAAATGAAGTTGGCCAAGCATGTATGTGGTGTCGACGATGATTAGTTGAGGCATGATCGAAAATTTCCTGAATCGCTGGACTTTCGGCAGTTAACCAGTGCTGAAGGTTTCTCTAGAAGATGGAGTTGGGTGGCAGGCGATGGTGGTGGCCTGGTGGGGACGGGGCTAGGCGGGCGGCGGCTTTGGATGACAGGCCAGTGTGGAAATGTCTAGCTCGGTGTCTGTTGCGGAGGCACTGAACTGGGTCACGGGACGGGCAATTTCGTGGTTGAGGGCAATGGAGGCAACGGCTGTGGACGTGGTTCTTGAGCTGTAGCATATGGGCCGGTACCTCAAGGCCAGTTTGCGGCTGCGGTGACTGCTCCGTTGCGCTGTGAAATATAATTAGTTATAGAAATCTTTAGCAACTCTGGTAAAATTTTGCTATTAAGGATGCTTTCAACTAAGTGTTTTATTCCAAAGTAGAAAAAACCAGTGTTACCGAGACACGCGAGTCCAAAATTTTTTTGCCGTGTCCACGGGATCCAAAAAAAATTATCGGGTCAACGCGTGTCAGACTCCTTGCAACACTTAATACACCTCATGGGGGATCCTTGTGAGGATCAGAAAGGGAGAATTAGCTTGATGTTGGTGTTTAGATAGATCTGTTGCAGAAGAAAGAGAGGAAAGTGCTCTGGCATGATTTAGAGAAGGAAAATTTGATCATATACCCTCCCCTTAGATGAAAATTCAGGATTTACCCTCCTGACCCACATGTCATTGACCTATGGTGACCCCACATGTCATTGAGGTGGGAGGGTAAATCCTGAAATCCTGAAATTCAGGGAGGGTATATGATCCAATCCCCCTTTAGAAAACTATTAGAGGAAGGAGAGTTGGGGGTGGAGTGGTAGCGTTTGGTCGAAAGAGCATGTGAAGGCGAGTAAGACTGGTTTGATGAGAAAGAAGAGAGGGAGAAGAAGGTTAGAGGAGCTACGAGATACCTTAGTTGTAGTACTTCTTTATTCATTTTTACATCTATTGAGACATTAGACAGCTTTTGGTACCCATTTTAAAAGGGTGAGTGGTGTGTAGCTAGTCTTTCTTGTGACTAGGTAATGTCAACAGTATCTAGAATCTTTTGTGCTTATACTGAGTGGACCACAGGCGCAAAAATTCGAAATCCCCGTGTGTACCGTACTAGTCATATGATCAGTGGCTAGTAACATATCCACAATATTGTCATACACATCCATACATACATAAAATATGAAACAAAGTATGGTACATAACTTAAACAATTATAAAGTTTACATCCCAAGGGCCACCGGCCAAATAAAAGCTCAAGTATCAGAAGTAGCGAATTAAACAACGGAAGCATAACATATATATAAACCAAAAGTCCAACGATATGCCCATCGGAACCCTTAGGCAACCAACAAGAAACAAGTCATAGTAAGACCCGTCGCTGAACCCTCCGGTACCAAGTGCAAAGAACGTGTCGTCCGGCATTGGCTCATCCTCTATCTCTGGACAACAATTTAAGAAAGATTGGGTGCATTACGTACTTAGCAAGACTTGTAGTGTATCGTAAAATTATATATATGCATGGCTAACAAAGGTTGAG